>CM045452.1:20516250-20643750 GCA_024666655.1 Dascyllus trimaculatus
TGTGGGAACACTTTTATGCTTTTGGCCATAATTCGTGCGTAATTGGCAATGATGATCCACCCAAACCATCTCGTCTACCTAGTTTCCTCCTTTTCAAAAAAGAATAAAAGGCAGTAAAGGGACAAAAGAGGGAGAGGTACAAAGACTAGATTGTTCAATGCCCTGACCTCTCCATTATTGTTTGACAGAACCACTCTTTGCAGTTTTGAGTCATGACCTCCAATACTTGTGCAGCAGGTGCGCAACGTACCCGAAACACAAACAGAGCTGCAGCAGACCCCATCCAAGCCTCAGTGCACGTAAGTATTGTCCATAAAATTAGACTGACCGACGCTTCAGAGCTGTAAAACCACGTGAGTTGCAATTCTCTTAACTGTGTGCGTGAGGAGAAAATCTCGCAAGACACGTTTGCGTGTCGTCTCCACGCCTTGTGATACTGCCACTGGCCGTTAAGGGGAGTTGAAACACCACGAGAGACGGTGCCAGCCCTCTTCTCCACGAGGCGTCAGTTTTTAACAGGGAATTTGTGAAATAGCCTGCTTTCAAAGTAGGTTTAAGGATTCTATGTGCAGGAGCAAAAAAAAAAATTGCAGGGACTTGCAAATAAATTAAATATTCCATTGTGGCTTTCTAGGCTTGAAGATTCCAGTTTCAGCGCACTTGCGGACTTAAAACTTTGACACTACATGCCAAAACAAGTGATGCATTTCTCGTGCGATCACACAAATCTGCAAACTCCCCAAGGATTCACGCTGGCACACGGGAGGGAGCAGAAATCTGGCGTTGGACGTCCGAAACAAAGAGGTTTATCCCGCAGAAACGGGCACGCCCTCATCTCCGCCCCCTAGCGGTACACCCGGTGGCCATTGGTCGGATCGCTGCACTACGCCCCTCTGATTGGCGGAGAGCCTCGTCACTGAACGTCTGTTGTTCACGTTCGTCTCAGAGCAGGAGCGCCTGTGACAGTGGAGTGCTTTGATTCATGCTGTTGTGGAGTCTCATTTTGTGATTTGGAGAAAAAATTAATGCAGCCAGAACAGAGCGCATGAAGGTAGGTTGTGGGAAATGTTTGCTACTAGCTTCCAGAGATTCTTAACACAATTTCTTCGGTGTTTTTTTTTTAAGAGAAAGAAAAATGTACAAGTCCACAGACAGGTTTTTCTGACCCAGTCTCACGGTTTTAGGCTTTACCATATCTGGTCAAGAAATGAAACTTTACAACCTTACACTAGGCGCGACTTTATTCTGCATAATCATAGTTAAATATGTTTTTTGAATCACTGTTGTAGGAATAATCATTGGTTTTGTGGTGAGTTCAGTTTCAGGCTAATGGGTGTGAGTGCTTCAGTCATATTGATGCAATATTGATTTTGCCATTATCACTACAGGCAGCCCATATAGATAATAGCTAATCTGATGTTTTTTTTGTGAGGTTTGTGGCACTTATCAAGTGAACTGAATGTGAGTAATGTGGGAGATAATGACAGTCCCTTGTGTCAGACAAAGGCCCTGGACGGCAGGTGGATCTTGTGCTGTTTTTGAGCAACCACACCAGTCATTTAATGCTCTGAACACACAGTGTCTCCTGCACAGTGACCATGTCATCACAGATCCAGGATGAGGAAAGTTCAATCGGGGCTTTACATGCTATCTGAGGGAAATGAAGGAAAACAGGCTGTCTGAATACACTCAAGCAGAAATGGCGGTACAGTCTCACTTTGACACTCACCTCAGACCAGATTAGCTGCTGTATTGTTCTATATTGACTTGTAAAGCTGCCATGATCAGGATTTGTTGATTTGCACGAATGCAACATCTAATGGCAAAACCATTCCCACTGGCTCATCTATCAGTGCTCACACAGCCCCAACTGCCACTTGAAACCTCTGTGGGCTGCAGAGAGGGTTTCGGGGATGATTCCTGGGGTGTGGGTATCCCTGGAATGTGGGAATAATTTTCCATGGACACAGATTTATGGATATCGGGTGACATATAGCGAGTTTGGCCTACTTTGACGGCCAGAACTCCAGACATGCATAAATATCTGAACCAAACCGACTAGTATCAAAGTATGTGTGCATGTGTGTGGTTGGGTAAGCCTGGAAGCCACACACTCACAACACGTAACAAGTCAGTGGCCAGTAAATACCTACTGATTCACACACAGTCGCTTTGCTGTGAATGTGTGGGGAGCCACAGAATGCAGGCAGGAATTTTGGAGAGACAAAGAATGTTCTGGGACATTGCTATAAGGAAGTAAACATTTCACTTTCAACCTTCACAGCAGCGAGGTTGACAAGTTGTTTTTTTTTTGAGCGAAGGTATGCTTTCATTTTTAGTACAGACAGGTGACAAATTAAAGGAAAAACTCAACCAAATAGATTAAAAATTCTTCTACATAGAACAAATGGGGTCACTGAATAGTTTGGTGAGTATGAAAATGACAAGAATTACATTCTTTGGCCTTCACAAACACCAGATCTCAACTCTCCCACAGGATAGACAGTGTTCACAATCAGTTCACACAAAATGTTTGTAAAAAAATGGTGTTTAATTCACCAGTGAGTTTCAAATCTGTGCTAAGATGCACAGACCTCATTGTGGCAGCCCAACACTTTAATAGGCTGATTTTAATTGAGCTTCTGTTACCTGACTTTATAGCTCACACATACCTTGTCAAACGCGTAATTAGCACTCTGAGGAGCAGTCACAGTCCAAGAAACTGATCTGAAAGTGACTTCACTCTTTATTTACAAGATGAAGTCACCTTTGAGTTGGGTGTCTTTCTCTCAGTTTTAAAGATGATGTCAGCTGTGTGAGGCACATTATATCTGACCACTATGACTTCACTGGATCTATCTGGTGAATCATAGGATGCAGAAATAATATGTTTCAAACAGTCACATTTGCCTAACAGTCTTGAGATTTGGAGCATACGGATACCTCATGGTAGATGGCTAGGACTGAATGAAGCAGACAACTGTCCTCGGGCCCTTTGCAACTTAATGTGCAGATATGCTAATGACTTCCTGTTTATAACCCTGAGCACAACCCAGCGAGGCCACAGATGGGACCCCAAGTCCCATTGTATATTAGTTCTGTGCCACTCACTGAAAATGCTCACAGAGAAGCCACCACAATGTGCTGTTCTACAAAAAATTCTATTTGTAATACCCAGAAGTGTTCAATGTTTTAGACTCTGTGGATTCTTCAGATTTCATTTTATGTTAATTTGCTGCTTTTATGAAACCCTTGTTAAAAGTCTGCCACTGCATCATATTTACCTGAATAAATAAGAATATATCTCTCCATAACCCTCTGTCACTTTAGGAGGAGAAGATGAATGTGGAGGCTCTAAGCAGAGCAGAGCTGCTGACTCTCCTCAGTGTGTTGGAGGGAGAGCTGGAGGCCCAGGATGTGGTCATACATGCCCTCAGGGTGAGTGTGGAGCTCGCAAACATGCAGGACACCTCACGTACTTTTAGGAGTGTATGCATCTAATTAGTTAAGAAAGACATAACATAAAATGATTAATAGTATTATGACCATCCAAGTCTTTAATCAGTATACTCTTCGACACACTAAAATTAGCCTGTTTCAGCATTACAATCGCAAAAAGAATGTGAGCTAACAGGAAAGGGATGTGTAAATAGGAAACTTAGGAAACAGAGCTGGTGAAGACAATGGCACGGGAACCATTTTGGGTTCCCAGGTCTTTAGATCCAGTATTATTGCTCGTCAGACCAGTCTCTAGCCACATCTGCAGTCTGTTTCTCTTTTTTTCCCCAACTCAAGCATTTTTCAGATCTGAATAGAACCACACTGTGTCTAGACTGACTTCAGACCAACACTGGTGTGTCACATATGCGTCATGTGTGATCAATTTTGTACACACCTTGGTTTTAATCTGTGATATCTCCATTGATGCTTATCAAAAACAAAATTTTGTCTCAGTCAAAGTTGAGGACTTTGCGACTTGGTATGTTGCATTTTATGGGTTTGTATTTCAAACCCTTACAAGAGTTGTTCAGCTCAGGCAAATCAGCTGCATCAGCTAAACACAGACTACTGAAGATGACTGGATGCATTTACATTCACACTGCGCTCACCGTGTGGGCACAGATGACCGAGACGAGCCCTGAATGCTTTGAACCTTGTTGTCAATTTGGACAACTTGACTCACCAAAGTGCACAGTGTGAAAAGTTCCTTAGACATGACTCAACAGCAACCTTGTCATATTACAGATGTCTACTGTTAGAGGACTGTTTCATTCTTACAGTAAGGCGACAAATTAAAGGAAAAACCTAAGGCGTCTCAGTCAGGTGTTGAGCCGTGACATGCTGCCAGAACAGAGATTCTTCCAAAAGTAACCCCTCCTTTGGGTCATTCAGTCCAAAATCTTCCATAAGTGTCACATTGGGTTGAGGTTTGGGGACTATAAATGAGTATTTCTATACTCATCCCATCATTCAGGGACCCCTTGTGTCCTGTGGATAGGAGCATCGTCATCCTGGAATAGACCATCTGGATAGAATTGTTTCATCATAGGATAAAGATGATCTCTCTTTGTATTGATTTGGAGTGACCCTTCCCTCTAAGAGGAAAGTCATCACAAACTATGCCAGCAAAAATGCCCAAAGCCCCACACTGTAGGGGTCTAGAGCTCAGATTTTTCCTTTAATTTGTCACGTCTGTACTTTTTCCTTAAATTCTAAATCGGAGCAGCTCATTTACTCACATTTAAGTGAAAGAACCGCTTTCCATCAGCAACAATACATTTCAGCGTTTGAGTCGAGTCTGATCATTTCTCTCCATGCCCCTGGCTGCTTTTCACACTCATGGCCACAGCAGGTGTCCTATGCTCGGATAAAACTGCTCAGACTCTGAATGCTTGACTCACTGTTTGAAACAGAGACACAGTCTGTGATTACGACGAGCAGCAACCATGGCCATCCTGTTGTATTAAATAGGCCTTGATAGTGAAGTTTATCTAGAGAGCAAGCGGGGCTGTAATCACGAGAGAATGTCAGTGCCAGGGCCTGAAGGAAAGCCACTCTAACCGCACTAGCTCAAATGCAGCTTAAATGGCAGCCATCCAGATCTGAAGCATGCAGCTTTTGACCCAAAACTCAACATGCACACACACAAATGTTCCCTTAGGACAAATGTGTGGTCGCCTTCTTGTCTCTACTTACTCCTCTTTCCCTATCTCTAGCTCTTACTGCTTTTTTTTCTCTCTTCTATCTCCTTTCCTCCTTCTTTCATACTCAAACACAGCCACATTACGGGGGGTCTTTCATGTTTAACCGTGACACATGTCTTATCTGCCCACTCACATTTTGGTCGTCTCCATTGGGCCACTCATAGGCTGCAGTGTTTATTGTGGAGAGGATGTACAGAGTTGTAGGCTCAAATCACTGACTTCCCTTGTTCCTGCTGGGGGCCTGTTGCAGTAAATTACTAACCGGTCGCTGTTAGGGCAGATTGTGTGTAGAGGGGAGTGGTAGGGTTGGATAGCTGGCGAATGTGTCCAATGCTAGGCTTTGTTTCTGTGCCTGAATTTGGCATCCAGAGAGTCTGTCTGTGTAGATTCACAGCCATCCAATTCTGGGTAATCCTAAGAGATTCCAAAGAAGGAACATGGACTTCTTTTTCTGGTTTGTTTTTGGTCCAAAAAGAGAAGTCCAGTTCCCTTCTACTGAAACTTTTAGGTACTCCTAGGAAGTCTATTTGTACTGTGTGTCTTTCTCTGTCGTGGTTGATTTTGACATTCCACAAGCAATTGCTTGTCTCTAACTGGAGCTGTCTTTTCCTTGTGACACCTAACAAGCTGCTTTAACCAAACTTTCAGTGTGTGCCAGTGATGTTTACTTGCATGTGAGAATAGTGGAGAGAGAGGCGCCCTTTCTGTTTCTTTCCCATTCTGTTAAATATTGTCTCGTGACAGCAGCGAGTACTTGGGATGCCTGTAGATTGCTCAGGACAACCGTCTTCTCTCACTTTTTTTTATCCTTCCTTCACTGGAAACCCTTCAAAACGTCGAACCACGTCATTGTTTTCTTACTAACAGATTGACATGGCGTCACCTATTGGACTTGTCTCTACAGATTCTTGATCGCATGGTTTCTAGTTCTCATTGCTAAGAATACAGATAAGCAGTTTTACTAGAGGGAACATTCCTGAGAACATGACACCAGAAACAGGTCCTGCATTCCAAGAGGAGTGGCATACCTTTTGAGCTGTCGATTGTCTTGATCTTGTAGGGACCTATTGCTATTATTATCTTCTCTCTGTTACACATAAATGGAATAAATCCAGCATAGAGTGTCAGTTAAAGACACAGAAAAAGATGTATACAAGAGAGAGACAACTGTTCCTTAAATACTCAGGGAGGGAACCCAAAGTCTGTCCATCTTAATTGTTCTCTCTGCAGTGGAAAACAAACTTCTGACTCTGAAGCATCAAAACAAATTCTTTGACATTGAGATACACCTTAGATCTGTGTCAAGCGACTGTTTCCAACTGTTTTTGTTAAAGACTCTGTGGTCTTGTGTCACTGTGACTACAGATTCATCCTACTGTTTATGTGGTTGAAATATTGCATTTATTTTCTAAAGAAGGAAAAAAAAGAAGGACCTGTTTTGTTTTTTCATATGATGTCATGTCCTGCAATCCTAAAATGCTTCATCTATTTTTGCAGGCTGACGTGTTTTCCTGACTCCATAAACAATGGGGTCTGGCAAGAGTGTGTTGCTTAGATAAGAGTGTATATTCTTTTACTGTTCCAGTCACTGCCCAGTTTGGACATGTTGTCAAGATTGGTAGGGGGAAATTAATTTCTTAAAAAAGGAGCAGTGACTGCACAAAAGGTTCCCTTAAAAGCAAGGTAAGATTGTAATATACGCTGGTGTGTGATGTAAGTGAAGTGCTTCCGTATCGGCAGCCTGAGGTCTGCAAGTGACCTGAAAATGTTCAGACGACATCAGAGTATGTAATGTTACCTTCTTGATCAGAAACACACAGCAACACACTCAATTCGCATCAATGACTCCTCCATAAAAGCAACATAGACCAGGTAATGGTTTCCTTAGGACGTGTTTTTGTGGCAGTCGTTCTTATGACTAAACTTGAAAGTAAAGATTCATATCCAACCCCACCCGATGCTGTTATCGGCACTGAACATGACAGTATTTGCCTGCAACAAACAGAATATAAGCAATACAGGAGGTCAGGCCAAACCATGACAACGGCCAATCTGAGATAGTAAAAAACGTGCTTTCTCACTGAGGTTTGTCCTTAATATCAGCAGCAGTGAATTACCCTGACAGCTTAATTTTTGACTCTGTCTCAAGATAAAACAGAACATTTCCTTGTTCCGCCCAGCGATATGGCAGGACTTTCCAAATACAGCGCTTGACCAAAGGCTGAGAGCACCTGCTTCCATGTTTCGTCACTAACCACCGATGATAACATTTGAGACAGTTAAACATTACTTAGACGGACTTGTCTAGTGTTTTTTTTTACAGTCATCTCAGTGCCGTCTGTGGTTAATGTGTGGGTGGGAGGTGTGGAGGATACAGCTTGAGCCTTAAGCACACACCTTAGCATAGACTTCATAAATCACGCACCTAAAATCTCCTCTCTCTCTCTCCTTTATTGCCGTTTGGAGAACAATAAAAGCCTGTAGCTGGTTCACGTATTGTTTACAGATTAAATACACCCACCCCGTCTTACAAGTGCATTTTGCACCATTGCTATTTGCACCTTCAAATGACTAGAATGTACAGTATATGTAAAAATGGTATAATCCTTAGGCTGAGAAAATCATTTTACTACTTTACAGCAGTGACATGATCCCTCACCAGCTTTTTACATTGCCAATATACTAGTGCATTTTGAAGGTGCAACACTGCTGCAGGGCATTTCTGCAATAGTAGATGGGCTTATAACTCCTGAATAAGGAATGCTAAGGGTTTCTTTCTGTCTCACACTGCTGTGTTCTCTAAAATACCTGCATGTGCCACTAGGTTATGTTTTAACACTGATATGCTTTTACATGTGCAAATGGCTTATACTACTTATTTCTCACACCATCCCTGCTCTGCTAAATTCACTGTGTGCTCATTGCTCAGTACTAAACTGCAATATTAGCTTATTAGTACTTATGAAGATCATGTTGTCAATTATTGATTTTTTATTGATTTTGCAAAAAAACATTTTTTTCACTTTGTCTTTATGCTTTATTGTATGCAGATTGATTAGGCAAAAATGGCAAATTTATCTATCTGTTATTAAATAGAAAGCACAATAAATTGTGCAAACAGTGAAGGAGTCGGATTTGTGAATGAATATACAATATTTAACTCTCATAATGTATCGTATTGTGTGAAACAAAACTATACACTGATAAGCCATAACATTATGACCACCTGCCTAATATTGTGTTGGTCCCCCTTTTGTAGTCAAAAATTCTCTGAACCATTGGACATGGACAAGAGGACCTCTCAGGGTGTCCTGTGGGGTCTAGCACCAGTGCATTGGCAGTGGATCCTTTGGGTACTCTCTATTGAGCAGTGGGGCCTCTGTCAATCAAACTTGTTCCACTGCATCCTGTTGATGCTTGATCAGAATGGGGTGTAGGAAGTTTGGAGGTCAAATCAACATGTTGGGCCATTGTCATGTTCCTCAACATGTTCCTGATTAATGTTTTTTCCATGTGGTGGGGTGCATTTTCCTGTAGGGGTAGGCCAGTGACATTTGGGATTTCCATTTGCATGAGGGAGTGTGTTTGTTCTGGGACAATGTTTATTTATGTATCTAAGTCTCTTCAACAAAAATGTCAAAATCCAAGGTTTTCCATCAGAATACCACATAGTACCAATATGATCAATGTTATTCACTTCACCTGTTAGTGGTCAGAATATTGTGGCTAAACGGTGTATGTGGCACCTAGATGTGTAAATATGCAATTGTTTGCATATTAGCAATAAAAAAAATTAAGTAGGTCATATGTAAATCGTTTTGCCTTGGTGTTGTGCAGTTTGTCTGCATACAACCAACTTTAAGTAGGCACATTTGCAATTTGGGCTCTCCCAAGACAGTATTGCATACACGTACCATGTCAAGGGGTTGTGTATCAAACAGTTATGCTGTCGTTAGTGGCTAGTTAGCTTGTCATTAGCCCCCAGAACATTGTTGTCTCACTAAACTGTATTTCTGCTGCTTGGGAAAACTCTTGGCTGGGTATGTGATATGTTATTATTTATAACGATAATTTCACTACTTGTGCCTTAGAGAAAGATTTTATAGTCACATGCAGCAAATGTCCAGTGAGTTAAGACACACACAGACAATGATATGCAGATAAGTATACGCTTGCATCACATTTATCTTACACCCACGGTATTAGGTTAGTCAGGAGGAGTTAATCTGTACATATGTAACAGGAGATGCCCATTCAGAGCTGTGATTTTGTTCGTGCTTGCTGCTGAGTTCATTGTGCGACACTCCATTACTAAGGAAACAGGACTCCCTGGCTCTGTTCAGGCTCACAGAAGGGCATGATTGTGTCCTGAGGCTGTAGGTAACTGACTGACACACAATTTTTTAAAGGTGAAAAGCATCGGGTTGTCCTTCACATCTTGTTACAGTAGCAGGAATGAATCGGAAGAAAAATTCTGCTGAGGAAGGCGATGATCAAACATGCTGTAGCACACCCATTTTAATTGAAGGACTCAGCATGCAATTGTTAAGGAATTCTTACGTATTTGATGGAAATTCAAAAATACACTTATTAAGAAACAGAAAAAGTTATTCATATATAATATATTCTTTCCTACGACTTGCTGTAGACACATTTGTCATCAGCTGTTGAGCAGAAATGAGAGCTTTGCAGACGAGAGGGTTTGCTTGTTGTGCCCTCTCATAAAGGAAAGCACACTCTGTCATTATGATCAGAACTATCCTGACAAAAAAAACCATGACAGACCCGACCCTAGGCTAGGGCTGTGACACACGCACACACACACACACACACACACACACACACACACACACACACACACGCACGCAGCCCAGCCCTTAATGATCTGTTTTTTAAATAAGGACGCTGCAGTTTTGTATCCAGCTAGCTGAAGAGGCTTTAAGGCTTTAAAAAGGCCAGCACAGTGAAGCATGCACACAACCTCAAGTAAACATACACATGGTGGCTTGTAGGAGATATAGACATACTACACACATACAGAACAGTCATACCGACTCTCGCACATAGAAGCCTCCTGGGTCAGACTCGGAGAGGATGCATGAAACTGAAGGCATTGAGAAAGTGTCTTTGTGCAAGTTCTGTAATCTCCTCACTAAGGGTCACATTCTTTGTTCAGCTGGAGAAAAAAAAGACTCAAACACAGCATCCTTACTGAAACCTTCAGGATGTGTGTGTGTGTGTGTGTGTATTTGTATCACCAGTGTCTGAGAGCGGCGTGTGAGGAAAAAAAAAGTGGCTGACAGAAAGGCGGAAGAAGAGAGAGGCGTTTTCTAAGAAACGATGATGAATCGGCAGAGGAATGCGGTGCCATGCGTGTTTGGGCAGGGGGCTGACAGGGGCCACTGGACTGGGGTGTCTGATGAGTATTGCATGGGGAGACAGAGACGCTTGTCCCAAAGGCACGTGGAATGAACTCTGCGGCATGTGCCTACATCAATAGGATTGCCGGCTGACCCCGTATGCCTCCAGAACTCAAACCTACTAACCGTTACATAGCCTAATGAGACCTCCCTTGATGATATAGCAGGGTGATGAGGAGTGAGGTCAGCAAGGCCCTATCATATTCCACTTAATATCTTTGTCATTCTGGCAGATTTCTATCAAACCAAGTCAAATAAGTTAAGGTTACTTGCATTATTTTGCTTCCTGTGATCTCTCCTCAAACAAGCCTTCACTTCATATGCAATTGTTTTGTTTCAGTTTAGGTATAATCTAACCACTTCATTGGAAATGGTTCTGCATGTCTCTCTCTCTCTCTCTCTCTTTCTGTGTGTGTGTGATTTCATGGCCCAGTCCTTCACCCCTGCATCCCCGGGGAGCAGTTAACATCTGCCCCTGGTGGGGGTTGGACAGCCATGCCTCACCTCTTTGTGTTTGGGTTGACGGGAAAGACCATCTGCTTGTGCTCACACTGACGATAACATCACTCAGCGCAGTTTTCCTGCATACACACACACACACATGCTGACACACAATTCCGAGTGTTTTTCCAATGATGATCACTACATTTTTTTTACCTGCAAGTCAATCTTGTGCATGAAGGTGTGCAAGCGTGCATCCTTGCATGTTTGTGATGAGTGTTTCCAGTGGCGCTAACAGTGGGGCCTCATGTTATTTTGTTAATGCATTTTTCTCTTGTGCTGCAGTTTGGAAAGAAGACATAATCCAGCTCATACACTGACACACATAAACACACTGGCTTCTGCTCAGTCAGGACTGAACATGTACATGGATATATGTTAATGCGTTCTGCCTGTAGCCCATATACACAGATTAATACTTGATACTCTCATTACCAAGTGGTTGCTTGCTGAGCAACACATGCATGTACATGTGTAGCAGGCTTTCATTCTATCTTAGAAACAGGAATTGCTTTTTTAAGTTAAGGGTCTTCATATAGATATAAGCTGATGTAACTAACTGCCTTTTTACATGTGCTCGTTGTGTGTTTATGTGCATCGATTAGGCTCAGCACAGAGACGCTTTTGTCCAGGAGCGCTATGGACAGTATGACCTCAGCGATCCATTCCTGGCCCTGCAGCGAGACAACGATAGCATGGAGCGCCAGAACACACTCGCCCAATCTCACACGCATCTGCAAGGCCGGGCAGTGGGCCCAAACCCTCTGGCTGTGCTTAAACTGGTCATGGCTCACTGCAAGAGGATGCAGGAGAGGATGATGGGACAGTTAGCTGCTGCTGAGAGCCGACACAGGAGGGTAAGAGGCAATGCAGGCTGACAAACAGCTCAGGTCTTCATATCAGAGTTGCGGGTAGAGACGATGCTGCAACCAGCTAAAAGCTCAGCCAACATCACACAGAGGCACACTCTTGTACAATAGGCTTGTTGTGTGTGTGATAATGTGCGTGTATCTATTAGTCTCCATGTTCAGCTATTGACTTGGCTTTGGTAGTGAAGCAGACAGGCAGCAGCTGCACCAAAGGCTTAGAGGGGTGATATGGAGCTTTGTCACAGCAGAGCTCAAGGTCTGGGAGTGTAAGGGAATCATGAAAACTCAACCTATACACTGTCTATAAATCAAGTTCATAAAGGTAAGCTAGGGGACAAGGTTAACATTGGCAGTTGCATATGGCACAGGAGGCTTCTTGCAAGGAAGACAAATCAAAGGAAGGTAATTTGCTGGTTGGAAAATCTAATCAAATTTATACACTGAATCCTGAAACAAGAAACCTGTCAACATGTCATGTAATTTTTTTTGCTTGGCTTTGTGTTTGGCAGATGATCGCTGATATGGAGGCGGAGAAACAACAACATGCCCAGGACTCTGTGCAGCGCGCTGAATTCACCTTCTTGCTGCAGACAGAAAGGGATAAACTGCTGCAACAGGTGTGACTGCCTTGTAAAAAAGATGGTGTATTTGCACTGTGTGTATGTAAATATTTGTATGTCTGTGAAAAAAAATTGTAAAGTCTCAGAAAAAACAGTGCACACCTACTGATAGAGGAGCACATCTGGTGCATTTGTTTCCCTTTTTCCCTTACCCGCTCCTCTGGCTGTCTGCACAGTCTCCTTTGTTGTAGCTGTGATTTAAAACCCAATGACTGAGCAGAGAAGGCTCAGTGCAGCTCCACTGTGTAACTCAGTTGGGTGGAGAGGGTTTGGCCTGCTAAAGTATAGACACACACACACACACACACACACACACACAGACATACACAGACACAGACACTTGCATGCACAAACCCAGGACTGTTCCATGGGAAACAGATGAGGAAGAGGCCATTGTTTAGTTGTCCAGCAGCCATGGGGCTTTATGGCCTCAGGAAACCTGAGATAATGGATGTCCATGTCCAATGCAAGGTCAGCTGGTGCACACACACTGTGAGTGCACAATCAGCTACTACACAAACTTTGCACAAGTGTCTTATGTAAGAAAATGTTCCTGAGTGTCTCCCAGTCTTCCTCTGGCTTTTCCTGCCTCTGGTGTTTTTGTACACTAACCATACACACACGATTGTATTTCATCACCTCTCATTTCCTTCAAGCACTCATCAAAGCTTTTAAGCAGCCCAGTCACCCTCTAATGACCTCATGCAAACTGAACTTTCCATAAACATGCTTTGCAAGCAAATAATTCTTTTATAGGGCGAAACATGAACAACTGCCCCTCTCTCTGCCTCTTCTGACTCTGAAACAACACATATTCCCTTTCCTGATTCTGTATGACCCTGGTGGACCTAATTTAAGAGTAGTTTATCAGACTGAACTGTGTGTACACTGTACAACAGAAATGACTAGACCGCTGTGCAACATCACTTAAATGTCAAATGATTCCAATTTGTAGCATCTCACAAAAAATTGTATCACTTTTAAGTCAAACAGTGGAGTACTTGCTCTTTGGTAAAATCAAAAAATAACATTTCAGATATATCTGTGCATCCATCCACCCTTTTTATTCTTCTTATCTGGGGCCAGGTTCCTGTGGCAGCAGGTTAAGCAGGTCATACCAGACATCAATCTCCTCCAGCAATGCTTTTTAGTTCCTCTTGTGGGATTCCAAGGCGTGCCCAGCCCAGATGAGAAACATAATAGTTTAAAGTTTATAGTTTAAACTACAGTAATAATACAGTCCTCATAGCAGTAACCTGATGCAAAAAAGTATGCACATCTTTCATCACTAAGATTCAAATCTTTCATTTTGTCCACCTATATTTTTGTTGACAAAATCAATCCTCATTGGCATGTAGACGACCAGATTTCTGGAGAGGTTTTCCTGCCAATCTTCAGACTTTTTTTTTTTACAGCTGCTCTTTGCTGGAGGGGTTGAGTTGCTCTGCTTTTCTCTTTAAAATACCCCGAAGGCGTTCTGTTGGAGTCAAGTTGGGTGACAGACTTGGCCGAGTCATACTTATGACTTTTTTCTTCTTTACAAACTCATGTGATGGCATGTTGGCAGTGTGCTTTGGATCATTATCATCCTGGAATATTCTTCTGCTAAACTGCTGCAGACTGGGAGTTATCTTGTTAGCCAGTATTTTGGTATAACCACTGGTGCCATCTATAAATAACAAGTCCCCAGTAACTTTTGCATTCATGCAACCTCATATCAACACACTCCCACCTACGTGCTTCACTGTCAGGACTATACACATTCACTGTGGTGCTGTAGCCCTGGCCAGGTTCAACCTGACCCCAACCTGAGCAAAAACATGCTCCCAACACTCTTCAGGCTTCTTTTTATGTTTTTAACACAGTTTCTTCTTGCAGTTTTGTTCCGAACATCAAGCAAGGGCATTTTCCTTGGACGCAATCCATAGAGGTTGATGTTATGCACTCTCCTTCACACAGTCTGAGCTGTCACAGAAGCTCTGATTTCCACTGATTTGCACTGTGCCAAATCTGAAGCACTTGCCTGTCTGTTTTTCAGAACTGGATTGTGCAAATGTGCAGTGTCTGTGGCGTCCTTTCTGGACGACGACTGCTGCAACTTTCATCAGTGGTACTATAGCTCATTTGAGTTGGTCACTGGTCTTCCTGTATTGTGTGAGATCTCACAATTAGATTTTTCAGTTTCTCAAGAAATCCTTTTCCATGTGCAACCAAGGTGTAGACATGCCGATAGACCAAACTTATAGATTCAACGTTTCGAAAGTTCTGGTCATTTTATAACCATGTTTATACAGTTAGTCCATACAGCTAATTTGTAAATCTCAGTTTTGTTTCAATGATTCAAAGTTTTCTCACTAGAGTGCTAGTGATCACAAGTGCATTTACTGTTGTTGCACTTCATTACTACATTGGGGCCTATATTTTCATATTATCATATGTTTTCATTTTACAGTCTTACTAAAGAATTTGTTTTAGAGTGTCCATGAGAGGAAACACTGCTTGTCAACAGTCATTTAAGTGATATTGCACAGGGGTATATCCACTTTGGTTTAGTGCAAAATCTGTAAATTCCTTTGCAAAAACTGTTTAATTTCAAATATGGGTAATCTTTCCCATTCTAGCTGGATTGAATGCAATACAACAGTGTTATTTTGCCTCCTTGTGGTCAAATAAGGTAAAGCTGTCTTGCCTTGACCTGTGTTTCTCTTACTCTTTTCTAGTTGGAGGTGGAGCAAGCAACAGTGCAGAGGTTAGAAAAGGAACAAGCACAAGTGGTGAGCAAAGTGGAGGAGTCACTGTCCCAGCAGCAGCAACTCTCCTCAACTCTGACTCTGGAGCTTCAGAAAGCCAGCAGCCAGGCTCAGGAGGAGGCTCAGAAGGTCTCACACCTCCACACATTGCTGCAAGAGGAGACCAGTGCCTTGGAGAAGCTCCAAGCAGTTCTTGAAAGTGAGAAGAGCAGGGCAGCTCAGCTAGAGGCCAGGTCTGAGCGGCAGCTGGCTGAGTTTGACACAGAACAAGAGAAGTTTAAAGCAAGGCTCAGCAAAGAGGAGGAAAGGAGTAGGGAGCTGGAGAGACAGGTGGGGGAACTTAGGAAGAGGTTGGCTGAGTCCAAAGGATGTAAAGAAGAGGTAAAGGAGGCTGTAATGGAGGTGAAAGAGTCCAAGACGATGGTGGTGTCCACCTCTGTTCAGACTGAGCCAGATGGAAAGGTGTCTGCCACTCCTAAATCCACCTCACTGACAAAGGTCAATGGCCATCACACTCAGAAGGAGACAGAACCAACACAGGAAGGGAGAGGAGCAGAAAATGGAGGAGTAGAAAATGGTGGAGGAGCACTTTTACATTCCCCTCTTCACCCTCTTCCTCACCCTCATCCTCACTCTCCCTCCAGCACAGCCTCCTCTTCCCTCTCCTCTTCCCCAATTTCCTCCCCTGTCCTGGCAAAGCGTCTGGGCAGCCCGGGCTTCCATCAGTCCTCCTACCATGCTGGAGTCAACCAGCGATTCCAGGCCGCCAGACACAAGTTCCAGAGTCAGGCCGAGCTGGAGCAGCAGCATGGTGGCCCTCTTTCCCCCAGGGACCTCTCCCCCACCACCTCCTCCGTCCCTCCCCCTCCAGAGCACAGCACGGCGAAGCAACTGGCCCGCAACACTGTTACTCAGGTGCTGTCCCGCTTTACCAGCCAGCAGGCCGGAGGCAAGCTGTCACCAATCAGCAGCTCTCCATTTGGTACAGACTACCGCAATCTAGCAGCTTCTCCCCCAGGGTCGAGGTCGCCTTCTTCAGGCCCTCTGTCTCCAGGCATCCGCTCCCCCCTCACTCCTCGTTCAGAGAAGACCAATCCTCCTCCAATCCCTCCCAAGAGGCCAGGTATGAGTCCAACTCCAGGCTCCCCAAGTCACTCTGCTCGGACCAGCCTCTTCCCAGAGCTGACAGGAAACTGTGGACACAGCAGCAGTGGGCAGGAGGGAGCGAAGGAAGCGGACCTGGTTTTGTCCTCTAGTAGCTAACGACCAGCTCATACAAACTAACTGCTAAACAAGTCAGGGCTTACCGTAATATCTGTCTCTGCTTGCCTTTGCAAACCCACTTCTTAGCACTCAAAATCTAGACTCTTCAAAGCTGTACTGGTTTAAACAGATGCAGAGTCTGTTGCACCCCTACCTCTATAGCACAATCTGAGAAACAATTGGAAAAAAACATATTAGGAATAAAATATAGTACATTATTTTTTTTATTGGATTTAATATTTCTTTTCTATTTCTTTATGTTGAATTATTGTACATTTAAAATTTTACAATAAAAAATTCTGTTATTTTCCACAAACCACAAGCAAAACACCTGTTGAGTTTGAAAAAAAAAAGAAATGTCAGCAGGATTTCATTGTACAGCACTGCTTTTCTTTTTTTTCCCAACTCTCAAACTGCCAATCCTGCTGCAATCAAAGAAGACTATAGTGGGAAGCAAAACTGTACAGTAAGTAGAAAGGCTAAAAATATATGGATGTGGAGCATAGCAAATGTGTAGCTACTGTATCACCATTTTATAATAGTACGTAGTTTATAAATGTTTTCACAACACATTCTTATGCAGTTTCTATAGAGATGTTCCACAATATTATATTGTAAATATGTTAAAGAATTGACTTAATTCTCTACGAACGAACATCACATGCATGTACTGTTTTTTTCTACTCTACTTATGAATACACTGAGTCTTGTCTTGAAAAGGGAGAGCACACTTTGCACTGTATTTTCTACATTTCAGATTTTTTTTTATTCAGGGAAGATTGATTTCTGCTTCACCCAAACCAAGAAGGACAATATGTCATGCTTATGTGACAGCTCTTTTAGATATTCGAAGATAATGGACATCTTGCTACTGTAATTATTCTATAGTATTTGTCAAATTATTTACATAGTGTTGTCTTTATCCTAACAGTGATACACATCAGATGATTGTTTTAGGTTTACCATTTTATATTTTTCCGCCTATCTATTTAAACCTGTAGATGTATGCACTGCTGTCTGAGGGTTTCTCAGCTCTAGTAAGTGAGCTTATCACGAACACCTGCAACATTTAGTGCTTTTTTAAAAAATAAACTGTCCCTATTTTAAAGCCTTGTGTGTCTTACAGTGTCTTGTTCTATTAAATCAATTAACAATCTTCAGAATCTTGATTGGAATGCTGTGGTTCATATGTAAAAGCAGGAAATGACAACAAAAAACTGAGCCAAGATGTCCAATCCATTTATTTGAACAGAATGGGGCAGTACAGTCTCGAACTTTATAACTGATCGGCACACGGTTGTATTATATTGTGAGGGTTGAACACAGCACAGAGTAACTCATTCAGAGTTCGCCTACTTAAAAGTCACGTAACACGTAGAGTATGATGTGGCCTTACAGAAGTCATGTAACATATACAGTATGTGATCGTGCCTTACATGGCAACTGCTTTGCGTTCACTTGGCATTGATCAATACACAAACAGTTTGTTACAGTAAAGAGTGCAATATTCTAAGACTCCAACAAAAACCAGCGTATTAAAATAGAAATTTGCATACATGGGTCGGAGGATGGAGTTCTTTACCATAGGAAAGAGATTTTGGCAAATAAATCTTGGTTAATATGAGTATGTTTTCCTTCTTACAAAGGAAAAGCTGTACAGCAATGGAGGTGTTGCCAAAGTAAGAGAACAGAGAATACATTATAGATGCAGCAGCGTACAAGTCGCTTTATCTTATTTCAGTCATCGTAGCTTGCATGGGTGGAGAGACCATACATCAGTGGAGCACGACAGAGAACAAGTAAACATTCCCTCAGCCCTAACAGATACTGACAAACATGCAGGTGCAGGAACAGAGCTATGCTAAGGATTGTGCTACTCCTAAATGTTAACAAGTAGAAATGCTGTCAGTTCTGTTCGCCATGTGTAACCAAGTTTCACGTCAGTACAGCAATACTTTGAGCTTGGTATCTGCTTAAATGTCAGATGACGGCTATCCATTTTCCTGTTATTCTCCTGAATTTGCCGATATACGTGATTTCCAATTTCACCAAACATAGCAACCACAATGTGACAAAAACGTCCTAAAAAATTCTTACTTTTCCAAAATCAATCCCTGATATGTGATGGTGTGCTTAAATTCTCTCAAGTGTTGCCTTGTTTGTCTTGGTTCTTTCCCTGTTTGCCGGTAATGGTGACATGATTACAGTACTGCATCAGTTTCGCTACGAAAAAATATTGTAACTTTTCACACCTTAATATAGGGAGGTCTGTGATTCCTCAGATGGCTGAAGGAAGTTTACTTCTCTAATGTAGCAGTCCTGAGCACAGCCCTGCATGCTGTCCAAACACAGCTCTTTCACAACACACATCCAAAAGTAACCACCTTCTCCAAACCATGATTATAACTTCCTTCCAGCAGACAGATATCTGTGCCAAACAGTCTGCAAATCCTCAGGTACTTCTTTTTTTCTTTTTTTTTTAAATTCCTTGCCCCATGTTGATACAGTTTTGCTTTGGTTAGTCTTTGCGCATGTGTAAGTGGGTTGTGGGCCCATGGGAGCTTGCATCTCCCTGGTCAGTCCCTGACCCCCCACTAGGCATTCTGCATCTCCTTGCCAATTTTGTAACTTAGGATCTTATTCCAGTCGATCTTCATGCGTGTGACAGGCAGCTGGCGACGCAGTGCCTTAAAGGTGGTGTCAGACATGGTCTGGTAGTTCTCACTGATTGCAGTCTGAAGGCAAGAGGTGGAGGGAAAGAAGCACTAAATATAACATTTCTTTATTTCAAAAATATTTCTGTTTGTCAAAGTAGCACCTGCTGTTTTAAACAGTATGTAAAACATGAAGCTAGTAAAAGGTAGCTCACCTGGTAGTCGTTTTCCGCATTCTCAATAATGTCAACAAATTCCTTAGCTGTCTGGCTTTCATTCTGTCAAAAACACAAGACATATAATCATTCTGCTATTAGAAATAGATGACCTCTTGTGTACAGATCCAGAGTAGACACAGTCCGTCTAATATTACACAAGGAGCCATTGTTTACAGACTGTGTGACTGCTTGTTTTTACTTACAGTCACTGGTATCGATTCCTCTACTTCCTTATGGCTAACCAGCTGCACGTTCCCATCCTCATAATAATGCACCTGGAGACAAACAAAAACTTTAGGAACTTTAGGAGGCTGGCGTTTAAAAAAAAAATCTTAAGTTAGGATAAGTTATCTATCATTCATGCAGATGTACCTGGATTTTTAATACTCCTACCACTTGAGCAGTGGACTGACCAATTGTAAGCTTCCACTCTGACCTACAGCGACCATTCCTTTAATTAGAAGAAATCTTTTGTTACAATCAGACAACACCACCAGAAGCCTTAAAAGAACTGAGAGACATATTATTTCACTTTCATCTCCCCCTAAAAATGCATGTAATTATTAATGTTGAACCGTTGTGATAAAGATAAAGCCATACTATAAAAGCCCACAACATATCATCTATCAGATAAACTCATAGAGTATACTCAGAAATGCTTTTAAAGAGCCGTTTACTGGGAGCACACTATACCAGAAGTTTTTGGGTTGAAATTGATGTCCCTCAATGCAGGCTATGATCGTTTGCTGACCATCAACTGTTTTCCCGTATACCTGCAACACACAGATGTCATTAATATGGACATAATGTCGACAACATTGCTTATAATCCTATTCTGTCACATTTTTTGTGCCTTACCGTACTGACTCCAGTAGGGTAGTGCTCTTTGACGTAGGCACTAAGGGCAGTATCGCAGGCATCTCTCCAGCCTCTCAGCGCCATCTCGCCCTCATATGGCTGCACATCGCTCACCTCTTTTCTTAGGTGGTCAAAGCGGAACGATAAGCGATTACGGGGGTCCAGGAAACGTCCCTGACCCAAGTCACCATGTTCGGTGATTAGGACCTATACAAAATGGGACAGGAAAAATTAAAGAAGCTTGCCTCAGACACATGCTCTTTTAAAATTATTAGGAAATATTCAGGGAGAAAACTTACAGGCTCCTCATAGCCCTCTAGTTTGGCAGGAGTAAACTGATCCATGTTGTACTGGGCAAAGGAGCTGAAAAAATAGAACAGGTACAGTTGGCATTTATAATATGACAACAAAATGTTTTTCAAAAAGATTTTCGACAGACCATTTACACGACACTTGTATTACTCACTGCTTAAGAAATAATAAACCTCAGTGCAAATATGTCCCCACATATAGACGCTCTGGTGTTTTATATTGTGCAGAGAATTTCAATTTCTCATGTTAGTCATGTTACTTACTGCGAAGCCCCCTCTCTGAGGAGGTTGTCGTTGTTGAGAAGAAGCCGCACATCTTGCAAAAAATAAAGGAACAACTGTTTGAATAAAGCTTTTATGAGAGGCAAAGCAATAAAATAATGTTGTCAGTACCACAGTATATTTCATATCTTATCATATCTGCGTCTTACCATTGAAGACCTCATTGAACTCTCCAGGTGGGGCATGAGTTACAAAGTTGGCCGCTATGCGGACCTGTCGAGGCAAATGAAATGCAACCAATTAATTCAGCTGACATGACATGAGACAGTACAGATTAGAATCAAAATGGCATTCACTGTTCATCAAGCAAAGCAAATATATAATCAAAATGAAAGAAATGCACTTTAAAAAAAGGTTATTACCAATTTGGTGAGTAATTTTGATGATGATCATGTGACTTTATAGTTTACACAGAATAACTCAACTCAATTACATAAAAAAGAAAAAAGAACAGCTGAAAAGAAATGAAGAGAGCGACACTCTACTGCTTAACTGATACATAATGGAAACTGAATTTGAAAATGCTTGACATGTGTCTGTAAAACAATGCCATCTTGCCCTAAATTCCCCTGCTGATCGTCAGTAGACCTTTAATCTTAACTATCTCCTGATGTTATCTGGGGAATGTCGCCTTTCTGGCCTCTAGCTTTGAAACCACCCTGCTGGTGTCCAGATGTCTTTTCTGTGCTCTACTTTCCCAGCAGAGAGACTATGAAAAATCTGTCATCCCTAATAATTTGAGCCTTTGCCTTCAACTGGTATTGTATCCATCTGCCACTGGCATTACGGAGAGTGCCACTATCAGGCTCCATTTAAGCTGTAGGCATCCATACCCTGATCTCAAGCCATGCGAGGCTAACATAAGTATTTGAGCTGCAACTGAATCTGTTTGACCCAGAAATCCAAAGTAACGTTAGCTGCTAATGTTAGCTAACGTTATATGAGAGGAACACGTAGCCCTCACTGTAATTGTTGGAGACTGGTATGAACATTGAAACACGACTTTTAAAAATAGGTGTTTAGCCTTTCATGTCTACTAAACTACTAAAAAGTTTCCTGTACAAGTGTCCAGTAGTTAAACCCCTTTATCAACATTTAGACCGCCGTTAGCCAACTATAAGCTTTATCTAGCATTGGCTAGTTAGCTAATAGAAGTTTATCATTTCGATATGGGATCGAAAACTGGCATGCTCTTCCCAAATGGTAACCGGTAAACCACATTAACATGTGACACAGATACGCCTCTACAAAGAAGACAAATTGGCGTTGAACATAGAATTAAAGAGTCTGCAAACCTTCTCCTCCTCTGACAGCGGCTCCTCAAAGTCAGCCATCTTGGCTCTTTGTGACCCCACCTACCTCAGCTGACTGACGGAACCAGTGCGGACGCTGTCATTCACATACAGGGAATTATTTATTTAAGAATACATCATGTTAATACATACATATTACTGTACATTGACATAACCCAAAATCAATAACTTTGCATTAGCACAACGTAAAATACTGTAAAGACTAGATTTATAACACAAGAGGGCGTTAAAAGCTCAGTTATTAGCTACTGGGTGTTGCAGAGGCGACTGGGCTTCACAATAAAAGCATTAGCGTTGCTGTTGCAAATAGAATTGTCTGTTTCATCGACTGTGCTCAGTTCTTCCTGGCACACGTTGTAGACTGATATTATTTATTCTGCTTCGACATTATTTCAATTCTGAAACGTCATTCAGGGGTTGTTGATGAAAGATTTTATTTTCGTAGTAAATGTCAACAGGAAGCTGTAACTAGTATGACGGTTACTTTTTTTTTTTTAGCTAGCTTTATATTGAAGCGCTCTCCCTATTGTGCTACCAACGGCTGGATATTTGAGGACTAGCGACGCACACTGTCCCTGTCATGGAGTCACAGGTATGATTAAACTTAGCTTAGCTGACACATGGTACTAAATCTTTGCTTCTGTAACAATGGTGTACAATACAAAACACATATCCTGTAGGTGCAAATGTATGGCTGGCGATAATTATGCTGTCACATTTTTTAGTATTAACTGAGTGAGCCAGCTTTCAAGTCAAGCTAGCAAACGGACACTGGTTAGGGTATTTACTACCAGCTGCGGCAGGAACTTCCTGGTCAGATATATTAAACCCAGCTAGTAGTACTAGCAACAAACTACCTCGTTCACTCGGTTGCTTGGTTTTTTCTACAGTTATTGCTTGCTTTCTTGGTTTGCACAGCAGATTAGGCTAACAGTGTTCATCAGCTGACTTCTGTTTTTCTGTGGTAAACTGTGTCAACTACACAAAGTTTGTATGGACGGCTAGCTGCTTAGCAAGGAAATGAATAGGACATTGTTAGCTGCTAAACATCTCGTATCACTGAGGCGTTGTGCGAGTCATTCTGCTGCGTGTTGTCAGGTGATGACCAACCCGGAGGAAATAGCCAAACTCTACAGAGAGCTCAGCCTCTTCCCCTCTCTGAGCAGAGCAGACGTGGGACCCGTTGTCACTTCTCAGTATGGAGGCAAATACAGCAACATCTACACAGGTAGAGCCAATGTGTGACACAATAAGATGTCCTGATTTTTTTAATGGTCACTGATATTGACAGAAGTTTGTTTACGTTCTTTTGCAGAGTGGAGCCAGCGTGATCTGGAGAGGAATGAGAATGTCAAGTTTTGTCGACAGTACATTGTATTCCACGATGACAAGTCGGTGGTTTACTCTGGAGCCTCAGGAAACTGCACTGAAATCAAAGGAGAGTATGTAAAAAGTTTGTTATTTTACCTGGATGAGGGTTAAACTGTTTAACTTCTGATCCTTCTGCAGCAATGTCAGCTAAATTACTTAAAGATGAACAAAAAATAATATATTATATGAATATAATCTGAAATATTAATTTTCTCACTCTCTCAGTTTGTGCATGATCAGTTTCAGTAATATGTATGACATTTCATTGCCATGTGCAATGTTTTGATTACATGTGCAATATTTCAATTTTATGTGAAATATTCCATTATCATTTCCAGCATTACTTTTTACTTTCTGTTATTTTAGTTTACTATATCTTTTCTCATCTTATCTGAAAGCTTCTCTTATTTCTCTGTCCTGCTAGGGTGCTAAGTAAGGATTCTCCCTCTGGTGAAATGAAGGCAGTTGTCAGAGAATGCACAGTCAAAGGAGAGGACAAACAATTTTTGGAGGTGCGTGGCCTTCTGTGTGGCTCAGACTCAGCACTGAGTCTCCTGCCTAACCTGTTAGTTGACATTGTTCCACTTTGTTGTTTTATTGCGTCTTATATGCTACTCATCTTGTCTCTGCTCTGTTTTATATTCTGCCTGTGGTTTCTGTTTTAACACCTTGTGTGACTTTCCTAAGAGTTTTACTAGTTGGCAACAGACTTCTGTTATTCACCCCCAACTCACATGGCTAATGGGCCAATAAATTTGAGGCAACAACATATGTATATTTGGGACTCCCTATCAATCTGTTAGAACTGAACAAGTTTCTTGGATGAGAGGTGAAATGTCTTGTTAAAACCCGTTAAAAAAAGCCCAGTTGCCTTCTGCTGAACCTTTTACGATTGCCATGACCTGGATGACTAAGGATCTACATAGACTTAAGTGACTTTCTGTTTTAAACCACAAATCTTTAACTTCTCTGACCTCTTTGTGACCCTTCAGATCTGGAGCAAAAACATCAAGATGAAGAGCATCAATCTAACAGCCTTAAAGAAGCATGGAAAAGTCTTTGAAGATGGTGAGCCATCTGTCTAAAAATCAAGGCCTTTTTCTAAAGCAGCGTAATGGAAATGTTTCCTCTATATGTGCCAGTTTTAATAACATTGTGTTTTGTATCTTTAGAGCAGTTTGGCTGCCTGGTTTGGTCTCACTCTGAGACACACCTTTTGTATGTGGCAGAGAGAAAAAGACCCAAGGCAGAATCTTTCTTCCAGGTCTGTCTGCAAAACTGATTTTGCACTAAATCTCATCAAGTAGAAACCTGCTGTACTATATTATATTGTTATATATTATATATATATATTGTTATATATATTATAGTGCATAGTTTTTTAAGCTTGTTACTCGTCCTTGTTGTCAATAAATCTGAGTTATCTTTCATACCATTCAAAGCATAGCAAAGTTTTTTTTAAGGAGATGTAAGAAGCATTTATTGACTTGTTTCTCAGTGATGGTAAAAGTTGGTAGCTCCTAGTATTCTTCTAAAACTGAAAAGAAAGCTTGACAAACATGCTGGATTATGCAAAATTATCTCTTTGGTGAATGAATGGCTTCATCAGATTTACACCCTAAACATACTTGCTAGCCAGATTAGATGCATCTCAGAGGTTGTTGCATGCCATTGAAAGAATCAGTCTGCACAATCTCAGAAACATTGCAAACTGGTGCATTTTTCACGTGGTTTCATTTTGAATGAATGAACCTAAGGTATTTTCCATTGTCTTTCAAAGCAAAATACCTTGATACCACTGATTTGTAATGGTGCTATGGGATCAGTGAAGCATGTTAACTTCCTTGTTTGTCATTTAGTGCTTATTCACCATCAACAGATGAATTATTGTAATAAAAAATTGATTACTAGAAGATAAAAACTCATTTTTCTGTGTATAATTTTTGTCTTTGCAGACTGAGTCCCCAGAGTTGTCTATTGGAGATGAAGAGGACACCATGAGAGTGGAGAAAAAGGAGACTGTAAAAGTAAATGCCTTTAATGTTTCTTAAAACTTAAGCATTTTCGTTGTTCAGGGATTTAATTCAACATTCTTAAGTTACATTCCCCTTTAGGTTAAGTTGTAGAGTTTTTTCTTTTTATTCCTGCAGGGGGAGCAGTTTGTCTTCCATGAGGACTGGGGAGAGGCTTTGGTCAGTAAGAGCTGTCCAGTGCTTTGTGTTTTGGACATCGAGGGTGACAACGTCTCTGTGTTGGAAGGAGTGCCGGACGATATCTCCCCTGGACAGGTTGGTGCAACAGTTTCTGCAGGGACATGTGGTTTTTGTTTTAATCTTTGTGCACTTCTAGTCTGCTCATACTCTCTTGTGCTTGCTCTGTTGTGTTCTTGCTGTCACTCTGTTTCTATCACTGCAGGCATTTTGGGCTCCAGGTGACACAGGTGTGATTTTTGTAGGCTGGTGGCATGAGCCTTTCAGGCTTGGCCTCAAGTACTGCCCCAACAGGAGGTAATTACATTTACACTGATCCAAGAAAAGTCAGAATGTACAGCTGGATGGTATAAAATTTACTCATAGACTAATACTGTAAGTCATACCTGTTTCCATTTTCTCTGTCAGGTCATCTTTGTTCTATGTGGATCTTACTGGTGGAAAATGTGGTAAGTGAGAACGTGATCTTTCTATCTTATAGGCCTATAATACCTATTTAATCAACAAAATCCAGGTAAATTCAGTGAGGTCAGTGTCCATCCTGCTCAGAGGCTTTTCACACCAAACTGTGTACATTGTAAAGTTTGATCAAATTTCAATTAAATTTGAAATTGTCACATGATGTAACCTGAGAAGGTTTGCACTAATTTCCACACCATCCAAGGCAAATGTGACAGTACCAGCATCTGAGTACCTGAGTTAACAGTTTTACACAGATTGTCCTCATTTACCAAATGATTCCTAGTAAAGGGGAATGATTTGGGGAAAATAACTGTAATTTTTCTGACAGATATGACAATCTTTTTTGTAAGGTCATTTTCTAAAATCAAGCTGCAGTTCAATATTCTCTGTTTAGTAAATTTAAAATGTGATGATGCATTATGACATGAGATACAATGAAAGGTGGGACTCTCACACAAGGGGGATACCATACATTTGTAAAACTACTGAGACAACAGTGCAAATCTGAATCCAATGCACTGCATAACACCTATCATAAATTGCAGCCTATGCGATTTGCTAATTTTTCAACTGTAGTATCTGGCAAAATGGGCAGATCTATTTAAGATTGCTGATGTACATGTATATTTGTTGTGTCCATCAGAGCAGCTCTCATCAGGCACCAGTGCAGTGTGCTCTCCCAGGCTGAGCCCAGACCAGTGTCGAATTGTCTACCTTGAATGTTCTGTCTATGGACCACACATGCAGTGCAGCAGGCTTTGTATGGTAAGACAGAATGGAGTCTATTTTCAGCATAAAAAACATTTATGTTCCCTTCTTTACAAAGTGTACAGTGTCTTTGCAGGAAAAAATATGTTTGAATCAGTGTATCTTCACACAATGCACCATCTGTTCTGCAGACATTAGACTTTTTTGAAACAGTTTAATTCATGAGCCAGTAAATAGACTTGTATTCATGGGATTTGTCTTTTCTTGCATATTTTATTTCTAGTATGACTGGTATACTAAGAAGACCTCGGTGGTGGTAGATGTCGTGAAGCGGCCTGGAGAGAGTGAGGAATACTCAACGGTCGCAATGATGTATCTTTATTGCTCTTTGTAAAACTGTACACTATCAATTGTGTCTGTGTGTATCGCTGTGGTTTACAGATGGATTTACTGGCATCTACAGTTCTCAGTTGTCCCCTCAATGCTGGTCAGCTGACAGTCAGCGAATTATTGTTGCTTGTCCTCAGCGGAGCCGCAAGGTATGAATGGCTTGTTATTACGAGAAAAAGTTGGCGATAAGGTTTGATATTTTTTCTGATAAATTTACATTTTACCCATAAATATGTTATTAGACAGAGCATCTTGCAATCATTCTTTACCTGGAAAATTAAAGCTGTTATAGTCTCTTTTTTTCTTGGTTTAATAGGATCTCTTGATGGTGGATATAAGCACAGGAAGCATCACCTCTCTGACTTCAAGTGAGTCGCTGCATATATATGGGGTTCTTTACTGGTGTTTGGTGTTTCTAATAACTAATTCTATGAACACTTAAATGTGTTTATTTCACGTGGTGTGCAATGATTTTCTTTGTTTTCCTTTTACAGAGTCTGATGTTGGTAACTGGTGTCTGCTGAACATAGAGAGAGATCTGATGGTGGTCAGCTGCTCCTCTCCCAACTGCCCTCCAAGTCTGGTGGGATCAATGTTTTGATTAAGGCAGCATATTTGCGTTTTCACATATAGTATATGTGTCATTTCTAGTGTCATTTCTTGTGTCCAGAGAGTGGGCTTCCTTCCAGGCAGAGATTCCCAAGAGGATGTGGTCTGGGTTACTTTGGAAGACTCTCGGACTTTGCCAGATATCGACTGGCAGATTTTGACTTTCACCCCTCCCCCAGAGCAAGACAACAGTCAATACCGTAAGAAGAAAAATGTCTTTTTCTCGTACCTAAACAAGAGTCATGGATGAAGAACTTAAAACACATAGCTTTTTCCTGTTTCAATCTATCACAAACAGGGCACCATGGCCTTGACAAATAAGGGAGATGCACACAACAAATCCAAGTTGTTTATTAGAAAAACGTAATAGAACTGAAGCTAACAATGGCAGATGTAGTCCGTAAGATCAGCAATGTAGGTGAGTGACTGCATAGAAGAATTATGAGAACAATGTTATGTGGTACAAAACACAAGCCAATCATCAGCCAACAAAGCCACATGGGTGTGCTGCAGTTGCACTCAAGCGACTGCACAGCCTCCCATTATGATAGGAAAAGCTGATATCTCACTTGATGTAAAAGCTGATTAGATTAGATGTTGGTTCAATGTCTAATTCTCATTTAGTTGAATTAGATAGATTTTAACTTTATTCATCTGATTTTAAAAGTTTATCTAAGATGCATGGTTGGTGACATTTATCAGACAGGCTGAATACATTCAGATTGCACATCATAAACTGCATACAGTATATAGTTCTATTCTAATGTATATTAATGCTGGGCTGATTTTGTTCGTTAAGGCATGTAGCAACACCAGAACCTCTGGTAAGTGGGGTGGGAGGATTCTGAATGTAGCCTCTGTCCAGATATTTTGGCCCTGACAGTCTGAATATCTGACAGAAACATAACAAAAGCTGTTGTTCTTTCTGCTGTATTTGACTATTTATTAGTGTTTTCAATCAGTTAATTTAGTGTAAGGGGGACAGGTTTGGTCACCTGACTTACGTACAGCAATAAACTCGTGATTTACATAAAACTTCACGTAAAATGAAAGTTGAAACATGAACAAAGATCACAGATCAGCTGTACAGCATTGTAAAAAGGTTCCATGTCATAATTAAGTTGATCTTGATACACATACAAACTACTATGTATCTGGTAACGTTTAAGTCAGTCAATGTGTTTCTGTAGCTTCTTATTCTGGCTCAGGGCTGTGGGCTTTTATCACCTTCCCCTATTGCTGTCGCTTTGTCTAGTCCACTACTTGGATGGGACGCAGTTAATCACGAACAAGCCTAATGTTTAAGAAAAAGCACACGAGCCCAAGTATAGCTAGTGTTGCTGATGAACTTCTGCAACACCCCTTATTCTGGTATCTGCAAGGAAAGCAGCCACACTGAGCAAATAACAGGGAGAGGGTGAGGACAGGGCTGTCACACATCTCATTGTTTGAAATGGTGCAGTTAGTTTTGTCCATTCTCCATTTTGTTTAACATATGTAAAAGGTACTGAATGAGTAAAACAAACAACATTATATACATTACAGTGCAGTGGAATGCCAGCACTATCCACAGCCTAAAAACATTCAGATTAATCAACATGTTTCTGACAGTGAAAATAGTGAAAGTTATCATGTATCAAAGACGATGTTTATTGCAAAGTTATATTGGATTACAGTAGTTTGGTCTATGTGTATAGTTAACAACTTTTTAAAGAATAAACAAACTAAATGTAATAACCAATGAGGTTACAACTTTGCTTTTAAATGTATGTGCACAAAATAATATTATATGAGTATGATAAAATGTCAGACAGTACTGAGGTTTGTTTACGGTAGAAACAGTAAAAAACTTTACAGGAGAAAGTTCCTGAAGTGATTGTCTTTTTTTAATGAGAGTTTTATGAATGCATGATAAGCAGGACTAACGGATTTTTACTGTATTACAGCGGGCCTTGATTTTGAAGCTTTGCTGATCAAACCAAAGGAGGTTAAGGATGAAGTGAAACTGCCTCTAATTGTCACTCCTCATGGTTGGTTAACCTGCTTTGCTTTCATGTGCAAACAAAATGGACTCTTAGATGTGTTATGTAATTGTTGTATTGACTGTATTTAGCATCCTGAAAAAGTAATATTAAAAATGTTCTTTATTAATAAACGGTATACTTACATTCGGAAGTAAAAAAAAGCCTGTGTTATTAATCCATGCTGGATTTATTTTTAGGATTGAATCTGTGTTGGGATTTGATTCTGTTCAGTCAAGAGCTGCTGCTGATAAGATTGGCATTGCAGACAGTGGTTGCTATGACAATAGTGCCCTTAGTGGTAAAATGTTTAATCATATTCTGAAAACCAAGAATCGTCTTTTGTAACATAGCTCATAATCCTGTTAGTTTACTACTATGTCTAAAATATTTTAATTCTACATGCACATTACTTCCTGATAATTATTCCTCATAGGACTATGATCCCAGAGACACTTAGACATTAACCTCTAATTCAAACTGTCAATCTGTATTACACATAATTTGTTTCTGTCATTAGGCGGTCCTCACTCAGTGATTGTAGCCGAGTGGCTTCTGTCCTCCGCCGTGCTGTGCAGGATGGGCTTTGCTATATTACTGGGTGAGTGGATTTGAGAATGTAAAGTGCTGTTTCTGTATCTGTATATATGACACCAGCTAAACGGCACTGTGACTTGGTGTGTCTGGTTGAAACTTTACAGTTTTTCTCGATAGCTTACACACATTTTCTGAAAGCATGCCTCATACTCTCAGAACTCTATACACACATGTCAAAAAAACACACACACAATGGGCAAAACCCCTCAATTCTCCTGCAAAATAAAATTTTACTTTCAAAATAATGTTACTTCTTCTCAAAATGGTATTTTGTTTTCAAATGACACACAAACCATCACATGAATAGACATTTATAAGAACCAGTTGAACACTGATGTGATCAATGTAAAACACCATGATCATGATCAATGTAAAACACCATGATGAATGGAAAACACTTCTTCTCCATTCATCAGAATGACTTAGGCCTTTTTTTGTTCAGTGTTACACTCACTACAGACAGTACATACATGAGTGCGTTGTAAAATATTTTAGACTATTTTTTTTTTTACTCGGAACACACAATTAGATGGAAAAAAATATATTTGATTTTTCCTACAGAAACAATGTTCACAGTGAACATCCCAACCAACACAAGGTTGCACATACAGTGGTCTACATACAAACAACAGAATAATTTACTGTATACAGTTACAGTAAAAAAAACTATGCTGCATCCTCTCTTCTGTTTTGGTCTGACCACAGCACCTCATCCACATCACAGCCAATGTTTTCCCTGGCCAAGCAGTGGGGAAATATCGCCCAGCATGGCGAATCCAGCCATGAAAGCATCAACTGCTATATCTCCACATGCATCTTCCATTGCTTGGAGAAGGGGTATTTGCGTTTTTCGATTTCGGTCATACACTTTCCATCTCCAGGCAGAAAAAAAATCCTCAATAGGATTAAGGAATGGAGAATATGCTAAGCTCTGATTGCTGATTGTAAAACTGTGTGGCAGGTGTTTGTCCATGTGATGAGTCACTGTGCATAGCAGGGCAATCAACTTTACAATTTTGAATGACAGTTTGTTCCTTGAGAAAACAAGAGAGTTTCTTCATGAAAATTGTGCCAAATGCAGAGAATTGTGTGTAGAGTTTTGAAAAAAGTGTGTTTTAGAACTGCAATATGAGTGTAAAGCAGGAATTGTGCTCGTAGTTTAACAGAACTGGTTCAGGGGGTTGGTGCATGAGTTACATGTTGTGGTCACTGTGTCTAAAGTACCAATAATTGTGTGTAAACAATTGAGAAAAACTGTAATAAGCAGTTGTACTTGCTGTTCTGTGGCCTGTAGTATGTACGATTTCATCTATCTGCAATAGTTTTACACATATTTAAATCTATATGTGTAAAATTTTTGTAGTTGGGAACATTCTAGCTGTCCAGCAAATCCAAAGTCAGTTGGTGACAACAGAACATAAATATTCTCGTGGCTTAGCTGCTTATGCCACAGACTTCATGCATGACTGATTCTGTTTTCTTGATGGTGTTACTTCAGTTGGAACAGAGTTTTAACCAGCACATTGGTTTCAAGCTGACTTGCATGCTAACTTTGAGGTTGCTTCCAAGAATTTGTGTTTACCTGTATAAAAACACATCATAACATGAACCACTGATCTTATTAGTAGTAGTATTATTACTTAATAGTGTTTACTTTATATTTTTAGTGAACTATCGTGGCTCTCTTGGGTATGGCCAGGACAGTATCCTCTCATTACCAGGAAATGTTGGCACACAGGATGTGAAAGATGTTCAAGTAAGAACAAAACCACCGACACTGACAAAAGAACAAATGCTGTTTAAAACTATTTTTGTCGTGTTTTTCAAGTCATGGCAATAATTAGCTCTAAAAATATATTTTGCTCATACCAGGTAAAAATTACTTCCAGTGTTGCTTTATGGGGATACCTCAGTCTATACTGCTGATTGTCTATCTTTAGTGGATGTTAGTTGCCATAGTTTCTGTTTAAATCATGGCTTGTAACAGCAGTACTTTTACTTTATTCCCTCCTGTGATGTCTTACTCCACTGACTTCTAATTTCCTAGTCTCGGTGTATCTTCTTCCAAATGTTCTATATTTTTTGTCATGATTTCCTTCCCACCAGTTTGCTGCTGAAAGTGTTCTCAAAAGTGGCGAGTTTGACATGCAGAAAGTGGCAGTTACTGGGGGCTCCCATGGGGGTTTCCTAGCCTGTCATCTGATTGGACAGTACCCAGGGTTCTACAAAGCCTGTGTAGCCCGCAACCCTGTCATCAATTTCGCCTCTATGATTGGCAGCACAGACATCCCAGACTGGTAGGTCTTGCTATACACATTCTCGAACTTGTGCTCACATTTTGTTACTGATTTAATGACTGTGTCAGTCAGGCTGGGTGATATGGTCCAAAATTTTTTCTTGGTTGTCTTTTCTCTCCATGTAAGGAGAAAGAAAACACAATTAAAACTGAGTTTTCTTTGTTAAAACTATACATCTTTCCTCAGTGACTAGGGCTACATTTGCAAGAACAACAAACGAAACATACCACTAGCAAGCTGTTAATCCTTTTACATACTGTTAACTTAAAAAAAAACAAACAAGTACTGCTTTGCTGTAAACTACACTTCTTTGGTTTAATTTCAACATCATCTGCTGTCAATATTATAGTGTGTTTGACTGCAAGCTCACTAATGTTTTCATCTCCAGGGATGTGGCAACAGGTCACAGTTAAGACTGCAGTAAACTATTTCTCACTGCTAGCAGAGGAGACACATACCGTATCTCAGTTTAAAAATGTAGGCATTTTTTACATTGTGCAAAAGCAGAAATTTGGAATATTAGAAATAATTCGATATATCACGCAACCCTAGCTGTAAGCAAGTGAGTGGGATATAGAGCATGTACATGCCTCATTGTCACATGGTTGGAGGAAAGTATTCAATAGTGCAAACTACAGGGCCCCTAGAGGGACATTGGCAGAAAAAAATTAAAATGTAAGTTTCTCGTGCACACGCAAACTTCTAACGTTAATAACTCATCAGCGATACGTTGTCAAAACACAATCGATGCCTCTTTTCCATCGTTGTAAGGTAGACAATGTGCTGCAAGCCCAGTTTTATCAACAGTAGCTGTCTTTCAGGCCGCAGAAATAACATTGGTGTCTATGTGCAGCCGACTCGGCAATGAGTGCTCAGGGACCGTCTGCAAATTGCAATTTTGCTGACGGTATGATTTTTATATATAGCCTACATACATCTCAAACCAAGTGTTGTGGTATGATCAACAGGAGCCATTTGATGGCTGCAGTGATTTTGGTGACACTACAGTGTATAAGGGTGATGTTTTTGAATATTTGTGTGGTGTCTCTCTCCGCTGTTGCAGCGGTTTTTCAATTTGCAAACTGTCACTGTGCACTTGCCATATACAGCCGGCTGCACAAAAACACCAATGTTATTTCCGCAGCCTGTAAGACAGCTACATTTGATAAACCTGGGCTTGTAGCACATTGTCTACCTTACAACAATGGGAACGAGGCATCGTTTATGTTTTGACAACGTATGGCTAATGAGTTATTGATGCCGGGAGTCCGAATCTGTGAATATCTTTTCTGTATTATCATTTTCAGACGTCTGCAGTGTGTACAAACAGGGAATTGTCTTGTGCGCACGCGAAACTATCTCGTGCGCACGAGTTAGTTTATCGTGAGTACGAGGAACTTACATTTTAATTTTTTTCTGCCCATGTTCCTTTAGGGGCTCCATAGCAAACACATGTGAGATGTACAAAGGAAAAAATCCACGCAGTGATATTTTTCTTCCTCTTATTGTTTGACTGTGATTTTTTTGCAGGTGCATGGTTGAAGCTGGTTACAACTACAGTACAGATTGTCTACCTGACCCTGCTGTTTGGGAACAAATGTTGAACAAGTCCCCTATTAAGCATGTCACGCAGGTATAGCTGTGATTGTCTCCTGAGAGTGTGCATGTAACTTATGTTATTTCACAGTGCAGTGTTCTAAGGTTGTCTCTCATCTAGGTTCAGACACCGGTACTGCTCACCTTAGGAGAGGATGATAAGCGTGTACCAAGCAAGCAAGGAATTGAATATTACAGAGCTCTGAAAGCAAGGAATGTCCCAGTTCGGTAAGCAGCCTCTTGAGAATCATGCTTGATTGATTGTGTCAGATATGCACTGCATACCAAGAGTATATTTTGTTGTTCATTTCTAACCTGTATTGCTTAGGTTGCTGTGGTACCCAGGGAACAACCACTCACTCTCCAAGGTGGACGCTGAATCAGATGGCTTTATGAACATCGCTCTGTGGATAATTCAGCACTTGAGTCAGTGATGATAGATATTAGACAAATACATGCTCGTGTGTGAATACTATTACTGCTGCCAGGTAAATACACTGCTCTGTAAGGGTTCTTATGTTCCTGTTTTGACAACGATACAAAGTCTGATTTAAAGCCAAAGCAATGAAGTGCTTCACAAACCTTGTGTAACTGTACTTTTCTTGTAATCTTTTTGTGAGTGTGGTGATTGCCGCAATTATATTCAGTAAGTGGATGGAGAAATAATGGTTTTAACAGCACTTGAGTAAAAACAGTTTTTAATTCAGCAGAAACAAAGTTTATCAATGCTGTTATTTTTTACAGTCTTCACATGCAGAAAATAAAGGGCTTTTAGTGAGTTAGTTTTGATTGGGGTTTCATATTAACAAAGGAAATTAACTTCACAATCCGTTTTTTCTTTGCTAAGGGTTACTGTCTGTTTTTTTTAATCAATGTCTTTTTGATTTCATGATACAGTGCACTTAATAAAAAGATTGTGAACATACCATCTTTATGCACACGGCCATGTGTTCAGATTAAAAATGATTCTTCAGGCAGGTGGGCAGTGGTATATTTTTTCCTTAAGAAGTTGTAGTGAATTCAAGAAGTGATGCAACTGCATCTACTTATGGAGAAATTACCTGGGACTGTCAATTTTTTTTAATCTGTGAAAAGGAAAGCACTGTGAACAGTTGACTCATAATGTACTCTACAATGACTGTCATGTCACTCTGTAAAGTTTTTTTTTAAGGTCATTTAAGGTGTTTTCTGCCTCTGATGTCCCTCATGAATTTGACTTGCATCACATGGTTTGTGTCAGGCTGCCGCGCGAAGACCACATGCTTTCACTTCTGCATAAATGGATCCCGTTTCTTGTCACTGCACAAACTTCTGCCTGTGTTCTCTCCTCCTGGATTAAAGAGTGCTTTTTCTGCCTCCTGATGTGAAGTTTAAGATCTATGCTCCACCTGCTATGGTAAGTGAGATAACATTATATTCTACTATTATGAATGCACCACATTTTTCGGTGAGAAAATTATGAACTTAGCCATTGTCACATTGTAAGGACAGGAAAGGCTCAATAGAATGGCTTCAAAACATCAAAGGTGATTGTATTACGAGTTTTGTGACGGTGCTTAAAATGTATGCTGCATAGGACAGCACTGTTTGAATGTACTATACAATGCTTGATGTTGTGTAAATTAACTAGCCTGCTCAAATTACATTTTCTGAGCCATTGTCAAGCAACTGTATTGAATCTAGTTCCCTTTTTTTCAGGCTTTGGTGAAAAATATCCTCATTCTTTGTCAACTTCTTCAATTAGTGAGGAGTATAAATATCCAATATTTTCCATGCGACACTGATGAGAATGCCACTGCTGTGGACTGCAATGACAGACCACTCAAGCACGTCCCCAACATCAAGAACACATCTGTAGTGTCACTCGATTTAAGTCGGACGTACATACAGTATGTGGGAGAGCATGCTTTTGGGGGTGTCCCAAATCTTGACACTCTGAAAATGATGGGAAATTGCCTACCAGGTAGCCTGAGAGACCCTGAAGACCACACATGCAAAGTGGAGATCAACGCTGGTGCTTTCAAGAGCCTGCTAAAGCTTAAGTATCTGTATCTGTCAGGAAACAGCCTTACCTCCATACCGCAGTTACCTGAAAGCCTGAAGTTTCTCGATCTACAGTATAATTGCATCTTCAGTATTACACACCCTTTAAGAACTCCTCATCTGGAAACGCTCTTCCTCTCCAAGAACTGTTTTTATGCGAACCCGTGCAACCAGTCCTTCAAGATCAGTGAGACTGTTTTCAGTGGCCTCCCTAAACTCAAAAACCTTACGTTAGGGTATAATAATTTGACAGCTGTCCCTAAAGGGCTGCCACCCTCACTGAAGAGCCTGGATTTAAGAGAGAATACAATCACGGAGGTCTTAGAAGGAGCATTTGCTAACCTGCCTATCCTCAACTACTTGAATTTGGAGTGGAATTGCCAGCGGTGTGACCATGCAGCGAGGCCCTGCTTTCCTTGCCCAAATAATCTTCCGTTACACCTACACCCAAACTCATTCTATGCTGAGAACAGCTCCATCACCTTCTTGAGCTTGAGGGGAAACTCTCTGAAAACATTTCCTGAAGGCCTGTTCAGACCGTTGAAGAATTTAAAGAGATTGGACCTCTCTGACAACCTCCTGGCATATGCTATACGAAATGGCACCTTCTTTGGAGAGCTGAAGGGCCTCGACTGGATTAGTCTTATCTATAACTATGAACCACTGAAGACATTTCAGAAACTGATCCTCTCCCCTCATATTGGTAATATATCGGAACTACAATATCTTCTTCTGAGTGGTAACTTTTTCCATGCACTTTCAGAAGAAAGCCTTAAAGTTCTGTCCAAACTTCCAAACCTAGCAAAACTAGAACTGAGAATGAACTTCATTAATACTTGTGACATGAGATCTCTGAAACGGCTACCATCTCTCATCAATATTGACCTGTCCCAAAACATGCTTAGTTTCCTTCCATGCCGCTTGTGTTTATCATCTGAGACGGTTGCACAGGAAAGCTGTCGGAACCAAAAGTGGCCTACAGATAATTTTCGTGACCAACCCGTTATCTTAAGAGATCGAGAACTCGCGTCTGGAGGTGACATCTGGGAATCCAATCATTTTAACACGCTGGAAATATTTGAGGATGATGCGTCACAAATTCCATCAATGTGGGACTTTAGAAATCATTTTTGCCGACACAAGCTGACATTTGACTTGTCTCAAAACGACATTCTGTCTCTTCACGAAAATGTGTTTTTAGGCATGGAAAATGCAGTTTGTTTGGATCTTTCCTTCAATTATATGAGCCAGGCACTGAGGACAGGTTTATTTAATAGCACGAGAAAGTTGGTGTTTCTTAATTTGGCATATAACAGGCTTGATTTTTATTATGGAAACGCTTTCAGTGAACTTAGTTCCACTCTGAAGGTTTTAGATGTTAGCAACAATGAGTTTCATTTCAAAATGAGGGGCATGGGCCACCGTTTTGAGTTCCTTCAGTATCTGACTAACTTAGAAGTCCTTAGTCTGGCAAACAATGGTATTGGGATGCGAATTGATCAGACGCTGATAAGCAGATCTTTAAACTACCTCTACTTTAATGGAAATCACCTGGACATCATGTGGGATTCTGATAACAACAAATACACTCACTTCTTCCAAAATCTGACAAACCTCACTTTCCTTGATATATCTGACAATGGACTGAAATCAGTCTCACAAGAAGTGCTGTGTAACCTCCCAAGAAGCCTTAAGGCTCTCAGCATTAGCAACAACTTGCTGACCTATTTCCCATGGCAAAATGTCTCAGCACTCAGCAATTTACAGCACCTGAACCTGAGCGAAAACCATCTTTTTCATTTGCCTTATATAGTAATAGAATTCGGAGACAGTTTCTCTCTCTTGGACCTCAGTCACAATCGCCTTAGTTATATTCCTGAGGATTTTTTCAGTAAGGCAAAGTCCCTGCAATATCTGTATCTCAGTCACAACCAGATCAAAGCGTTGAACCATCTGCATCTCCCTGCCCCCTTTAAAAATGGAAGTGCCCTTCAGAAACTCACCCTCCATGCCAACCCCTTTAAATGTGACTGTGATACGTCCTGGTTTGCTGACTTCCTGCGAACCACTCTGGTGCAGATTCCTTATCTGACCACACATGTACACTGTGAATACCCAGAGTCTCAACAAGGCCAGAGTATACTCTCCATGGACCAGCGCTCCTGCCAGGACATATATGGCGGCTTAGCCTTCCTCGTCTGCTCCTTCTTGGCTGTAGTTTTCACTGTTCTTCCTCTACTGAAGCATCTCTATGGCTGGGATGTGTGGTATTGCTTGCAGGTGCTCTGGGCAGGACACAAAGGCTACTCCCAGCTGGCTGGTAGGGATTCACGATATCAATACGACGCTTTTGTGGTGTTTGACACTCGGAGCCAGGCTGTGAGGGACTGGGTTTACAATGAGTTAACTGTCAACCTGGAGAACTCGGGCCACAGGAGGTTTTGTCTCTGCTTGGAAGAAAGGGACTGGATTCCTGGACTTTCATGTATTGACAATCTACACAGCGCTGTCCACAGCAGTGTGAAGACAGTGTTTGTGCTGTCCAGGAGTATTAACGCAAGTGAGACAGTAAATGGTGTCATCCGCCAGGCTTTCTTCATGGTTCAGCAGAGGCTTCTGGATGAGAAGGTTTGTAAATTTTATTTTCATGTGTGTTTTGTGGATTTCGTTGTTAGCCCCACCGAGATGTTGCTGTGTTTCATAATCCCGAATAATCTCTAATTCTACATCAAAAGGTGGATGCAGCTGTGCTGGTTCTGTTGGATGAGATGTTTCCCAAACTGAAGTATCTTCAACTGAGGAAGAGGTTGTGCAGGAAGTCTGTGTTGTCCTGGCCGAGAAACCCAAGGGCCCAACCTCTTTTCTGGAATCGAATGAGAATGGCATTGTCATCAGATAACCTTAAATTTTATGACAACAACATGAGTGAAAGCTTTATTTGACCTCCTTTTAACTAAAAAAGTCTTCCCTCTCCCCATTACCTCTTTTCAACAACCTGCCTATTGATGTCCCATATATAAGGTGAGATGATGCCACATATATAAGGGTATTACATTGATATTATTGTGTAATTATATATTTTTTATAAGTTAAAATCCACCATGTGTATATTTTACTTTGCAAGATTGTGTTCTGTTGTTACATCTGACGGTTAGGTTGTTCGAGGATGTTATTAATGTAATTTTGTTTTTTTAGACTTTAATGATATGATTTCTTGGTATTTCCAAGCTTAAAGTGATATAAAGATATATATTTTGTCTTTTTAGTAAGCTAATCTTTGTCTGAAGGGTATTTTGCTGTTGTGGGGCTTTAAAGCTCATCAAAAGACAACTACCAGACTATACAAATAAACATAACCTGATATCACTTAAGTAACTTTGTTTGCTAAATTTTAAGGGAGTAGTTTTGCAGCCTACCTGCAAAATACCCCTGTCCCAATCTCAAAATTTCACTTCTCTTTGGTCAGATGTTGAGGGAAATGAAACTTATTTTGTAACAAGTTACAGAACAACTGTCGAGAACAACAAACCGCATCCATTCAAAGGAAAAAAAAAAAATGTCACCTGTGATTTCTCAGAAACTTTGAGAAAAAACTTTGACAGGCCCGTTGCTTATAATATGGCAGTAAAGACTTCTGCAAACTACTGACAAGAAAATGAGACCATCAAAATAGTTGACAGGAGCCCAAAAAAAAATAGAAAATAACAGAACAGATTGGCATAGCATGAAAGCAGTGCAGCTTGATGTAGTGCTTTCATTTATCTATTTTAGCCTGTGGGCTGTGATCCCAATTTCATTTTTGCCTCATGATCTGCACTGTAAAAGGGAAAAAAAGTCAAATGACTGGCAACAGATGTCGAACAGAAACCACATAATTAGAGTAAAACATTGTAATTTTAATAAAGTGTAAACACAATAAATACACACGTTTATTATGTTTTACAGAGAAACACTGTTATCTTACAGAATTTTGTCTACCTTATTAAGATTATTCACCCCCAATAAACCTTATGATAAACCTACATTTTCTGCAGAGAAACAGTTTCATTTTACTGATTTGGCTTAAATCATTATGCTCAGGCACCTTCAATAAAGTGTTAACACATGCTCAAGACATGATAAAGTAAGTATTTTGGAAGACTAATATGTTCTTCATTCAGATGAAAACAGTATCAGCCAGTTATTCAGAAATAATTCCACAGACTAAACTTAAAAAAGGCATTTCTCTGTGTATCCTCGCCTTCTTGGGTGTGAAAGACAACTGAGTTAATCTACCACTAAAAAACTCTTGTACTGCAACAAAGGGGCGCAACATGACTGAAGTTTTCCAGCTCAGTTTGGTCCTCTTTAAAAACACAGATGCATTATATGCTTGCTTCATTTGTATCCAGAACTACAGAGACTGGATGTAAAAGTACACGTGAATGTACTTAAATCCCTCCATAAACTCCAACTCGTTCACAACTCTGCCGCCTGTATCATAACCCAAACCCCCTCCTATCATCACATCACCCCCATCCTGCAAGAACTTCACTGGCTGCCAATCAAGCAAAGAATTCAATTCAAAATCCTTCTGTTCACCTTCAAGTCCATCCATCATCTCGCTCCTCCATACCTCTCCGACCTCATTAATGTCAACACCCCATCCCGCTCCCTCAGATCATCCTCCTCCATCCACCTCACTGTCCCCTCCGCCCGTCTCAGCACCATGGGGAGCAGAGCCTTCAGCCGCTCTGCTCCCCAGCTTTGGAACTCTCTTCCCCCTCATATCAGAAACTGTGACACCCTCCAAACCTTCAAGACCAAACTCAAAACTCACCTGTTCAGGACTGCTTACTCCCTCCCATCCTAATTTCACTGCTTCGCACATCTTTGTTGTTCCTTGTTTTATTCTTGTTATTGTTGTTTTTATTGTATAGTTATTAATCATTGTAATTTTTTATTCCCTTGTTAAAGTGTCCTTGAGTTTCATGAAAGGCGCTTTCAAATAAAATGTATTATTATTATTATTATTATTATTATTATTAAAACTATTAGGACTGACTTTTAAATTACTGGGAAGCCTGTTAAATTGATAGTTGCAGATAATTTTTTTGTCATTTCACTTACATTTGTATAGAAAGCAGAAAAAATAAAGTGTAAATAACAATGCATTTTCTCTTAAAGCAAGAGGAATGAATGTAATTTGGCATCATTGGCACAACATTTAATAACACTTGAAGTAACTGCTGGGTTGTCAATTACAAAAAATGTCTGTAATTGACTGTTTGATACATTAAATACATTTGAAAACTACTTTTAAATTTTGGTTATTGTTTTTAGTTAGATTTTTTTTCCAGTGATCACAGACAGTCAGCTCTCTCCTGAGAATGAAACCGTCTGCCCCCATATTTTACGCTCATTTTCCGGGTGAGCTTTTTGCATGCAGAAAAGTGAACAGAACAGCTGCAGCACTGTGAACTTTTTTACAGAACACTGGACTTCTCGCCCACAGATCCACATTAAAAATAAATAAATAAATAAATAAAATTCTTTTTTATAAGCCCTGGAAACCAGCTGGGCTTCATCCAGTCATGTGGTGTCATTTTAGATCAGTCCCTGTGTCCCTCCATCTCAAGCAAACTCACTTTTTGCCCGGATTTACGCATGAAAAAAAGAAGTTGTATTGTTTTTTGTTTGTTTATTTATTTTCTGTAATAACCTAAACCAGACGTGCACCTCAGACCTCGCAAGTGCCGTGCCCCGCTGACGCTCGCGTAGGTGTACGAAAGCATCCAACCCAACCGTCCAATCGCTGCCGCTCGTCGCTGCTGCTCCACCGCTGCTGCGCTCGGTCGCACGCACACGCGCCAGCTGGGATTGCGCGCCCACGCGGACCCGATGGCAGGACAGGTCATGAGCTGAGCCGATGAGATCATGGAGCCTGTGCCGAGGTCGGACGGGGAACGGCCGGGACCTCACGGTGATGGAGGAGAAGTGCCTGTCCGGTAAGCGAGAGACAAACCCCTGCCCGGTGAGTGCGCACCTGGTGGATCATCATGTGGTACCGTTATTCCAGCAAATGAAACTGTGCGCTTCCAGTTTGTGGGGCAGATTAATTATTATGTAAGGCACCAGCTCGAACTCATGTAGCGTGTGCATCTGAGCAAGAAACTAATCCTTCATGCCGTGGTCGTAGTAGAATTATTCGGGCGGTCTGTGTCCGGGCTGCGTAAGTCACATGCACGGCGACCGTTTTACTCGTGCCACTGGTGAAATAATGGTGCGCTCTGCTCGGTAGTTTGTGCATTATGTTGCTGAGCTTCATTAGGATAATAAGAAACCCTCGTGCGGATGATGCATTGTGATACAAATTGGGGAGTTGTGCTGTTGCAGTTTGGGTGGTGACTCGACTTTCCTCTTCGCAGCAACAGCTGGCTGCCAACTCAAGTAAGTGCAGCCGCTTGTGGATCGATATGAAGTAAGGCGTTTCCCACTTGACGTTTTGTTTCAGCGTTTTCATCCATGCTTTCTGTGTCGCTCAGTGTTTTTTTTTTTTCTTTCTGTCGCTCTGTCTGTCCCGTGGTTTGACCCGGGAGCGCACAGCTGCGCAAACTTGGCGCATGACAACTGGGGGACCAGTGACTTTTAATACCTGCATTGTAATGCTCATAATTTTCGAAGACGACCTTTCACAGTACCCAGCTAACAAGAGTGCGATTCCATTGTTTTCAAATGTTCTGTTGTCTTTGTTGCTTTATCGTAACTATCACTGGATTCCCCGCATTGTGTCACTGGTGCGGTTGATCAGAATTATACACAGACCTGGGGGTTCCACTGCGGCCACATCAGGCTCAGTTCATTGTCTCAAACAATAATGGATAAAGGATTGACAGCTATGTTATGACTGACAAGCAGACTTAACCAATCTCTCAGTTGCATCCTGTGCAGTGACTCCCATCACCCAATCCTCTTGGATTAGAGGAGGGATTATGATTTGGATTTGCCTCTGCTTTGCAGACAGTCTCCAATATCTGGTCCACCATGGACTGGGTTGCACTCGCTTTGTTCCCTGAGGATGTTTTTTTTAAATATTTTATATGCTAATAATTTATGTGTGTTTTCAAATATCAAAGACAGCACATGGCCTGTGATATGGATAAGTATAAAATAGACATATAATGTTATATATATTTTGATTTTATCCTCATGTGGGCACATTCTTAGCATTCTAATCCAAGTAGGCTTTAGCCTAATTTCTGAATGCTTGCTTTTATCCTCTATATTTAGTCAGAGCCTGAGATAATGGTAAGTCTACAGCCTGGCGAAGTTTGACAATGAATTTACAAGTGCCCCTGACAGACGGTAGATAATAAGACTGGTCTTCCAAGTCCCTCAGCAGTCTGCAAAGGGCACAGCAAATTGCATAGTTTTGTTTTTCCGTCAGATCTGATCAGGCAACTGAATCCATGCAAAACTGGATATAGTGCTGTCCGTGGTGCTGAAATGGCCACACTGATCCATCTTTATTTCTTTCACCATCTACTGTGGTGAATGAGGGCCTAACAGTAGGCTGTACTATGCTGTTCTACTAATCTAAAGTCTGATGGTTAGTGACATTGTCTTTCACTCTCCGGACCCCTAATTAGGAAGGGAGAGGATTACAAAGCATTGCAGTAATTGAAGTTATCCACCAGATCTGTTGTTAGCAGCTCTCCTCCAGAGCACCCACAGTCTTGCTTCTTTTCCAGGAATAGCAGGAATGTGGGTTCCTAAGGACAGGGGTGGGAAAAATGATTCTGGATCAAAATCTAGTTGTGATGTACTCAGTATATGGCTGTAACTGGTTCACTGGATTATTTAGTGCAATAATTTATAGTATTTACTATTTAAAGTGTGCAACGAAGCACATGCAGATTGAGAGCAATGTTTGATTTTTGATTTCTTAATGATGTTTTTTAAGCTTCTTGTACAGCTGCTGGTTTTTATGCAAATTCTAACCTTTGTAAAATTTGAGTAATTTGTTATATAAGAAAGGGTTTCACAGGAAAACATGTTTATATTGCTCAAAGTAAAGTAAAGTAAAAACTAGCAGTAGGGATTTTGGCCATGTGCATTTTTAAAATACTTTTTGATTTCATTTTGAATTGTTTCTGTTTTTGTAATCTGATTTGTCTTAATGCTTGTCTGGCTTTTACTTACCTAGAATCCATGATGTCCTGCGCCGTAGCTGAAATCACAAGACCTCTGGCTCATGAGTCTGGGAGCCCTGCAGCCAACAGTCACTTTGTTCTAAAAGGACTAAGTAAGACTCAGCCTCCAGCCCTAAACTGTCAGGCATGGACAGGTGAAAACTGAGAGGCCGAGAGGTGGCCTTTGTTTATTCTGTTATTCGTTCTAGGTCCGTAAAAGGACATGAAAATATTCCCCGCTTTAACAGTTTCTTGTGAGATGACATATTTTGCCATATGAAAAATGCCTTTAAATATCCGAGCCAAGCCCTCGCAGAGCAAGCTGTCTGCTGCTGCAAAGAGTGGTGGGCACAGTGATGGCAGCACATCTCATTCACGCTTCTCAAGGTCTCCTAAACATGGTAAAGGGAAACAGGCTGTAAGCTCAGCACCGGGATCTCGCTCGGGGCTAGAGCCAGGCTCCGTGTCAGGGGGTCCGCCTGCACCAACATCTATACTGACTGCGGGTCAAGGGTCGATGTCCAGGCCGGGCTCTAAAATCAAAGCTGGCACAGCGGCAGACAAAGGCTCAACTCGAGGCTCAGCAACAGCTCCAGGAGGTAAAACCTTATCAATGGAGAACATCCAGTCTTTGAGTGCTGCCTATGCCACTTCCGGCACCATGTATCCCAGCGAGCGAGATTCCTTGGAACCTTCCGGTGGGTACCCCAAAGGCACCATGACTCTGGGCAGAAGCACCAGCCGCTCCTCCTACACTGGCCGGACGACAGCCATGGGAAGCAGCCCGAACATCACCTCGTCTGGGATACATCACTCAGCAGACCCCTGTGGAGACCAAACCTTGCTTCCTGCGGGGACCTCCAGTTTGCGGCGACAATCTGGACGACACGCGCAGGTGCTGGATTCGACTGGACGAGGAGAGGTTTGCACATTTGACCTCCAGGCTCAGCTGAGGGATCTGCAGAGAGAGAATGACAACCTGCGGAGAGAACTGGATGGAGGAAGAGATGGACGGACAGGCCCCAGCGTGAACAATGTCAACTTCTGGAGCCCAGATGTAAAGAGAGACAAGGGGGTGAGGAGGGAAGAGGGAGTGAGAACCTCAGTCGTGAAGGAGCAGTACAGGACGACCCAGGAGGATTTGCAGGTGAGAAAATCAAACAGTTAAGAAAATGCTATATTTCTTTAGGCAGTGAACCAACCACAAGCAATTTTATTCCCTGAAGCATGGCAGCCTCAGTTACAGTGAGTCATTCTAACACCTGTATGTCTTTATTAGAGCAGATGTTACATATTTCAAATGATTTAAAAAGTCTCATTTTAGAATGAAACTCATCACATTCAGCGTTTTGTGCTGACCCGCCCGTCTCCTCTGCACGTCATACCTCTCAAATCAAACCTTTTGTTCCTTCCTTCAAGGTTGCATAGAAAAGCTTCTTTGCAGTTCATTTGTAAAGATGTTTGCCAGGCTCCACGTGTTGCCATGGGAACGTGCACTTGTGGCATCCACTCAGAGTGTTTGCCAGATTCTAAAAAAACTCCCAGCTACTTCGTCAGGGATAGTGACCGGTCTGTCCTGTGCCACCTCTCCCTGGAGTCTGGCCCACTCACTCTGAGGCATTATCCATCTGCCTACCTCACTGCACGGCTACTCTACAGTATCTGCTCTTTCTTTGATTGTCTTCCCCCTGTTTTTTCTGTTTCTCCATTTGTTTGTGAATCGTTTTTACTTCCTCATGTGTCTACATTTGTCTGGTGTAAAAGCAGCAGTGTTTCCCTGGAGGAAAATACCTTAAAGTTGTGCAAATCTCATCTTGTCCTGAGAATCTTTTACACTGCACAGTAGCAGGCGTAGCTTCTGTTCAATTTCTACACTGCTCTTTCAAGCTCAGCATGCAAAAAACTTTATTCAAATCTGCACGCTCCCATCGTAACCAAGGAGCCACCTCTGCATTTGTATTTATAGCTTTTTCATCTCACATTGTCACGCAGTGTGAGGACACTGTGACACACACACCCACACAACATGCATACACACATTCCTCTCATTTTTTTATCACCAAGTTGTGCTGCATCCACCTGCCCCCGCACGAAGCCGCCTGTTGCGGAAACATAAAGAACATGCTGATTAGCACTTTATTTTCCTCTGAACCTTGCAGAACTCAATCGCCCTTGACCACTCCCTGGAATTTTAATTTATACAATCTGGCGTGTTCCGAGCGAGCTCACAGAATCAATGTCACTTACACCTTTTTTAGGTGTTAGCTATCTTTAAGTCCTGTTGTTGCATATGTCAGTTTGCTATATGTTAGTTTATAAGTTACTGGCAAATGGCATCCATTCACTATAAAACATTATATTACCATCTTTCGTTCTTTCTTTGCCTTTCTTACCAACACACACGCCTCGTTCAGCTCCAGTTGATTCCACTTTTGCCAACAGTATCGATTACTCATCGCATCGCTACCTTTTTGTCTCTCAACCTTCACCTTTTCCGTATCTCACACTGTTTACAGCTCTAGCATATTAAATCAGACTGTATTCTGAAAACCCTAAAACTATGCCTCAGAATATCATAGCCCAAGTCCTATCTCCTGTCAGTTTTTTCTCCCTTATCACCTCTTATCCCCCATCCCTCCTTTCATATGATCACTGTCCTCTGCTTTTTCTTTTCTTCTTCTTGAAATTTCCTCCATTACTCGCTGTTTTGGACACTTTGAGAAGAGTTTATTGTGACACGAGAACTTTGCAATTAGCATAAGGAATGTCACCTTTTCTCTCAACTGCAGTGGCCACAGTTGTCCCCTAACCATCTGTTTGTTGTGTGTATGTGTGTGTTCATTGTGTGTATGTGGACACTTGTACATATGTATTTGTGCCTACCGTCTCGGTTGTGTGTGTGTGTGTTTGTGCGGAGGATTGTCCTCCCACTCTGACTTGATATTCAGTGCTGCTTGTTGCATTGATTATCTGTGTTCATCCTCGCCTCCCTCCTACGTCTCAACTCTGTGTCCTTGGCGCTCCCCACCTTCTGGACTCGAGCAGAGGAGTTAGAATATTTGAGGAAAAATTAGTAATAGCTCCACACGGATGATAAAAAATAGCAATTTAACTTCCGTTTTTATGTTTGCGTCAGTGAATCTTCGCTATTCTCTGTGTTTCGTAAGATGTTGCGTGTGTCTCTGTGTTTTTTTCCTCGTGTTTGATTTCCTGTCATTTCCTTACACAGTCAGTCGTCAACAATGCTGTGTGTCCACGGTTTCAAGCACGGGAAGGGTTTAACATTTCGCCGTCAGAAAGCCAAGAATGCAAATTACCAACATATTGTGTTCTGCATTACGTTGCGCTGCAACATTCCACATTAGCAGAAATGTCAAGTGAAATCTGTTATTCACAACGACACGCTGGGAGGGTGTGTGGGGCATTTGTGACATTTAGTAATCAATTGTTCAAGTGGAAAATATATTTACTAATCAGTTAGTCACTGCATAAAAACATCTTTAGTCTTGCTTGTGCACTGATTGGTGCTTCTTTACAAGTTTGGTCAAACATTGTTGCAAACCCACAGAAGTTATTTTAGTTTAAGCTGTAGATTTTTCAAAGGCCTCACTGTAAAAAATGTATTAATTTGTGAATGTCATGACTTCCCCCCACCCTCTCTTCATCGGGCTGCATTTTAAAAGTGTTCTAAAAACACTCTGAAACGAGAATTAAGAAAAAAAAGCCAAGTTTTACCTTTAAGAGTTTGTAGCAGTGATTTTAATTATAATTATAATTATTATTATTGTTGTTGTTGTTGTTAATAATAATAAGTACTATTGTTAATGATAATAATAATACCAATAACAATAACAAGTAATATTAATAATAATAGTATGATAATGTTATTATTATTATACAGGAAATAGGGACGTCTATAAATGAAATATAATTAATAGTAATTTAAGCCAAAACAAGCAGTTTATTCAATATTTATTCATTAAATTTAATGTTATTGCTTATATGTAACTTCAGTATAAAAGTATACTTGGGCTCTGATTCTCTTTAAGTTAATCTCCAATTTGCTTTCAAAAGTAGCTGATTTGTTTTCATGTGTTTTCCCTTCATGCTGTCTTTCCCTGCTTGGATGTTTATCTCGCTGCAAACAAACCCCAATTTACTTTTACCTACAACTACAGCACCTTCTGCGTGTTCTCCCTTTGTTTTGAAGAGAAATTTCGTCCCCTTGTGGCCAAAGTGTGTAACTGTCGACGAACAGCATTAAAAACTATAGTGACTGAAGTGATCTACATAGATATTCAGTGGCTTTTATCTCTCTCTGCTCTCTGCTTTGGCTTTCTGTTCTCTGTGTGTGTGTGTTACCTCATATTACTCTGCTGCAGCCTGGGGATGTCAGAAGAAACAAGGTCTGTTTTCATGCACCCCACCAATTTTTTTTTTTTTTTAAATGTGTGTTTTGCCACATGTTTAGGATTTTTAAATTTGGGCATATATGAATGGTATCCTCGTTTGCTAATTGACTAAATAGGAATTTGTCTTTGTAGCAGCTTCCGTTAACAGTTCAGGAGCTTCAGGAGGAGCTGAGGGCTCACAGGGAGATGAACAGCCGCTTGCAGCAACAGCGGCAGCAGGGGAACTCTGGTTCCTATAGAGAACTCCATATGGACCAGGATCACAGAGGGGGGCTTGGCCTTGTCCACAGTCCCAGACAAAGCCCCAGCAATGTCCATGGTCCTGCACCAAAGAATAGCCCCAGAGCCAGCCCATCCAACACCTACAATCCAAGGCAACAGGAAGCTGACATCATCATTCACAGCCCTGGGTATGGCTGTAACACTGCAGTAGCCACGCAGAGAATCAGTCCGGCCAACACCCTTCAGCCTGGGCCAAGGAACAGCCCAAATCAGCCCCTCTACAGCCCCAACCAAGGTCCGGCAGTGGTGCCCAGCTCTATTTCCCTCCGGCCCTGTAGCCCCTGTCAGGTGCCTGGGTGTGACGGCTTTTCGTCACCTCCTCCTCTGGACCCGTCGGAGGAGAATTTCTTCCGACTGCAGTCGGAGCACGAGCGGCAGGCCAAGGAGCTGTTCCTGCTGAGAAAGACCATGGAAGAGATGGAGATGAGAATCGACTCTCAAAAGCAGACGCTGGGTGCCCGCGATGAGAGCATCCAGAGGCTGTTGGAGATGCTTCAGGGACAGGGTCAAGGTCAGAGCCACTGGGGACGAGGACAGCGGACAGGCATCATAACCATGGCAGCACAGGAGGCTGAAGCTCAGCTGGAGAACATGCATGTCAGAGAGGTATGTTTTTCCTATTATCACTCCTGAGTGCTCCAAGAGGTCAATGGCTACGCATTTGAACTCTCTGTCTATAATATCAAAGTGATTTTAGCACTATCATGTTGTTATTCATAACATAATGAGTGATGATTTTATTAATTTTGGTACGCAATTGCTTCTGTATTACCTTAGTAATTGCTGAACTGACTACTTTTTCAGCAGTTTCTAAGTCATATCTGAGGATGAATTTGAAAAATATTTAGTGCTAGATTAAAATCATTTGGTAACTTTGACCTGCTACCACACAGCACAGTCTACTGCATAATTTTAAGTTATACATATATAAACAGCATATCATTATAGTTTCTCACATAGTTTCTAGTGCGTGTTTTTTTAATGGTTAACATGATCTTTATTCTGTTTTATTTTCTATTATTTCCATGTTACTTTATTGCATATATTGTCATTTTAATGCAGATTTGTATTGCTTATTTTCATTGATGAAATTATTGATGTTTGACTGTGTACGTATGAGTGAACTGTATCTGTGTGTGTGTATCTGAGTCTTTTGTCTGTATTATGCAGAGTGTTGGAGCAGAAAGCAGCTCAGCAGGTCTTATCAATGGGCCAGATTAACATACGGAGAGCTCTAAGCCTGTGTTCAGCCACGCTGTTTTACAATCTGACTCTATGTGTCTGTGCGTGTTCCTGAGTACGCACATGCTCATATGGCAGTAGTCCGTGCACTATGCTTTGCGTTTGGCATTGAATGTTTATCCTGCAGCATATGGCATGAGTCAGATTCATTAATTATTTAATAAGGTGGAAATTTATTGCTGCTTATGTGATTTTTTATGCTATGCTCATACTTTACTCCCTACTATATTTTTTCCTTTTTTACTAAGTTTTATTAACTGAGAGTTTAAAGGAACCAACCCTGCAGCGAGTGGTGGTGTAGCACAGGTGTATCTATATCCTCTGCCAGCAGTGCTAGCTGCAGGCTGCCCTGTGCTCCTCACTCCTGCCTTATCTATTTTTAACTCCTAAATCTTCTTAGCCTTTAATTTCTCTACCTCTGTGTGTGTGTGTGTTTGTGTGTGTGTATGTTTGTGTCCCATGTCCGTGCATGCCCCGATATTGTTTGTGTCATAATGTTCTTGTTTTTCTGTCTTTGTGTTGTTTGCCTGCCTCTCTGAGTCCGCTGTGCCCAGTCATAATTGTGTGTGTGTGTGTGTGTGTGTGTGAGCATGCGTACACATCTGGAGACTATCGGCTTAGTATTTCAAGCGAGAACACTCCTACTCCAGGCTGCCGGTGGCTCATGGGATATCCACCCATGCGGGGTGTTTTGTCACAGGGGAGTGCGGGTGTTCCAGGCCATGCTAACATGCTAATGGACACTACTGGTGCATGTGTGTGTCTGTTTGTGTGTCTGTCTGTGTGTAATGTATGGGACCTAACCATGCATGTGTGTCAGAGGTGAGTACCTGCTCACACACACTGTGTGCTGTACTATTTTTAACTGCTTGACAGCTTAACACATACTGTGCTATTGAGGTGGAGGGGGTGAGAGGTGTGTCAGAGGGAGGGAGGGAGAGGGAGAGATGGGAGGAAAGTTCTGTTTTTCTAAAGAAGAAAAACAGGCTGTGTTTGCCTGAATATTAATGTATGATTAATGAGCGAAAACACTCTGACCTCCCTGATTGAAAAGAGAGCTGATTGTTGTTCTTTCATTTTTCCCCCCCCGGACAGCTTCCTTCTGGTTTCCTCTGAGGTTGAGATGAGGTGACGAATGTGTGTGAGGGTGTTTGTGTGAGAGTGTGTATATATGTGTTAGTGTGATTGTGGAGTCACACACATACACAAATGATACAATATTTTAGCTGTTATTTGTGTAATATTTTAACAATAATATGAAACTATAGCTATAACATGTTTGTATTTTAATGAAGATTAGGAAAGCATAGTCAGAATAGTGAATAATGTGATGTTTATGCATAAAATGCATTGCTGACAAAATTTACTTTCAAAAGTAAAGACATGTATGTTTTAAAAAAATATTTTAAGCATTGAGTACGTGATTCTAGTCCAATTAATTTTTTGCCCAAATCAACAAATATACTCTGTTTCCCATAAAGCTGGAATAATTTCTCCGGCACAGATTAAACAGTTGTCGATCATCTCTTCTGGTAGTAAGTCGTGGTCGTCCTGGAGATTTTTCTAGCCTCAAATGACCCTCCTCTCGATGATGTTTGAGGATTTTGCAGACCGCACTCTGCGATATTCCAAGGAAATCAGCAATGTTGGCTTGTTTGTGTCCATCCTGTCAGAGTGCAAGCACTCTTTGGTGTATTGCCAGGTGCTTTGGACGAACTTCTGTGTAAATTTGGTTGAAAATTATGCAGCCAATTCTAAAAAAACGTGGACTTCCTACATACAGATTTTAAGCAGGAAAAGGACAACACAGCCATGGACTCAGTATGTAATTACTGAGTAATTACAAAAGTGATTACTGATGTGTATAAATAGGAATAAAAGAGGAATGTGTCTGAAAACTAAATTTTTCCAACTTTATGGGCAACAGTGTATTAACATGATTTACTTGCTATCCTTTCTGTGTGCATGCCAAAAAAAGAAAATCTGTGCTTCTTTACAATTCTGGTTCTCATCAACGCAGCACTATTCCAGCATGTCCTGTGCACATTCAAACTAGTGCACATTTAAGCTCATGCACAGGATAGACAGAAAGGGAGGGGGAGGGGAAATAAGGTTAAGGGGTCAGTGAAGGCGAGAGGGATGCTAAATCTGGCACATGCTAACTATCTAAACATGCTACCAAGCTAAATGTCAGGAACCTTTCTCCAGAATCTCAGACTCAAACTTTAACTATTTCTGACTCCTCAAACTTCAGCATTTATGATGAAAACATTCAAACTTTACTGGTTTCGTAAGCTGGATTATCAACATTGCATTTAAGAATAGCCTTTTCATTTCTTTGTTCCCGGTGTAGAATTCAAGTGTTAAAGTTTATACTGACTACAGGGTAATTCAAGGATTTATTGCGCTGTACCAAGCAGTCTTCTTCCCATAAAGGCCTCTTGCCTTTGTTTATGTGTCATAGAGATAATTTGGCCACTTGTCATGGTGAAGGCAAGCCGGTGATGATAATGTAGCTGTTGCCTCTATAAGGGCGCACTGCTCTTCATTTTCTGATTATCTCCAAAAGAAACCAGCCCGACTGCCTTTAATTACAACACCCATTACTCTCTTCTAAATGGCCCAGCTTGTTTACTTTGAGTCGGGATCATAAATTTATAGTTTGTCTCTCCTTTTTTGTCCTTCAAACATGGCTGAGGGTTGAGATTGGGGTATTGTTTTGGAGGAGTGCTTAGGTGAATGATGTGTGAAAGCGTATTAACCTGTGAACATTTGTACAATGCGAATCAGAAAACAGTAAGGATCCACGCAGATTTGAAACCTCTTCATTTCAAACTTTCCTCCTTTGTCTCTTAGTCATACCATTCGGAACTGACAGGCCATGGCCAGATGCGAAATCACTTGAACCAGCTGTCTGTGTTTATGTGTGCACGGTCTGCGGGTGAACAGTATGTATGGACATAGAGCCCACTCAATCACGGCTTCACCTGCTGATGCGTGTTGTCAGGGGATGGTGTGTGGAGTGCTGCTCTCTCACTTGTGTTTCCTGTTCAACTTTGTCAGCTGTCAGCCTATCTTAGCTTTCAGTGTTCAAAGAAGCATTCTTTGTCAGCCTGTTTGCTTTGTTCTTAGAATAATTACACCTGACTGGTCAACATGTGATCAGTAAGAATGATGTGTAAGCCACATCTAGAGCGGCATATTTGACATCTTTTCAGATGGGTTCCACTATGCACCAATCAGGCATAACATTATAACCACCTGCCTAATATTGTGCTGATCCCCTTTATGTCCTCAAAAATACTCTGAACCACTGGGTATGGACAGGAAGACCTCTCAGGGTGCCCTATGGGGTCTGGAACCAGGACGTTGGCACTGGATCCTTTGGGTACTCTGGCTTGTGCAGTGGGGCCTCTGTCAGTCAAACTTGCTCCACTGCATCCTGTTGATGCTTGATCAGAATGGGCTGTAGGAAGTTTGGAGGTCAAATCAACATGTTTGGCCATTGTCATGTTCCTCAACATGTTCCTGATTATTTGATGCTTTTGCCATGTGGTGGGGTGCATTTTTTCTGCAGGGGTAGGCCAGTGACATTTGGGATTTCCATTTGCATGAGTGTGTTTGTTCTGGGACAATTTTTATTTGGGTGTCTAAATATCAACACGGATGTCAAAATCCAAGGTTTTTCAGCAGAACGCCACATAGTACCAATATGATCAATGTTATTCACTTCACCTGTTAGTGGTCATATTGTTTTGTCTGAACGGTGTATGACTCTTACTGGAAAATGTAGATTTTTGCAGTACTTTGAAAATCCACAAAGTGGCAGTGTTCTATTAGATTTTAAGCACTGTGGTGATTACATGCGCTAAGTATGAGCCAAAGTTCTGTATGATAGTACACACCTACACACTCACATACACGCTGAGAGGCATAAATCTGGGCCTAACTGACTCTCCTCAGCTGCCAGGTCCCTGTAGACCCAGTATTAACAGTCGTACCACTGGGTTGTTTCTGCCCTACCCCGACCTGCTGCCAAAGAGGTGCACACACTAACATCTATGCTCTCACAGTGAGATTTTTACTTGGGGATGGCATATCTACTTTCATACGAATAACGTTAGGGTCCCAATTGTATGTGGAGACATCTCACTCAGTATGAGATCAGTGTGGCTGAGTATATCACATGGTTCTGCTGTTAAGAACAAAAGATTCAACACTTATGGTGGCTCTGTTTTGCTCTAACATGACTGGCTGCTTTTTTAAAAAATTGGCAGGTCATTATCTTCCCACCCACTGATGAAACTTTTAAAAAATTACTTTCTAGTGCTAGCATGTTGCAACTAGAAGCTCATGTCATCAATTCGTTATTGTCTGGGATCATAATTTTCCTTTTTCTCATGTCACAGGACTCAGGAACCACATCTTCATATCATCTTTTTTTTTCCTTATCTGCATTTCTTGCCTGTGTATGTTTGTCTGCCCGTCAGATTTTCCCACTCTCCCTTCTTCCCCTCCAGGCTGATGTGCTATCTGTTGTGGTTTGGTTAATTGGTGAAAGGCCTGTCCAGGGAGGAGCTTTTCAGGCCTCCGTTCTTGATTGGCTACTTTCAGCCTTTTGCTAATGAAGCCCCTCTGAATGAACATTAGAAGCCCGCTGTAAATACTATCAGCAAACACACCAACGTAGCCCTTTTCCCCCAACAAAACCCAGGCACCACAAACCCGCCACGCTCTGTTGGTTTCTCAGAATGTCTGAGCGGAAAAGTTTATCGGGACAAGATTGCGCCCCTCAAATCAGCTCCCCACAGGCTCCGCCCCACCCCAACTCCTCCCTAGGCTTTGATTTTCACATTTGTCGTGAGCAAATCCACCCCCCCCCTTTTTTTTTTTTGCTTTCACTGATGGAGAAGGGATGGGACTGTGATTGATGAATGTGCGTGTGTGGGTCCATCTAGACTCTGAGCCTGCTCTTGTCTGCGTATGGCGGACATGACACCATCGCCTTGAGGCTAGAATTGAACCTTTTGACCGTATCCTTCATTCAGGATGCCGGCACTTATTGCTATAGTGTTACGTTTGATCCTATTCATTCCATATGCTTGGTCCTCTGACACATGTGGAGCAGAGGAGACAGTCTTTGATGATGTGCTCTCTTGCATGACTTAATTTCCCCCCACTGAGAGACACAACAGTTTCGAGAACTGTTGTTGAACCATTGTTGATAAGGAGTTAATGGACACACTTTCTTCTCAAAAAAAAAATTGCATTCAGGCAGTCAAAAAGACAGATAAGCACACAGTCAGAGTGACACATTAATACACATATGGTCAGTGGAAGATTTGGATTGTGGCAGCAGTGGGAATGGCTGTGGGAGGCAAACTCTGACAGCAGTAATCTCTCCTTTTCTGCTCATGGACAAAAGGATAAAGTCCTTGTCTCCTCTCATTTCAGCGGTAGAACTGGGAAGAATGCGACGTATCATTGCAACCTGTTGCTTTGCCTTGTATGTCTATTCGTGATTTTTATGTCCTGTGTCTGCCTGATGAGCTTGATCTGCATTTTTCCATTTTTGCCTGTCTTAGAATTGGAGTGTGTGCATTTTTGAGTATGAAATCAGTATCCATGTGTTTTTTTAACCGTTACTGAACAGGGACACTTTGACACTCGCCAGCAACTGCAACCCACACTTTGCTCACCTATTATGATGTGGGGTGAGTTTTATCTCATTAGTAATGAACAGGTGTGGATGTGTAGATCTATGTTCCAGTTTATTTTGTACTGTAGCTGTGCACAATCCAACACAAAGGTCCTGCAATGAATCCTATGTTAAGTTGGAAATGGTCTCTTTAAAATGAGCTTCTGTGGTTCAATAATGACAAAATCTGGGTGGGAACTGAAAGAGCAGATTTTGGCACCACTGATGTACCCCTCAAGTGAGAGCCACTCCCTCATTACCACAACTGAGGTGCCCCTGTGAATGCTCCAGTGGAGCTGCTTGGTGGCCAGCAGATCACACTGTGGTTGTACTGGGTGGTGTCCGGGTGTGAATATGTTCAACTGTGTGGGTGTCAGCATGACATTTATTAAAGAACATTGCTCTCTGTTATACTTTCCTGGCTAAATTAACAGTTTAATAAGTTTAGAATATGGGAATTGAGCACAGTTTTCACACACAAATGCCTGTACTTCTATGTTAAAGCTGCTCCAATAACAGATACATTTAGAGCTAAGTAGCTGCAGTGATGATTTGGTAAAGCAGAAGGGTGAGCAGGTCATTTTAAACGGCAGCTTTCTATGTATCAGGATGTATCTGTGTCTATTAGCTTTAATGTCTGTGCGCTTTTGAGTAGGCATAGCTGTAGGTCAGAGCTACCATTAATTATTGATAGAAAAAGCTGAGCGCATGTGCTGGCAGAAAGTGTTGCTAAGCAAGAGCTTTAGCATGCCAGAGACATCTGTGAGAGAGAGAGAAAATAAGTGAGAGATAAGAAATCGAAAGACTCAAACCAAACTGAAAGCGTGACAGAGATGGATTTATTTGACCTACAGCCGAGTCTGTCTGCTACCTGCTGAAGACGGAAAGACGCCAAAAGATAGAGTGGAGAAAATAGCACCTGCTGGAGACTGAAGAAGTCCTTGGGAGAGCATTGGACAGAGGAAAAGTTTTTTTTTAACAAGATTTTTTCTGGATGTTGGATAATGCAGCATTCTTTAGCAAAAGATAACTTAACAACAATGTAGTGAGAAGGACAAGGAGAGACTAAACCTGGGACTGGTGAGACTCATCAGTGTGTTTTTTTTTAAGTGGCTCTGAAGCTGTTGGTGTTAGAAAGTGCTAAAGATGATGAGCCGCCAGGCTTATTTTTACCGGGTCCCTCCTCAGGAGCTTCATCGTCGCAACCAGCTCCAGGCCGATCCGGCCAAGACCAGAGCTCTGCAGACTGTCATTGATATGAAGGTAGGACTGATAGTGGATCTCCAAGCTACAGGAGCAGGCGATATTTTAAGTAATGATGTGCTACATGAGGAGTGTGTATTGGTGCAATAGTTCTCAGGCTCATAACAACAGCTCTGGAGAGTATGTTTCTCGATTTATCTCCAAACACATTCAGCAATTTAAGTTGTGAGTTGTGGGAAAAAATTAAATCTCGTGTTGTGATCTTGTTTCAGCAGCATTTCTTACTCTTCCAGTTGCAGAATGTTTTCAGGTTTAGTTTGATATCAGGTTCATACCATACAGAGCTTTAATTATTAATGAGCACTGTTGAAATGTGAGGAGTAGTGGAGGATCTGGCTCTGCTGAAATGCAAACACAAACATAGACGCAGAAACAATCTGACCAACATTGTCTTATTGTTACCTACCATCTGCATGGCGGCCATGCCCAAGTAAAGTCCTTTATTGGCCCATGCAGAGTCGAGCACTTATTCAATTTGTTTCAAATGTCACATATGGAAGCTTTCACTCTCATCTCAACCCTTTGAAGTCGTTAGTGCTGTGAAAAATGCAGTTGACTCCACATGTGTCTGCGTGTACACCCACACACACACATATTTAGTGTTCATTCAGCAAACGCTTGTTCCAAAAGTGGCTCCTTTACAGCAAAACCACAGTTATTTTTCACACATACTTTGTAATTTGTCTGCCTATTAACAAACTGCACATGTGCGAGCCCAGGATGCCCACAGTGTAGTAAACGAATGAAGTCAAATTAAGTCTGACTGAATTAATTAGAAATGGGACAACAAACACAACTGCCAGAGGCATTTTGCACATGGTGGAGGTGGAGAGTAAGAGAGACAGTAACTTCCTCTGGTGATGCTGGTGACCAGAAGTGAAGTACTGACGTAACTGTGGACATTCTAATTCTGTTCAGTGTCCACGACTTTGTTTCAGTGTCTGTGCTGTTGGTTTTTCTAAGTATTGTATTTTTCTGCTTTGCAATTACAGAACACCAACCCCCCTTTTTGTTTTGATCCAGATGTTATCTGGCAGGTACTGTACTGAGTGCTCACCTCTTGATCTTTCTGTTAAGTCAACAACGGCTACAAATACACAGTATTTGTGTTTCCCTCTTGTTGGAGTGCAGTGCCATCATTTACATTAGTTGATGTCTCAGTGGTTTTGAGGTGCAGTATGTATTTTACTGAATGTTGTTTTTGATAATAGCTGATGTATTTTCTTGGCTTTACCTTATTTCACTTCTTCTGGTTGATATTTCTCCCCCTCTGGTCCGTATCAGAAACACGACAGTCAGTTATTAACATCAGCTTATGATACTGATATTGAATGAGACTGTAAAACATGAAAAAAAAAACATGTAAAGCAAATGACTGAATAGCATCCTTGTGTGGGCATTTTTGTCTTGTGTATGTGTGTGCTTTGGTATTTCGGCACATTCACTTTTCAGTGTAACTGGGGGATGATCTTCCCCACGACACCCTTCTTCAACAGCAATGTATATACACCGATCAGCCACAACATTATGACCACTAACAGGTGAAGTGAATAACATTGATCATATTGGCACTATGTGCTGTTCTGCTGGAAAACCTTGGATTTTGCCATCTGTGTAGCTGAGACTTAGACACCCAAATAAACACTGTCCCCAAACAAACACACTCCCTCATGCAAATGGAAATCCCAAATGTGACTGGAAAAAATGCACCCCACAACATGGAACATGACAATGGCCCAACATGTTGATTTGACCTCCAAACTTTCTACACCCCATTCTCATCAAGCATCAACAGGATGCAGTGGAGCAAGTTTGATTGACAGAGGCCCCACTGCACAAGCCAGAGTACCCAAAGGATCCACTGCCAACGTCCTGGTTCCAGACCCCATAGGACACCCTGAGAGGTCCTCTTGTCCATGCCCAATGGTTCAGAGCATTTTTGAGCACATAAGGGGGACCAACACAATATTAGGCAGGTGGTCATAATGTTATGCCTGATCAGTATATATGTAGAATTCATAATAATTCAAACAATGACTAACATACAGTTTTCCTTATACCGTTATGTATGATAAATCAATACTAATTGGATCTATGCAGCATATAGAATTGAATGCATCAACTTGGGGATATCACATATTTCACTGGGCTTCCCTAAAGCCACCTTGCACATAAACCCCTTGTTTAGTCAGTCAGATGGCATGGATAGATGGATGGCAAGGTGGAAGAGAAGTAGATCATGAAATGACACAGAGACCTCATTTTGTTTCATACCTAAATGTGAATATATGTGATATTTTCCTTAAATGACACATGTCATTTTTTTATTGAATGGTATTTAACAAGACATATGCCTTCTTGAGACAGAATATGAGAGCAACTTTTATTGTCATCAGCTGGTCCCTTTGCACTCTGCTGTGTCTACATCCAGGGCAGAGGGCTTGATCCAGCCTCATTATACTTTATGTGCATTCTGTCAAATGATATCAATCATAGGCGTGCTCTTTTTTATTATTTTTTGGGGGTTGCCTTTATTGGACAGTTACAGTGGAAAGAGAGTGGAAATGCAGGGAAGAGAGCAAATAAATGACATAAAGTCACGATCTGGGCCTGCTGGGAATCAAATCAGATGGCCCCCATAAGCCCGCTCTCTATCGTCTATTTTGATTCAAATGTTGACTTTGTATGTAGAAATATTTTGTCAGTGATTATGACTGATGTGCACATGTGTCCATGGCAACCCTGAGACCACATAGCCCTCCCATGGGGACTCCCTCAAATACCTGACTTTCTTTCCTGGGTATTCTTTCCTGGGTATTCATTCAAAGCCTGTGTCCTTGCATACACCCTTTTCTATGTGTGTTTGTGTTATATGGACCTTCAGCAAACCTGATGGTCCGTGTGTGTGTGTGTGTGTTTAGGATGTATATGCACCACTGTGTGCTCGACAGGGCTGATGTCAGAGGATGTAATAGAGGTCAGATGCTTACACGCTGCCTGTGGTTTGTGCTGATGGCATCATGCAATCTGTTTCCAGTTATTCAATTACCTTTCTCTTCTCTTCCAAGGTTTTGCATTTAACGTATGTCTGAACCCATGCAACAAAACAACCTCAGGAGCCGTCCATCACATGCCCTTCCATTCCCTTATAGATACTGCGAAGGAATAGATCTTGGTTCTCTGCCTAGATATTTCCCCTGTTTTCCAAAATATTCTAGTCAGACATACTGCTACACATTAATAGGTCAAATCTAAAATCTGGAGGTTTTATGTTAATATGCTGTGTTCTATTATGTTATGTTATAATGCTGTTGTTTTTATATTTGCAAATTCTTTTCAAAGTGATCCAAACAGATATTGCATGGTGTTATTATTTCTCTAAGCTAAGTCTTTTTATCAAAAAGTCTAATCAAATGAACTTCATGTTTAGATCCAGCTTGTATGGGTATAGATTTATCTGCCAGGCTGGTGTAGATAAAAAGATCTTTCAGTCATCTGTTAAGTAATATTTTCTTTAAGATCAATGTTTGTTGACTCCCTCTCTTCCCTCTATGTGGGCTTTTTTCAAGACTGATTAATCTGTAGACAGCTCAGTGTCTCACTAATAATACCTGGGATTGGTAAGTCTTTGCTTTAGTCCAGCGGATAATTTTCGTGGCGAGCTCTCTGCTGACTCTTTGCCTGCCTACTGTTGCCGGTGTAGGACACCAAGATCTCTTCCCTGGAGAGGAACATCAGAGACTTAGAGGATGAGGTCCAGATGTTAAAGACCAGCGGCCTGCTGCACCCTGATGAAAGGCAGGATGAGCTCAAGCAGGTGGAGGTCTACAAGAGCCATTCTAAATTCATGAAGACTAAGGTAGAATATCTGTGCATGCCACCTGAGACGCCACCACGCTGCACGATACGAGTGATGCTTGTTTGTCTGAAAAACATAAGGAGCAAGTGCTTGAGAAGCTGTTAATGGGCATGCTAGTTGTCGTCACTGCATGTTTATGGAGAAGCAAATGTATAGAAATCTTAATGGCAAACTGCATGATACAGTGTGTTGTGTCTTTTAGCTGCTTTAGCTCCGATCCTGCCATGTTGCATGGATATCAGGAACTCCTGCACTTAAAAAAGTATTTCTCGTTTCATATTTGAAGTGAGTTTCTGAGTAAGAGTAAGCAGTAAAATGTTTTCTTGCCTTCTCCTTGTTTCTCTGCGAAATTATTGCATGCCTTACCTGTGTGATGACCAGGCTTTATACAACTTTCCTATCTGTGACAGCTGACTACTCAGGAGCTATCAGCTTACAGTGCTCCGTGTCATTTTACAGTCCTGCCTTTGGCTGGCAGGAAGATCTTTGAAAAGAACTGACCTGGTTGCAAGCTAGTTCATTCATTGGCACACAGATGTCTCTACCACTGCACAAACTGACATTTGAATAGGAACATGAACAGATGCACAGAAACTACCTTAAAAATTTAGATTCAGGTTTCATGGCATTTCTAGCCAAGTGTCCATGAGGCCAGCGAGTTTGCCTCCATGTGAAAATGTTCCCCTTCAGTTCGTTAATGGTGCTCTTTGTAGCACCCATTTGTCATTGCATTGGGGAAGTTCCTGATGCAATCATAAAAGAGATGTTTTTTATGAATGGGGCCCTGACAGATGAATGTGAGCTTACAACGACAGAGGAGCGGAGGAAAGAGCTCTCTGTTCACCCATACTGACCTGGAGTGATATACATCACAGTGATGGCCCTGGCTCGCTCTCTCCCATGTCTCATCTTTCTGCGTACATTCGCACAGAAACACAGAAAATCACCACACGCACGGATATGCACAGATTCATTCTATATCCTTGAAGTGTTTAGGGTCCTGGTCTTTCAGCGGTGGCAGTGGCTGGTGTTGAGGTGCGACTGTGATAAGAGAAACCAGAGAGGGCAGCATCGATATCCTCTCTGGTTTCACCCCTGGACTTTGATCCACTCAAACACTAGAAAATGGCTTCTGAGAACATGAAAAAGTGTTTAACTATGATAAGTAGGCATTAGAGCAGCTACATTTATTTATCTAGAAAATCACTTCAGCACCAGTAAACCTTTCCGAAGCCTCGGCCTTTTAGTTGAGGAGTGTGAAGGAGTGTGGTCGAGCACTCAGCTAGTGATGTAGTTTAGTGGCTTGCTGTCTTCTTGTCTCTGTGTCTTTGTAGGAGCAGGCCTTGTCACCATGTGTGTCTTCCATCAGACCAGCTCCCACCTTCCTCCTCCCCACCCAACAGCCTTGGATCACAGAACAAGCAGAAGTACCCCTCTCATTAGTCACTCTCCTCTGTCATTATTTCTTTCATTCGCTAATAAGCTTTGAAATCTTTGCCACTTATTTTAATTACAATGCTCAATCTTTTCATCATTATTTTGAGTCTGCCGCCTGCTCATTTCCTGACTAATTTTTCTCCCCGTCTTGCTATTCTCTCTCATATGTCTCACAGAGTCCCTTTTTGACTTCACCTCACATCTTGTCCCCCCAGTCTCCTGCTATTCTATCACTCTTTCTGTCTTTTGGGGCTCTCTCTGTGACTGACGGCTCATCGGCCAAACTCTGCTTGACTCGGAATTTCTCTTTTATGAAGTGAACCCTGCTCACACAGTTTGAGAAATCTCTCTTCTAATCAGACAACAGGGTTCTGTACATAGCAAAAGCTCCACCACAGAAACCTCCCTCTCTTAGTACTTTTGATTTCCTTTGTGGTTTTTCCTGTGATTTTATATATGGCTTTCCCTAAAACAATCTGTCTCAGTCTCCCTCTAATTTTAACGTTTTGGCTTGGTGTGTCCACACAGTAGGCCTGGGCCTCCTGAGTGGGGACTGATAACGTAGGGCTGCGTAATGAGTCAATATTGCAATAGCATTTCTCCAAATAAATATATCACCACATAACTAACATATGTAGAATGTAAAATAGGGACGGACAATTATATCAGCATCATCACTGGCGTCGGCTGTTCAAGGCTTTCAAATAAAAAATCAGCATCAGCTTAAAATGAACTTCAACAGACAGACTGTCAGAATAAAAGTTTAGAGTTTGGTTTGAAAATGTCACATAGAAACAAATACGGCTCATTTTACACGCAAGCTGGTGTGGTTTTCTTATTTTGTCCTTGAGTGTGTACATTTAAAAAGTTATAATTGCAGTTCTAATTTTATGCCTGCACCAACCACAATAACAGTAGGAATGACAATATGTTATTCCCATACTGGAGAGTCTTAATGTTTTAAATGTTTCTTTTGAGTCAGAATGTTTTCTGCAATTAGGGGAGGAAAATAAAGGGCTGAAAGTATATCAGCATCAGGATTCAGCCAAAATGAGGTGGAAAATATCAAATATAGGCAAAATTATTCAATATTCTGCACCTCCAGTAATAAATGAGTGCTAAAATGTTTAATTTTACCACACTGTCACAACATTAGATGTATTTTACGTTTTTTCAAAAAATTGAGGTAATAGTTATCACAGTATTCATTTTGACTGTAATGTTCGCATATTTAAAAAATAACTAAACAGAATTAAGCCTGGTAATTCAGTAATATAGACAAATTCTGTTTTTGCAGTGGTTATGTGTGTGGTTCGTGTGGTTTGAATGAAAAGCCATATTTCTTCTCACTTTTGAAACTATTTATTATCTGCTAGTGTATCAGTTTCTTCAACAATGACGAAAGAAGCATTTTCATAGCTGATTTGTTTGTGCATTTGCGGTTGTGATTGGCAGATCGAGCAGCTGAAGCAGGAGCTGAACAGGAAGGAGTCAGAAATGCAGGCCCTGCAGACCAAACTGGAAACACTGACCAATCAGAACTCTGACTGCAAGCAACACATTGAGGTGCTAAAAGAGTCGCTCAGTGCCAAGGAGCAACGCGCAAATACGCTGCAGACGGAGGTAAGCGTGCATAAACTCACCCACACACACATACAAAATCAACAGATACACGAATGCACACAAATACACCCACACATATGCAAACACTCATCACGATGCACTGAGCTTCTCCGGCTTCCTGGAAAACACTTTAAAAGACATACACAGCCTCAGATGGATGAGGCTATTTGCAACAATAATAACAGTAGTCTGTCAAATGTCATGGCCACATTTTACTTGAAACGACAAGGGATTACATTTCACTGTGTTTATTTCCCGTTGTTCCTCCTTTGTAGAGTTTAGTACTTTGCTCTTTTGCCTTAGTGTTTTGCTAATTTGTTGAAATTAAGATTTTGCGGTCCAGGTCTGAAAGAAAATTTGTTTTCCAATCAATTGTGAAAAATACATTGATTATGTTCCTGGAAAAATAGCATTTATGACTGCTTTGCATGATGGCTTGCATGAGGTCATCATCCTGACATGCTGAGAAGTTGAGAGAATCTTTGTATTTGTTTACACATAGAAAGAAACTGTGCAAGTGCACAGAATCCTGTCTTTTTCTTCTTGAGTTTCTTCCTCTTTCAGTTTCTCTAATGGACGTTTAGGTGGGTGTAAAAAATGTCTCTGCATGTGGCTCCTTCAGTCCACCAGTGGGCTTGTACGTGTGGGCGGGTCAGTCAGGAGGCTGAAGAAAGCTGGCAGCTTTTTCTTCTTCATGTTTGAAGTTTCTAAACTCTGCGGCCCTAATGATTTTATCACTGCTGTTAGGGCTGGAGGTGGGTTGTATGCGGAGAGATGGAGGTATGTGGGGCAGCATTTTTCTCCATCACTCTCTAGAGTTGGAACTGATACTTTAGATCTTTGTTGAGAGCAGCCTGCTAACTATGTCCACTCATCATTACAGGAAGCAATTTGGGCCAAAATTAGGCCTAATTGTCCATACATGTGCAAGGAATTTTGGCCCTTGCAGTTAGCTGAATACATCATACTTAAAGGAATTGGTTTTCAGTGGGTGGTTTTTGTGAGTGTACATGTTTTTGTGCATGTGTCCTACTGAAATTGCATGTAAAAAAAATAGCTTGCGCGTGCACATTAAGGCAAGTGTAATCTCAAATTTATATCTTTTTTCCCCCAACTAAACTAAACTGTTTCCACTGCAGTCTTAACTAATCATGGGAACCACAGTCGATCAGTATCAGGGATATTTTTATTACTCGTTTAGTCATCTGACGTTATAAAACCACTTATGGATAGCCAAAGATTTTTAACTGCTTGTACTTGCAGCTTAAGTTAACTGTGAGCTGTGATGCAAACTCATACGCATAAAGTTTTTTAAAGTTGAACTATCAGTTGGCAACACATTGCATGTGAAATCAGAACATTATGTGCAACTTTGTGTGTGTGTGAGGGCTGGGGGGGTGGGTGGGTGCAGAGCAGGTTTAGCAAACTGTTGCCAACCAACCCATGCTGCAGTATGTTTAATCTCTCTTGAAATCTCGCTTCTTAGCTGAACACACACACACACACACCCCTTTGCTTTCACTGCTGGTCAAGATGGTGTCTCAGTGCTGTTTAATCTACCAGCTAGATGTTAGGATAGTTAATACCATGAACCATATTAGGTGGTTTCCAAATGTCTCTACCAAAGCTGGAAAAAACAGTCTCTCTCTCTCTCTCTCTCTCTCTCTCTCTCTCTCTCTCTCTCTGTGTGTGTGTAGTGTGCATTACTCTGTGTGTGCATGACAAGGGAGTGGTCTAACCAGCTATAATGCTTCTGATGTTGGGCACATCGCTGCGTTCTCACTTCTCATAGGCTGCTGCTGCGGCTACTGTAATCACATCTTGATCACAACAAACACACAGTCGCACACACACACACACACACACACACACACACACACACAACACACGGCATGCGCTGTCAGGGCTGATTGCCCAACTCTCATCTCCGGTCTCGAGTAATTTTTCCAGCTATTGAAGTGGCATTTTTTCCCCCCACTTGGGAATGGCTAAGGTTTCCTGGAGTAAGTGGGCAAGTCGGAGGATGAGCAGAGACATTTAGTGCATTTTAGTGGCCCAGCATTCCTCTGCTGCCTGTCAGTCATTTGGCTAGAGACGAAAGCCATCCTCACAGGATTTCCATACGCTTATATTCTTTGTCTCCTTTCTGCAGTTTGTTTCAGCTTCCCTTACATGTCTTTTAAAATTCTCAAAAGCCCCACATTGCCTTTTGTGTCACTCCTGACTAATGAAACGTCACACCCCTGCTTGTGTGTGCCAGGTGGATCACATCGTGAATGACAGTGATTGGCACCCTAGTGCATTCCGCCATAGACAGACGGGTGTCTCGAGCAGCTTCATCTTCACAGATATTTGCCTCTAAAGCAGTTCACATCGGGATGGGACCAAGAGGGGACTGGCGGCCGAACAGAGCAGGCACTGTGAGCGAGGGAATGAGAAAATGGAAGTGTATTTATTTGTCAGTCAAAGTTAAGGACAGCTCCTTAATGGGTGTGATTGAATCTGTCTCCAGATAACTGGAAAATGTGGAAAATAATGAGCGTGCCCCTTGTGTGTGTGCATTGTGCGTCTGCCAATGTCGGTGGAAACTTAACCCTTTAATACAGTAGATGTGTGTGTCTTTCCTGGCCTGATCAGGACAATGCAGGGCTGTAATGATACTCTAGCGGATCAGGTAACTTATCAGAGACCTTCCTGCATATTTAACCAGCCAGCAACAAAGGAACAGGCCAAAAACCCCAGGGACAAAGGGTTTTCGCTTTGATTATGTTTGGTCTTCTGTGAGAAAATTGTTTCGAATACGAATATGAATGGGAATGTTTGCTTGATTTAGTTGTTCTTAGTCGCGCATCTAGTTAGACATTTATAGTGTGTTAGTTAGTTTAGTAAGTGTTCTCTGATCTAAGATTCCGCTATGAAGTACCATTCCTTTAGACATAGGCTTTAAGGATTTAAAACTTGGATTGTGCTTTAGGAAATTCAAACAAAAAGCACAATGCAATCACAACAAAACAATGACACCCAACATACACCGATCAGCCGCAACATTATGACCACTGACAGGTGAAGTGAATAACATTGATCATACTGGTACTATGTGGTGTCCTTCAACTTTGACATCCGTGTTACTGAGAAAATAATATTCTCTAATTTTATCTTTTTTTTTTTTTTTTTTTTAATTTTCTGTTGGCATTTGTTAATGTCTCTTTGCAGGGCACTAAAAAACTCCAACTCTGCAAGTATGTAAAATCCTGCTTGGTTACTGTTCTTTAGCAAGTTTCTCTGGATGAGCATTCAGGACTTTCAGCATTGAACATTAGCAATGTCTTCTCTTTAATTATCACTTTGGCAGTGCACCAAGCGACACGTGTGTACATGGAGTAACATGAGATATTGTTGAACTGAGCTTCTTGAGAAAGTGCAGCACTGCTTTCTCCTCTAATTTGTGATTGCTACAGAAAATTCATTTGCTATAATAAATCTTTTGTAAGTGTGGACTGGACAGGTGCCCGATTCAAGTCCCCATAAATAACACAGAAATAAAACATTTGATATTTTCTTACTCACCCAATGCCAAAAGAAGTGTAAGAAGCATCGTGCCTTTAATGCATCTTTTACGATGTGGCAACATATCTGTATTTACAGAGAATTTTTATTTCAACTTCCTCACATGTGACCTCAAACATCTCGTGTTCTCTTTCATCACCAGCTTTTGCTGCGTGTCTGCCAGAAGACCTCTGCAGAGTTTTGATTTTGAGGTTGAAATGTAATGACTCGAAGAAGATGTAGATGACTCAAAAATGACTTGCTAACATCAACCGCGGTGACAGTGATGAATAGGGAAAACAAGAGGAAAATAAGAAAGAAATCTGGAGCGTGAGAGGGAAAGAGTCGAGAATAGATGGAGCGACAAGAGGAAGTGAAAAGTGAGAGAATAGGGCCGCTTGATGGATGTAGAGGGCTGTGGGCTTTTGTCAGTGAGTGATGTGATGGTACACTGTGCTCCAGTCCCTGATGGACTATTTTTGTTGATCTTTCCTTGTTCTCTTTGCTGATTGATGGTTCATATAGGTAGTGAGGCAGAGAAAAGATGTGGTCTCAACCTGGTTGCACTCCGCCCTGGAGTGTCCCCCTGCTGTGGTCGCTCTCTTTCTGTCTCTCTTTCTGCCTCATTCACTTTTGCTCCCACTGTCCATATTTTCTCTTCCCTCATACTATCTGTCTTCCGTCCCATTTTCTTTTCTACCTCTCCCTTCCTGTCCATTCTCATTCTCTATCTGTTGATACCACTACAATAAAGGGTGTATAACAAATTAAACAAAGGTGAGAATCTCATGAGCTCACAAAAGACAACAGGGAGGTCGTTGGTTGAAAAACAGTTCATGTTCCATTGCAGACTAGTTTTTTTCATATGACCTCGTCTGAACTTGACTGACCATGGTCACCCTTCCCAGACCCAACAGCATGCTCCTGGTTTTCTGAATTGGTGTGGTTTGAGTGTGAGTAGCGCAGCATCGGGCCCCCTAGAACAAACATGGCGCGGTCCAAAATAAAGCCCCCGCAAGTTCTTCAGAGGCCATGTGGAAAACCAATAAAGTGGAGTTATGAGATATTTAATGGTTTACACAGGGAATGAGATAAATATGTGCACCACCGAAGGATTTGACAAAAACGCAAGTGTGTGCATACAGTTACTATCGCATGTGTATTACAACACACACATTAGTGATGCCATGCAAATATGCACAACACAGCAAAAAAAAGGGTGACAGTTAGATTAGCTGGATTTTCTTTTGCACGATGATTTGCCCCATGTGAAGTGTGTGTGCTCTCCCTGCATTTTTTTTCTATTTTGAAACCAAACAAAAACACACATAAACACAGAGAGCAGCGAGGGCTTTGCTTGGTCTGCTGCCTGTCAGCGGCTGGTTAACCAGAAGGCAGCGAGGTGCTGATAGAGACAGCCAGAGACAATAAGCCCCTTTCTTTTTGTTCTGACCTCCTCTCTCCTCAGTGTCACCCTGCTTTGCTCGGACCACTTAACCTCTAATTTCATACACACATACACCCACATGCACGCACGGACTTACAAAGACACACTTACACAAACATGCGGTGCCACAAGAGTTTTCACTCCCACTTACAGAAAGTCCAGTCTTTGTAAAAAGAAAGTCAATGAACAGGACGATTAAACCAGAAGAAGCAGAAATATAATATGGATCCTCTTGTTTTAGGGACATTACATTCTTTTCATTTATTGATGAGAGTCTAGTACATTTAATTTGAAATCAAACACTGAGGATCCAGTACTTTAGGTATATAGAAAAAAGGGTAAAATTTCTTGATGGTTCATTCAGTGTGGACACAAATACTCTTGCTTCAGCAGGAGATTTTATTGTGGCAAACATTAAATGTCAAGTACAATCATGGGTTCAAACTGACACCACAGAGCACAGTCCAGGCGGTAGGCTGCTCGTGCTGGAAATAATGTAATGCTTTCATTCTACCATAGAATTAACATGCTGCAAATCTTCTGTAACCTTTTGCAACATTTTGTGGCCTTCATCAGCAGACTAGAGAATCTGCTTAGTTGTAATGAAGACTCAATTATCATGTCACCTAACGAGTTTAGGATCAGACCACCGTGGCTGCATTTTAATTTAGTTTAAATAATTCCAATCTCTTTTCTGTTTTAAACTGACTGAACTACATGGCTGTGAGAGTGTGTTGCACAGCTCAGCAAATGTTTTAATACTGCAGTTGTTCGAGAACAAATCAAGCCGATTTTATGCACCTACTGTCGACTGCAGCTCACCACATGTTTGCCAGAGTGACGCTTCACTGTGGTTTGACAGGAAATGGATTCCCTGGAAGCAGGATGTAACAACTGGCTTGCGGTGCTGGAAATGATCAGGAAAAATAATCAAAGAAGGAGCAAGTGTTAATGAGGGGGAACGCCTGCAGCATCTCTTCCTTTATATGTTCATGTGTGTGTTGTATATGTGTATCTTGTGTGTGCGTGTCTGCTGGAGGATGTAATGATGATGGATGGAGGGCGAAAGAGGGATTGAGGCAGCTGTGTGCGGTGAAGGTTAGTGTTGATAGTAGGCAGGGTGAGTCCCTTACACTTTCTGTGTTGAATATCCATCCACCGATGCAATATCAAAATGACTGATTTTCATGCTTTGGGAGAAGGCATTCTTTCATTCTGTTGACAAAGATCCTTTTGTCAGTGGATCTTGGGACTTCTGTGTGTGCCTGCATGTGTCCTTGTCCTTTTTTTTCTTTTCTAGTTTTATGTCCATGCTTTTCAATGCTCTCTTTGTAGCCTCTGGGCAGACAGCTGTGTTTCCATGGTTTTATCAACAGATGTTGTGGTGTACAATGAGACCATGCCCCACTCTCCACCCTGCAGCCCCTGCTGTGAGGCAGTTTACATCCGCTTATTATCCCGAGCTGGCCCCGAGGTGATCCGACCATTATATGTTTCCTGATCATGAGCTCTGACTGTTGCCTTAACCCAGCTTTGATGACACTCCTCAAATGACACACAGCCCAAGCCCCAGGACAGGGCATGTCCCTCGGTTCTGCACAGATCTCTGCCCTGGTGTGATCATGTCTGGGATAGCCAGCTGAGGTGGAGAGGAAAGGCTCTTTTACTTGTTTATCCAGTGCATACTGTAACACTTGCATGTGTGTAAAGAATCAGTGCAGGATCTTGGAGAGACAATTGCATTTAACGTTGCGATTTCCACCTGTGCCTGTGCACGCATAACACATACTGTATCTACAAGCAAATGTACAGGATTCACTTCAGGCTGTCTAACCTCAGAACCTTCCACAGTGACCTCTTGACACCTATATGAAGTTTCTATTGCCTCACCAGGAAACTATGGATCATTTAACACCACTCTGTCTTAGATCTGTGCAAATAAAATATGCCCTAAGTCAGGTGTGTATACACCATATGTGTGAGACAGTATATGTGTATATACTCTATACATATGTCTTTTATAAGCTGGATAGGCCAGTTTTTTTTTTTTATTAACCTTTCACCAATCTTTAATAACACAGACGTTAGTCAGAGTGAAAACAGCAACTGGCTGTTTGAACCCAGCAGTCCACACTCATTCTCTTCCTTTTTCATCATATGAGAGTGTGCTGGTCTCACTTTGATGCAAACATTTCAACAAAGAGATATTTGAATGATTATAGGTGGCATGGGAGACTCTGGTGGTCTAGCATTGTCTTGGAATGAAGTAGCCTTATTTCTTTTAGTGATACAATCCAGACTTGGCCACATTAATGGCTCAACAAACATGAATTAGGCGAATATTATGCCATAAATTTAGATGATTAATTTCACTGCACAGACTTTTAAATAAATTAGGTCTAATGGGTGCCTTTTGCTGTATTTACACAGGCTGGAGGGATGTCATGCAGCCAGGGAAGTGAATAGCTCACACAGCTGTGCGTAGTGCGCCGCAGCAGCCCAGGCAGACCTGAGTTCAGGTGTCAGATACATTTCACCAGACCCTCTCTTGGGATTCTAAGAGTTTTCATGGTGGTGTTTCCAGCTGAAGTGACATTCAAACTTCTCCTTTGAACGGCAACACAAAAAATGAGTGCAGCTCGTGCGCTTATGTGAAGACTTTTAAAGACTTAGATTGGGAAATTTGAAAACATCTGAGTGTGGCAGTGAGGTGTGGTTTTGCTGAGCTGCAGGGGGAAAATTGGGGCAGGTTGGTTCAGAGAGCCGACTGCCAAACCTTTAGTGCATTGGCTAATCACTCTTTCCCTCTTTATGCATTGTGAGACCAACAACACCACGAGACACAGGACGCCAATGTGTGTTGTGTTTCTTGAAGAGTGCTCTGGCAGAAGTCAAGCATCCCAACACGCAGGGCATGGCAATCATCATTTGAGTTATGTGTGTGGTTGGCAGCAATAAAGTCTGTGCTTCAGATTTTCTATGTGCATGTCTGTGCTGGGGGAACCCGCGGCAGCTGCGTCGTGCTACAATGAGGAATGTTTTCCTGATCAACCGAAGACTCTATTTGCAATCTTAGACTCCCCAACTGGGTGAGTAAGAGTGCAACTGTTACCATGCAAGTGTCGGTGCATCCCCAGACCTTTGCTGTGGTCTCTCTGGTTCACTCTCTCTCAGGTTCTGCTGTTTTGACTGTGGTCTACTCATATAGTCCCTGTGTTGTTTATTGCGGCTCAGAGCTGACGCTGGGTCCAGTGCCTTCTCAGAATTGCCTGCCAGAAAAACTTTTATGATGAAATGTGAGGCAGGAAAAAGGGAGGTGAGGACAAACAGTGAAGCTGTTTTCTTTGAGCCTCTGTTTTACTTTGCGAACCAGTTTCCAGAATCCACATTTGGCCGTCGGTGCAAGCGTGAGAGAGGAAGTCAGGGAGAATCAGTGCATGTTTATGCATTAGTGCGCACGGTTGCATGTTTAATTGCAGGTGCCGTTACATGCATTTGTGCATCCAAGAAAGTGTTGGATAAATAAATGTGTACATGCGCAACTTACAATAGTTTGTGACTGTAATCATTCAAAGAAACTCCACATATTGCCAAGAATTAATAGTTCTGCAACCACAGAATCTTGAAAACATATCATGGACTGTTTTTTATATGGTATGGTGTTGAGTGAGGGGCTGGAAAGTTTAAGTGGGTTTTGGAGGAAGATGGGGTGATATAGATGTGTTTTTAATTCATCTATTTGGAGGAACCTCTCAGTGCAGTCTCTAGTGTCACTTTGCCAGACTTGACAGCAGTGAGCCCCTATACTTCACCACTTGACCTTTCTCTCTTCTTTCCTTTTCCCCTAATCAAAGAAAGGAAATGTGATTACAAAACAGAATGTAGTCTCTGGTGTCTAATTGCGTAGGCAGAATGTGTACCATAGTTGTCCTGGAGACTGCAGGAGTTCTGCTTTACATGTTATCTCCCTTGTGTGGAAACACAAATCCACATAGAAATGCACGAACCTACAAAGTCATGGTTGGGAAATGTGGGCCCGTCCCAAAGACAACCTGGCCTGAGGACTTGAGGGATTTCTCACAGAGACACATCACTTTGTCTCACCACAGGACCTGCACTTTTAAACGGCAATAGGAAAACTCCTGGAGAGCTCAGAGCGTGGTTGGAGGGATGGAGTGTTGAAAGAGAGGCAGTAGAGGTGGGGTGAGAGAGAGAGGTGTTGTTGGAAGATGACACTAAGAAGAACGGGATGAGAGGGAAAGGAAAATTGGAAAGGAAGCTGAAGGGGAAAAGAGAGGTTAATCACCTTGTCTTGTTAGCTGTCGATCATCTCAGCCTGTGTGCCAGCTGATAAAGCTGCACAGCATTTCCTGCAACAAATCTGCTGAGGGACCAGTAATATTGGGGTGGGCTGTCAGAGGTGGTAATATGCTCAATAAGTCAAATGATCTGTTAAGAACTGCCATCATCTCAATCTACCTTCTTTAACGTTTCCATTTATCACTCTCCTTGTTCTCAGCCCTTACTCCTGTCCATCCTTTCATCTGTCCCTCCTCACCTATCCGCCTCTCTCTCCTTGTTTTTCATGTTCTGTTTCTGGCAGCGGTGAGTGCTTTAAGAGGGTATTAGCAGGGCGTCTGTGCAGTACTATCACAGCTTAGAGGGCCAGTGCAGGTGAGACAGCAGGGATTTCCTGTTAGGCCCCTCTGCTACATTCTTGCTAAATTGCTCCTTGCCAGGTGGAGTCGGAGGGGAGGAGGTCCTATTTTCTCCCTCTTATACACACAGACACACACATACACACACACACACTCACCGATGTAGCCAGTAGCACATCGGCGTCAGCACATGATAATGTGCACACACATAATGGACGTACAAAGGATTAGTGATATCACTACTGTGTGTTTGTGTGTGTGTGTGTGTGTGTGCAAATGTGAATTGCAGAGGACAGAGCCGTTCTCAGTATTAGACCTTGGTTGTCTGCCAAAGGAGCAATATGAGATAAATACTTCGCCATCTTACACCTGGGGGTCCTGGCCTTTTTCTAATGCTACTACGTGAGAGGCGCCCTCTGTGTGTCTCTGGACTGCATGGTGCACTCTCATTTTACACATGCAGGAACTAACTGTGGCCCTGCACAGGTATACTTCTCAATGGTGTGTTAGTGTGCTGTGCATGCTGTATTTTTTTCCTGCTGTTTTTTTCTTTTTATTAGTGCAGTTTTGTTCTACTATGGCTTTAAAAAATCGCAAATCGTGGTGGACAGTAACAAAGTTACAATTAAAAGTGCATTTTATGAATTCCCAAGTACATACTCTAAGTATCATTAAAATTTGAAGTTCTTCAGTTCTTCAAAGTCAGTGTGAGTATTAAATATTTATATTATATGTGTGTGTTTCAGTAATACTATACAGTGTCTATAAACATGATTTACCCCCATTAGAAGTTTTCCCCTTTAGCTGCAAATTTACAAAAAACAGACTTTTTCATGTCGACATGAAAACAGATATCTACAAAGTAATGTCAGATTCATTAAAAATATGAAATGTGAAATAAGTGATTGCATAAGTATTCAACCCCTTCAAATCATTATTTAGTAGCTGCACTTTTGACCCAAAATGACAGCATTGAGTCTGTGTGGATAGGTCTCAAGCAGCCTTGCACACGTGGAAGCTGCTATTTTACTTCCATTTTTCTTTGTCAGGTTGCACAGGGATCGTGAATGAACAGCTCTTTTCAAGTCCAGCCACAAATTCTCAGTTGGATTGAGATCCGGGCTCTTACTCGGGCAGGACATTCACCTTGTTGTCTTTAATCTGGCTGTATGCGTCGGGTCATTGTGTTGCTGGAAAACAAATCTTCTCCCACGTCGCAGTTCTCTTGCAGACTGCATCGGGTTATCCTCCAGGAATTCCTCAAAATTTGCTGCATTCATTTTACCCTTTACCTTCACAGACCTTCCAGGTCATGCTGCCGAGAAGCATCCCCACATCATGATGCTGCCACCACCATACTTACTGGTGGCGATGGTGTGTTTTGATGATGTGCAGTGTTTGATGTCTACGAAACATAGCGTCTTTGATATGACCTTTTTTCAACAGTGGCTCTCTCTTTGCCACTCTCTCATAAAGTTTTGACTGGCAAAGAACAGTTTTTCGTTGTACACTCTCTCCCATCTCATCTGCTGAAGCTTGTAACTCCTTCGGGCGAGTCTTAGGCATCTTTGTGGCCTCCCTCACTAGCATGTGCCATATTCCTTCCATTTCTTAATGATGGATTTAACTGTACTCAAAGGGATATTCAGTAACTTGGAAATTTCCGTTCCCTGACCTATGATTTTCAGCAGCCTTTTTACAGAGTTGCTTGGAGTGTTGTTTTGTCTTCGTGGTGTTGCTATAGCCAAGAGTACTGATTTACTAGTAATTGGAACTCCCAGATACAGGTGTCTTTATGCTACAATTACTGGAGACACATTTACTACACTCAGATGATCTCCATTTCACCAATTGTGTCACTTCTAGCACCAGATGGCTGCACCTGTGTTGAATTTGGTGCCACTTTAAAGGGAGTAAAAACGTATGCAATCACTTATTTTACATTTTATATGTCTAATTATTGACATTACTTTGTAGAAATCTGTTTTCATTTTAACATGAAATGGAATTCTTTTTTTGTACATTCTTTTCTAAAAAGCCATTTAAATTGACCATTAATTCAATGTACAAAAACAATGAAAGGAGAAAACTTCCACATGGGTAAACATGTTTAATAAGCACTGTATGCAATAGATTTGTAACTTTAATTTGTGATTAGCAGCGGTGAAGCTTAACTAATTGACAAAATTTTGCCTCCATCTGCTACAACAACCTCCTTCCTCCCTTTCTGGATCTCCTTAAGTGCCTTGTAAAATACTTAAGCTGGAGATGAGCTGGAGAGCAAAACAGAGTCTGTGCTTTAAGTGTTTTCACACAGTCCACTTTGTGTCCAAGTAACGCTTGTTAAAAACGACTGTTAACAAACCCTCCCTTGCTGCTTCCCTCTATCTATATGTGTGTGTGTGTGTGTGTCTTGAATTCACATAAAAACATACATACACACTTTAAAATGAGGTTCAAGTGGGTTCATTATTTGTGATGTGACAAAAAGCCCTGGAAATGAAATCAGTTGTTCATGAGCAACAAAGGAGCATATAGTCTGCTCATGACAGCCAGCTGAGAGTGTATATGTGTGTGTGTCACTGTAGGCAGTGCAGCAGAATACTGATATATGTCCAATAAGAGGTTCTGGAGCAAGCTCAGATATCTCTCATCTCATTGCACACGGCCAGATATGGATGATTTTAATGTGTGAGTGTGAAGTGTGTGAGCAGTCTGATCTATGGCAGCACTGGTCCGATCATACAACACTCTCAGTAACAAATGATGGGACAGGCTCCAGGCTCCTTCACTCTCACACACATTTTTACCTCATCAGTCCACAGTGGTTCATATTATGGACATTAGGTCAAAGTCGAACTTTTACTACTTCCAAATGTCAACAAGTAAATGTGTTGAGAAATGTCATTTTGAGTACTGGATAATAACATATGGGCCACCTGACTGAGATTTGGAGGGAGGGAATAAAAAGTCATGGTGTAAGATTTCTTAATCTTTTTTTGTGTATGTTTCTGTACTCTGCTTCTCTTTATGCACCTTTGCATGTCAGTCAGTCAGTCAGTTCTGGTTCATTCTCAAATGGCCTGCCTTGTACAGTCTATTACAGATTACTTTCAGCCTATATGCTTGCCTGTCCATCAGCATGTGTCTGTATACTGGATAGCTGTGTGAATACTTTGTTATATCACCCACTCTGTCTCTTACTGTTCCTTTTTTCCTTCTGTCTACCTGTGTAGTATAAGTGTGGCAGATTCTTTCCAATCTCTGACTGTATGTCTGTCTTCCTCCTTACTGGTCTGTTTATGTTACTGTTAGATAGCTGCCTATACACCAACCAACCACAACATTAAAACCACTGACAGGTGAAGTGAATAACATTGATCATATTGGTACTATGTGCTGTTCTGATGGAAAACCTTGGATTTTGACATCCATGTTGATGAGACTTAGACACTCAAATAAATATTGTCCCAGAACAAGCACACTCCCTCGTGCAAATGGAAATCCCAAATGTCACTGGCCTACCCCCACAGGAAAATGCACCCCACCACATGGACAAAACATCAAACGATCAGGAACAGTCTTGAGAAACATGACAATCACCCAAGATGCTGATTTGATCTCCCAACTTCCTAGACTCCATTCTGATCAAGCATCAACAGGATGCAGTGGAACAAGTTGGATTGACAGAGGACCCACTGCACAAGCCAGAATACCCAAAGGATCCAGTGCCAACATCCTGGTTCCAGACCACACAGGACACCCTGAGAGGTCCTCTTGTCCATGCCCAATGGTTCAGAGCATTTATGAGCACATAAGGGGAACCAACACAGTATTATGCAGGTGGTCATAATGTTATGTCTGATCGGTGTATAACTGCACCTAAAGGTAAAGTCTAATTCTGGGGACTGATTGCTGATGTTTGCATATTTAGATTGTCAGCTTGCTCGTGTAAAGGACATGGTTGAATAATGTTGTGTTTACGATTTCATGAGCCTGGCCTGTGTACAATCGACTGCACAGACAGAACAGATCAGCTTGCAGACCGCGAAGAAATAGTTAACTAAGTATTACAAAAAGGTGTATTGGATTAGAATCACTGACTTCACCTTTAACTTCTTGTCCTTGTCAAATTCTAGGTGGATGCTCTGCGGGTACGTCTGGAGGAAAAGGAGCAGTTCCTGACCAAGAAGACCAAGCAGCTACAGGACCTGAATGATGAAAAGAGCACGCTAACGGGAGAAATCAGAGACATGAAAGACATGCTGGATGTTAAGGAGAGAAAGGTCAATGTCCTGCAGAAGAAGGTATGTGAGTCCAGCTGATTACAGCATCACACAGCATCTGTACAAGGGTTTCATGCAGTGCAGCCAGGCCTAAAGTACTGAAGTTTATTCAGAGAAAAATGCGACACTGAAAGAATTATACAGTGAGCAGTGTATCCTATCAAAGCTGCTCTAATCAATGCTTATAGGATTGTTGGACAAAATTATTACATATATGTGAAAGAGGTTGCTTGTAGTGAGCTCACTGTATTTCTCTTACCACTCTCATCAATTTTTGTTTACAGCTGCAGCAGGTAGCTGTTTGCAGTAAAAAAAAAGTTGTATGCACTTAACACAGCCTGCCACCAAACAGTAGACAGATAAAATAAACAACTTGGTGTAAACATAAAACAACTAATTTTTTCCATCAGGAGTTGGTAGAGACCAAAACCTGAGTCAAAAGAAGAGTAACTGCAAGGCAACTGCAACCCATTTGTTGGGTTGCTACAAACACAGCTCCAAATACATGATGATGTTGCTTCTTGTCTCATGGGCGTCTAGACATGCAGTTATTCCGTTATGTTTTCCAGCATGTTAGTGTTGTGTAGCTTTTTCAATTAATATTGATTTAATGAAGCTATTAAGTGCTGATCTTAGCAAGAACTGAGCCAGTTAAACTCACCTAAGAGAACAAATCATAGACTGTATTGTTTGTTCAATACAGTCTATGGAAAAAAATGTTAAAAGAATATTCCTAATCTCAACCTTTTTCTTACCAGTTCTACACTGAAAAAAAACAGATTGTTCAGAGTGAGAGTGTAAAAATGTAAATATGAATCAGTGAATGTATATCTGGAGATCTGCAACTCATAGTCGATCACTATTTTTGTCACTGTATTTGAACACTAAACCTTCTCATGTAAACATGTACGATACAAATGAGGCAGATGAATAAAAGCAGCATCTGGTTCCAGATGTCACACATCTATCTCTCTGCTCTCACACACAGAAACACTTGCACGGCAAGTCTCAGAGGCCTTAATGACTTTTATAAGGGTTGCTATTTAGATGGGGCCTGTGGCCACCTGTGGTGCGCATGTTGGCAATTCCTCTGTAGACCAATTACACACACATAAAGGTCTCCTCTCAACTTCCTTGTTTCCTCTCATGTCCTCAAATTAGAGCTCTCTCTTTCTCCTCCCTCCCTCCCCCTTGCTGAGTTTAATGGAATGGGCTCCAAAGGTCACATACAGTGCCATCCGTCTGTGTGTGTGTCTGTGCATGCATATATTCAGTTACATTATTATGTTTGTGTGACCTCCAAGTGATTCTGTGTGACAGGCTTAAAGATGACCTTTTATGCAAACCTATGCTATGCTGTACTCCTTTGGGTCCCAGTTATAGCTCTTTACTTGAGGCACCTATAATAATAAGCTTGCTTTTAGCTGATTTTTAATTTTTTTTTTTACTGACACTGAAGCCATGTCTGTTGTGAACTTAATCTTAAGAGATTAAATGTTTGTTATTAGCTGCCAGTTACTTTTGGTTGGAAGTTTAAAATAATAAAAAAAACAATTAAGGATTGGTATATATTTCGAAAAGCGTGTTTTTACTCCATTTTTGCAGCGTTGTGCTATTTTACTGTCAGCCTTACTTGCCCTTTTCATCAATATAAACTCAGAAATGAGCTTACTTTGGACTGCAAATATGTTTTTTTGAGCTGCGTGTCATCGTGTTGATGGCTGCCTTCTCACTGGCCAGTTTTTTTGTTTCTGCATGGATGTTTTTTTCATCTGTGTCTGCAGAAAGCTTCACTCTTCCTTTGTTTCTTACATGCTTTAATGTGAAATCAATAGAAGAAGTGATTTTTGAATGAACAAGGAAGCCAAATATTTTATGCTACGAACCAACAGGTGTTTCACTCCATTAGCCACACTGTATACACTGACCACAATCTGGTTTTCCAGACTTCCTATTTCTCAACAGTCCTCAGAGGCTATAACTTACAGTGTTATGTCCCAGGGGAAGGACAGGACAGTTTCCTTTCTGGACTTCATACTCCACAAGTTACTGCTGGCTTATTGTAAAATACACAGAGAGGCTCTGTGTGTGTGTTTGGCAGTGAGAAGTTCTCCCCAGACACAAATCTAAATGTCAAGGATGTATTTCCTAACTAATGAGTGACTGCATGTTCTTCAACACCGAAGCTGATTCCACACACAGAAAACCAAATATATTATCTGAATTTGAAGCTCATTACATTGGCTCATTTTTACGTGATGCTGTTGTGACAACCAGAGATATAACAGCTGAACACTAAACTGATATCCCAGTCATTTTAATGGCATCTACCAGTCTGGTAGAGATGGTCTGTATGCTCAGAGCATCTTTAGTCACAGCCATTTTAACCGTCCCTCAATTTGACCGCATGCACTTTTTTTTTAAAGTAGTGGCTGATACATTTTGCCTCCTCTCACATTCCAAAAAACCACTCAGATGTGGTACAACTTTCTTGATGAAATTCAAAACTGATGTAACCAAAATGACTCTGACTGAGGTATGAGCAAGTGTATGTGTGTTTTTGTTGTTCTTTCTTTGTCTTTTTCATAATCAAAGGAAAATGGCATCCTGCTTCTGCTCCTATTATAATAAAGTCTTTATAATGTCAATGGGAAATGTGTTAATTCATCTACTAAACCACTATTTAGATCATTACAAAAGTCTGGTGTTTAGTATCAAGAAATTTGAACGAAAATAACTTAAAAATATGGATTATTTTTATGTGTAAAAACGGCTTGAAATAGGATGGAATCACATCTAAATCATTGCAGGTTTCTCTGTATGAGGAATTATAAGGATGTCCTGCTTTTATTTCACTATCAACACATTTTACAGTGTGTTACTTGTTGCTTCACTGCTGTCCAGTGTTGCCATTGTTATGTACAATATAAAGTAAGGCAGGGAATTCTTAAAATTCACATTTGTAGGCCTGCTTAGAACAGTGAAAGTTTCACTACGCTGCATGTAAAAAGTGTGGTGAAAGCCTGACTGAGCTGACTAACCAGTGAGTGAACTACAGTAGATGTAATTTTTTTTTTTTTAAATTGGGGGAATTTTTTTTCATTTGATGATAGGGAGAGAGACAGGGTGAAAAGAGCAGAGAGGGAGATATGTGGCAAAGGGTCGTGAGCCAGACTTGAACTCACGACCGCTGCTGGCGACCTGCGCCTACATGGTAACACCCTAGCTCAGTAAGCTATACGGCAGCCACAGCAGATGTAATTTTAAAGTAAATACAAAGTTTGTAATTGAACTGACTTATATGAAACTACACTGATGTAAAGAGGCAGAACCATGCATACTAGCTTATTAGTCTTGCTCTAGTCATTGACAGGCTATTTGGATGGATTTTCACATCAATTTCCTTCCAAGATTCCACACAATTTTTAATATAAAAGACTTTTTTTTTTAGAATTACCCTACAGATTAAAAAAAATATGCTGAACTTTCACATAGAAAACAGACTAATTTACAGTACATACAACAGAAGGGAAAACACCCCTATGTAATATCACTTAAATGATTCAAAAGTGCATCACCTCTCAGTAATTGTATTATTTCTAAGTAGAGTGTTTCCTTTAAAGAGCAATAAAAAAAATCTTTAGAAACACTATATTTAAAAAAAAACACCCCCTAAAATAGAAATTCTAGGCAGCAAAAGTGAAAACACTAGTGATGACTGATGCTTGTTTTCTTTGTCATGTGTCTATAAGCTGAAATCAGCTACAGTTGAATGTGTTTTATTTTCAACTGACAAAAACACTTAAGTGGACACACAGACTTAACTTCCCTACTTCACTTAATATTATGCGCCAGTCAAACTCACTGCCCTCATCATAAATCATCCATCCATCCATCCATTATCTGTACACCGCTTAATCCTCTGTAGGGTCACGAGGGGGCTGGAGCCTATCCCAGCCGACTCAGGCGAAGGCAGGGGACACCCTGGACAGGTCGCCAGAGCTACACATATAGACAGACAACTAAGCACACTCTCATTCAAACCTACAGACAATTTAGAATAATCAATTAACCTCAGCATGTTTTTGGACTTTGGGAAAACCCACACTGCACAGGGAGAACATGCAAACTCCACACAGAAAGATCCCAGGCGTACCAACCGGGACGCGATCTTCTAGCTGTAAGGCAATGCTGCTAACCACTGAGCCACCATGCAGCCCATCGTAAATCATATTTAAAATAATAATATTTAGGTAGATCTAATTATACTGATCAAAGGGTAAATCTTCTGGTTAGTTTGCTGTCAGTACGTTATTTGGTGATATAAAAAGTGACATGTTTGGCATAATGGAAAGCTGTTTTCAGAACTCTTTCAAATCCATCAGACAAATGGAGCAATCCATTTCAGAATGATGACAGATGAATTTACATTTTGGTTTTGTCTTTTATTTTTGTCAACTAACTTGCGTTTTCTAGCCTTAGCTTACCATAAAACTCATAGCTTAGCAGAGTAAAGTGCATAAAGTAGGTTTTTCATTAATTTAATGTTGAGTTGGCACAGACTACAAAGCACTGAACTCACTGCAGTTCTTGGGGTTTGTTTGTTTTGTTAGTTTGCCTCATTTAGACATCAAGATGGTCAGCCAGTAGTGTAATATCGAGCTTCAAAAACCTCAAAAGAGACGGATTTGTAGTTAATGTTAAAATGATGCAGTCAAAGAGAAAACAGCAATTTCACAGGCCTGTGTATGAAACCAGACATTTGTCATAAAGACCTTAAGAAGTTCATATGCGAGTTCAGACGGTTTTGTCACTGCATGGTGGACTCGTTTTAATGAGAGCCAGACCATTCGCGCATGCCTCTATTGTACAAAAATTATCTGCTCTCAGTCACCGCATTACTACTGCAGTCTGGTTTTTTTTGGGCTACTCTGATATTAGCTGCAGGTTGTGGAGGTCAGAGAAAAAAGGTTTTGTTCTGCAGCTGTCTGTGCAAGTGGTACTGCTATTACTAGATACATCAGAGCTACCTGAACAAATCAAAACTGTTTGGATGTGGTGGTTTAAGATCAAGCGTTGGCAATAATGTAGTTTATATCATCTGTTTATATTGGTGAAGCTGATTCAACCTGGTTCTGTAAGAGTGTTTTCCTGTGCCTTTAGAGGGAAAAAAAAGTAATTGTGTAATTTTTGAAATTTATGATGAATGTACAGATCTGGAAGGCTACATGTTTTGTATAGTGATGTGTAACGCACAATCTTGTTTTTCATCATAATTTTTACATCTTAACTTTAGCAGAGTCTACTATGATTGTTATCAAACTTACATAAATAGCTCATGTTTTAGTCTCGTATACAGAAGCAGTTTGCAACATTGCAGTGCAAAAAATGAGGACTCCAATGTAATATAGTTCCTCTATGACAACATTAAAGCTCACATAATATACGGTCAGTAAACTTATCATTATTTACTATTGATAAAGTTCAGGTTTTTTGCAACCATGATGACCCAAAACTTTTATGTCACATTTAAAACTTTTTATTCCAGGTAGTAATTTCCAATTTGACCTAATAAAGGAAGTGTTACAGTGCTCAAACAGACTATAATAAAGAAGTGTGTCTGTTTGGCTTATCGTTGCAGTAATATAATGATGGTGATGACAGCAGCTCTGCAAATGAAGATGTACTTTAGCTACTGACAATGCAAAATTAAGTTTTGTGTTAGTTTTAGGGCAGACCCCGAGCATGAAAATGACAAAATGGCATAGCAGCAGAGAAGTTAAAACTGATGAGGAAATCTCCTATAGCTGCATTTACTGCCTTAACCCTTAAACTGTAAACAGCTTGGATGTTGATGTGACCGCTGTTAACGAGAGGAAAACTGGAAAATAGCTGAACCCCGGTATGGTGCAAAGCATTAGCTTAATATCAAAAGACTATTCTATATTTCATGAGCTTCACTTGTAGTTTGTCATGCTAATTATACTTCCCCTGCTTTGTGCTTCAGCTAAATTCTAATGCTAATATCAGCATGCTAACATTAGCATGCTAACATATTTATTTAAGCAAGAGGCCTGCATATGTATGCCTGCAGAAATCATAGCGACAACAGACACTGACTGTTTATAAAATAATCATACAACAGTATGACATTCCAAATTTTTGTTGTTTGGCTTAGTTTAAATCCAAATTTCAAACTAATCCAAGTTTAATCTTTAGTCACACAAATTGGATTGTAATTTACCCTGAACAAATGCATTTGGCAACAGGTTCTCATCAGTTTTATAGGGAAGTAAACAGTAGTTGCAATAAAACTGTTAACGGCGAGGTCTGCAGTTTATCCACAATAAGCAGGGTATTATTTATGGAAAAAGATGTTGATGTAGATTGTTTAAGATTTGTTTCATTAGTGTCATCAGCGCCGCAATTGAAATTCCAACCTCCATTGTCTGTGAGTAGTGCCAGAAAACTATTTGTGTGGCCACATACCTTGAGAGGATGTGAGAAAATTTGACCTTTGTGATTTGGGTGAACTGACCCTGTAATCTGTTATGTCTAATCCTTTAATGTTGGTATTTATGAAAGGAAAAATGCTGTTTTGGTGACTTTGCACAAATGGAATTTAGAATGCTAGTTACGATTTAGGGAGCCACATACATTTTCTTCAGAAAGTACACTTCCTTTGACAAGTCTGTATACACTGAAGCCACAGTGTGTACACTAACCATCTCTGTCTGATTTGTTTTCTAAATTTCCAGTTTCCCAGTAGTCTCAGTAGGCTATAACTTAAAGCTCCAGAGTTTGAGGGGAAAGAACTTCCCGATTTTATACTGTATAAGTCATTGCTATAAAAAACTAAAAGAACAACCGAGTGTGTTTGAAGTGTTCCCAGCGCAGGATAAAACTTCTTCCTGAAAGTTAACTCTATCTGAAAGGCAAGGGTACGTTTTCCTCACAGGGGACATTTTGATATGACAAAACATTCCAGATAGAGGAAAGCCAAGAGTCAGGAGAGAGGCTTATGAAAGTTATGTGAATATTTTTTTGACAACTGAAAACCTTTGCTCTGTTTTTGCTTTCATGACACATCGCAATGAAGTTTAGCTTCCCTAAAAATTTATCGGCTTGGAATGAGTCAGCTAAACACATTTCATAGGACTATTAATCCTTTGTGTATGTTCTCCCACTGATGAAAAGAGCTCTGAGGGTTAAGATGATACATCTGTGTTATGAGGACATGCTTTCTATCTGCACTACAAACAGGTCCAATGGCCCCACTCAGAGTGCTGGTCATGATAATAAAGGCTGATGACAGGTCAACTGGTGAATTATAATGTTTTTCTGCCTTTGTGTGTGTGTTTGTGTGTGTGTGTTTGTGTGTGTGTATATGTGTGTGTGTCATAAGGAATTGACATCTGCAGAACTAAGAGCAAAAACAGTCTCTTGGATGTTTATGTGAGTGTAATATAACGAGGAATAGAAGACGCTGAAAAAATGAAATATAAATAAAAACAGGAAGCCTGTTTGTGGTATCAGATTTTAGTACTCCTCATGCTGCAGTTTAATATTCCTTTCTACTTTTTTTCTTTTTTTACCCTTGTTTTGGATATTCTAGTTGTTTTCTCCTTGGATTTCTTTTCTTGGTTTTCTTTACTGTGCAGTCTTTTTTATTCATTTTGTCCTCCTTTTTATGTAGGGATTAAAAAGTTTGACTGGTTTAGCTTCGCTCCACAGATTTATTGGTTTCTGCCACATATTTGACGTGTCAAGAGACGGCTTCATGAAGATACAAATGAGAGTGCTTTAGCAAAACCACATTTTTCAGCTGTCGGACCTCTTTGGCTTTGATGTTTAAGGGTTTGTTGCCCCCATCTGTGTCTCAAGTGTGGTACTTGTGAATGGTAAAGTGCCCCTCTTTAGCCCCTCTTTGGTGCTGCATTCAACAAGTGATACTTAACATATGAGAGAAATAACTCCCAGATTGGTGGGCTGATGAGACGCAGATAGACACAGAGATAGACCGGTTCTTAGCACAGTGATCTCCACAGTGACCCTTTTTGAAATGATTATACTGACCCAGACAGTGGAGCACTGCTGAGACAACTTTAAAATGCAGCACGCATCGCACATTACTGCCCCTTTTTTCTGTCTCGAATAATTCCAAGTATGAGTCTGAGGATTTGGGGATTTCTAGCTTCTCCTACAGGCCTCTACACGGACAGTCAGCATGACTTTTAGCATGGAACCATGATGTCATCGGTGTAGCTTGAGCCCTAGATTGATCCTAATAGTTAGTGGCTGAATTTAACTAAAAATAATGAGGAACTGGTCTTTCAATGAAAAAAAAGAAAATTCATATGCTACATTTGTGTGGGCATTTCAGTCTTAGGTATCACAACACAGAACAGTGGGAGCTCTGTTCAAGCCCTCAGTGTACAAGACCATGACCAATGCATAATGATGCGTTTATTTATTTATTTTTTCATTTTTAGTTCTTTTTTTTTTCACTGAGGGGGTAGGGCTGTGGGAGGTACATATGCAGGGCCGGTTGTGGTGTGGTTTTGGCATACATGTGTTATTCATGTTCAAACATTGTGGTCATCCCAATCCATATTCATGCTTTTAAAAAGGCTGGCTGTGTGCATGGAAGTATAGTATCCCCTATCATGTTCCCTCCTATAGCAACCACAGACGGGGAGATTCGATTACGTCTGCTCGGCCTGCTAAAGGTATATGTGTGAATGTTTGTGTGTCTGTATGAAAGGATGTCATGTACACCAGGGTTTCTGTTAGTTTTGATAATGTTCAGTGGATCCCCTCTAGACTTTCTCACGGGGAAGCCACCTCTGTTTCAGTGCACCCTCTGCCAGACTCTTTCAGCACTTGCTCCAGTCTGGTGTCATCACTGGCTCTGGCCTGGTTTCATCGGCATGGCCAGGCCTTTGATTGTTAAGAAAAGTAAAGAGAGAGAGAGAGAGACAGAGACAGAGAGAGAAAGAGAGAGGGAGAGGCGGGGGAAAGATTGATATAGAGATAAATTGAGTAGTTTCCTGGCCTTATACATTTCTTCCCTTTCCTCTCCCCCACTCAGCTGTCCGTCTCTCTGTGGAGCGATTGCTCTTGTGTCTGTCCATTTTTCAAAATTTAATGAGCTTTCACTTTTGTTGAAATACACTCAATTTTCTTGTCCCTTGTTGAATAAATGGACGCAAGCCGTCAAATGACTGTCCTCGGTTAATTAGAAACTACTGTAACCGTGCAGGCTTTTTGCTGACCTTGTTTTCCCAAAACAACTTTCAATGTTCCTTTCTCTCACTTTTCTCTCCCTTCTCCCTCATGTTGTACACACTGCCCCAAAACAACACTGGCACTGTTAAGTGTGATGCATATGGATAGTGAGGGGAGGAAGTGCTGCATGTTGATAGAAAGGAAAATATTAATTCAGCATTGGCACAGTGTTTATTGTCTGTGTGTGCGTATGAGCAATCACATCTAGTATATTTACAAGGACCAGTTGAGTTTTAGACACAAGGAGAATATGCATCTTTGGAAAGTGAGGACATTTTTGCCATTCTTCACTTTCAGAGAGAACTTCAAATTGCTGTTTGAGGGTGAGGAATTGGTTACAATTAGGCTCAGAGTAGGTCTAGGGTCTAAGTTAGTTGTGAAGGTTAAGGTAAAACTAAGGGGCAAGTGATTGGATTATGTGAGTGAAGATTCTTATAGAAGATAGATAGATAGATAGATAGATAGATAGATAGATAGAGAGAGAGAGAGAGAGAGAGGGAGAGAGAGAGAGAGAGAGACATAGAGAGATAGAGAGAGAGATAGATACAAATGTGCATGTGGTTATGTACTGTATATATACAAATATGAACACTGCTTACTCCTTTTTCCTCTATACATATGACAGACATATAATTCTACCCAGCTGTACTTCATAAAACAGTCATATAATATGTAAGATCCATCTTCTTGATGCACTGGGACACTTCACAAGTGATGTTTTCTGGGGTCATCGTGTCTTTCAACATCACACACCTTCACCCAGGCAACCCAGCCAGACTTGATCAGGCCTGGACTCATCGTGTCCCAGCAGTAACCACCCATAGATCAGCCCTCTTGATTTGAAGGCATCTTGTGGCTTTGGTCATGGATTAAATGACGCTCTTCTTTGGAGCTCCAGTCATGCACAACAGGTTGAGCAGATTGCAGGGTGATTGTCCTACTGCCCACTTCTACAAGTTCTCAGTGTAACATCCAGACACTGTCCTAACAAACGGGTCATTTCTAGTACTTTGCATGTTTCTTCTTGCTGGCTTCTTCAATGGTCTCTTCCGAGGACACTGTGACTTTGCAGCCTCTGAAGTGATTACAATGTCTGTCTGAAGTGTTCGTAACACATTGTGCTCTGCAACTTTAGTTGTTTGCCTTGACCAGCTTTCACCTGCCAGTCTGAGGCAGTGTCGAGGAGGCTTGTCATTGTTAATAAGTCATGTCATTTTAAAGGGTGATTATGTCCAGTGACACTCCATTGCAAGGTCGGAGCTTTGGACCTTTATTCTGATAGAACACAAGTCCTAACACACTTCAGGAGACTTGCATAGAAGCCACTGGTAGAGCAGTGGAGAATAGCACACTCCATTTTAAAAGAAATATGACAGGATGTTTGTTGCTTGAGACATGTTCATGCAGCCATTTTTATTATGTGCTTACATAGCGGTTTGCATCCAATGTATTTCAGTGAAACTATTGATTATTCCATTTAACAATTTTCTTATTGCTATTGATCAAGTGTGTATCACTGGTACATATGCATTGCCCAGACCTAATTTACCTGTTGATGATGATGTTTCTCTTAGTCAGTACTTACTTATTCCCTGGAATGTCAGCTGGCATATGTTGGGCAGTGATAAAGGTTCTTCACTGCTGTCTGTCTTGGGCCAGTGGTGCTCCAGCTGTGGTTGAGGGCCTTCAGCTCTGCCTGAACAGTCCACTGCCATGTGCTGTTGGATCATCCTCCTATGTGTTCCCCCTCAGGTGGCTAGAGTAGAGCTGTCTTTGTGATGGAACCACTCTTCTGATGACAAGGCTAAGCCACCTCTAGTGTCTCCTTATCAGAATAGTGTCCACGTTGTCTTGTCCACAGTGAGTTAGCCGTTCTGTGTTAGAGAAAGACCTTAGCCAAAAGATACCCCAGATTTCTGTGAGACTTTTGGGGTGAAAGTTTGATATTTTGCTGAAGTCGCTGTCTGTCTTTCTCCAGCTTTCTCACCCATACAGTAGTGTGGGTAGAACACAGCTGTGATGTAGGCTCGGCTTGGTGTGGCTGCTGTATTGTGGTGACTTCTAGACACTGGTCATGCCACAGAAGACAGTCATTGCTTTGTTTAGCCTGCCCTGGATGTCACTGCCAGTTTCTGCATCTTGTCTGCATCTTGTCTTTCAATCAAAACATTCCTTTGGTCCAAAACAAAGATACAGTAATAATGGTATAAAATAATTAAGAGAAAGGTGATCCAGAATGTAATTTGGAATGGCATTCATTACAATGAGGATTGACTGCTGATTACATAAACTACATATTTGTCCTTCTCCTTATCTAACTGACATATATTTCCTATCTAGATACAAAAGCAGGATGTGCTGTGGGTATTCCAGGTGTGTGATTGTGTATGTCACAAATATATTACTCAGTCATGCTTTTAAATAGCACTTCACTGTATATGTACAGTCCTGCGTGTGTGAGATCTTGATAGATCTGTGATGAGGCCACCAATGCCTTTCATCCTAATGGATTCCAGCTGACCAATCACAGTGTAGAATCATGGCCGCAGATAAGGCCCATTGGAGCTGGGGAGGTTGTGTTTAACTGCCTGTGATAGGCCCACCCCCTGTATTCCCCTCTGCTGCTATCAGCAGTCAGCCAGGGTTAATGGTGAGAGCCTGAGGCTGGCTGATTGGAGCCAGGCTATACATCAGTCAAGACGAACCTGGTGTTGGGCCATATGTCAGGGCCCAGCAGTTCTGAGCCATCTTCTGCCTGACCACAACACATGTACTTCAGTTCAAGAAATCAGACGTGTTTGATGGCTCTCCAACTTGATGAAGAATTCAAATCTGACTTTACCCTGATAATGACACATGATAACTCAGGCTGACCCATTCCAGCCTAACTCCAGTGTTACCATTTCGTACTTTAAGATGTAAGACAGGCACTTCAGTTTATTCCTAATGCTCTCAGAAGAAATTGGGTCACAGTTTGACTGTTGAACTTCCAGTTCACTGTATGAATGTATGCTGTATTTCACTTGTCTGACCAGATCACTGTAACATGTGCCTGGGTCAGAAGCTACAGGTTGACACACAGCTGCTGTGGTCCCCGCCGGGTGGCCCCTTTCTTTCTTTCTTTCTTTCTTTCTTTCTTTCTTTCTTTCTTTCTTTCTTTCTTTCTTTCTTTCTTTCTTTCTTTCTTTCTTTCTTTCTTTCTTTCTGATCAAAGGGCTCCCATTCCCTCTCTCCAAAGAGGACAAAAAGAAAAGAATTAATACTAATGGTGCTGGGAGCAGAGGACCAAAGCGTCAGGGTAATTACCCAGCAATCACTGCGGCATTCCGCAGCTGAGGGGGGCAGAGATAGGGTCTTGAGTCTAAAGAGCATGGACGTGGATCAACTTGGCCTGCACACACACAGACACGCTCACACTCACGTACAGCTTCACTCGCACAAGTGCAATCTGTCTTCATTGAACAACTGTGGGTCTGCAGAAGTCTCTCCCTGCTCATTTCACTCTGCGGTCGACCAGGAGAAATCGCTATGAAAACAACAATTGCTCCGTCTCTCTCTACTGTGTCATTGTCTGGGTGCACGTGTGCATCTCTGTGTGTGTTGCATGTGTACATATGTGTGTGTCCGTGTCTAATTGATATGTATGAATGCAGTGGAAGGTTTTCTGTGTGAATGACTTTCTGGAGGAATGTGTTGGGGAGAGGGGGAGGATGTCTGCTTGTCAAGTGTGTAAGTGCTATATGCGGCCCCCATCGACTGGACCTGGCCAGACATTCGTGATGATAATCACAGCCTGATTGTGTGCATATTCCTCAGAGATCCAAACTGTACGTTCAGAATAAGCCACATGTTATAAAGAATGTACATAATTAGACAAGTGGATATAGTTTCCTGTTTGTGTATGTGCGCTCATATGCAAATGTCCTCATGCACATACACAAACAGTAGGCTTCATATATCAGGCTACACAAATATTGTTGTTTCCATAATTGTAAATTACCAGCTAAATTTATCAAAGTTTTATCTTTGGGAGATTGATTTTTTCAGACATTGGACAAAAGTTGGATAATGTAAAGAAAAACAGACAGCAGCTTATAGAAATAACTCAGGTGCATCTGGAGCTTTGCCTCTAAATGTGCGGTCAGTACAACTTTATTAGAAATGCAGCTTTTTACTGTTTAGGGAGCTTTCATTTAATGAGGCAGTTATACAATCAGCATAATTATTGTTGTGTTTTAATTTGTACCTCATCGCATTGCACCTGAACGGCCTGTGTTTTTTTTTTTAATTTCAAAACGGTGCCTGTGAATGCTGGTCTTAGCTTAATGACTTACAATAGGTTCGTTCCTGGTTACAGTTCAGGCATTTAGAATAAACAAATACTGACCAGCTCTGATAGGCTGTGTTTTATTTTCTTCAAAAAAAGACTGCTGTGCTTTTATCATGTGCAAAGTTATAATAATACAATAAACCTTTGCCTCATGCTCACCTCGCTCAAGATCACAACTGGTTTTGGAGATCTTATCTGAAATTCCTCAGCTCCCTCCTCTACTTTTGTATGCACACATTTTTAAAATACATTCTGTTTCGTGTGTTTTTGTTTAATTTGTTTCACTTAGATTCTGTAAGTTCAGTTAGATTCATGTTGTTTGTAATCTGTTTTTTTAATTATAACCATGAATAAAGCAGAAAGGAATTTTGTTTTGTATTACTAATACCCCTTTTTCACCAAATTTGGCATAATTTTTAAACACAGCCTTTGTTGGTGTTCGGGTTTAATCTCTTTTATATTTCTGAGGTTGTGCCATGATCTTAATTTGTGATAACTAAGGTCATGCAATTGAGGTCATGGGAACGCAGGAAAAGTTTGGATTTATAACTGCATAAGTGTTGCCTAGCTAATGTCCATTGACAAATGCAATGAGAATTACATGTTTATAAAAATGCAATGAAAAAAAAATACACATTCATGAGTATTGATAAATAAGGTAAATTCTGTATTCTGCATTCTTCTTTTTCTGTGCGCATAAACTGCATGTCTGTCTACTTTTGTGCATGTTTACGTGCCTGTGTGCCTGCATACAAATTAGAGTATGCGTGTCACCGATGGACACAGAGCACCTTTGTATTTCTAAACAGCCATTGGTGGTTGGGGAGCAGAATAAATTTTGGGGCAGTGGAGAGAAATGTACTCCAGGAGTTACAGGCCTCAGTCTTAATCGTAGTGAAACCCGTAGAAAATTCTGTCTCTTTCGTTTGCTCCCAGTTCCACTTCTGTAAATCTCTTTTTTTCCCCCTTGGCTGTAGGTTAGGAATGGACCTGCCTGTTAGGTTTGTCAACATGGATTCTGCCTCTGCATGGTCCATTTTGGTTTTGTGGCAGGAGAGGTTTTGGTAGAGCGCTGCAGAGTGGAGACATGAAGGCACACTGGCACACATGCAAATACACAATGTCAGAACACATGTTTTTGTTATGTCCAGCCGTCTTCTGCAGCCAAGTGTTGGACAACAAATCAAAAGAGCCCAAAAAAGACCTTTTAGCTGCCTTTTGCTCTTGTTGACATACAGTAAAGTACAGAAATAAAAAAAATGACTTCTACATTTCCTCATTTAGAAAAGTGTGGATGATTTCAGAACCTGAACATCGCGCTTCCTGACCCTCCCTCCTCTTCCTCCCTCTCTCAGGCACCACTCGTCTTATGAAGTCATTGTGCTCCGTTGTTACGGTCGATAACAGATGAATAATGGCTCCTTGAGCAAAACAGCATGACATCAGGAAGGTCATTCGAGGGGAATAGGGGAGAGGTGTCATTTTATGCTTTAAGGGTCTCCCTGTGTCACACTGTCCCTTCACATTCCCAGCGAGACAACTTAATGGGCTGTAGAGCTCTGGAGGGGACTTCACAACCATGAGCAAATGGTGGTAATTCCCTTTCATCAGCTAACTATATTTGTGCAGTGTAATGTTTCTTGACATTTTTATGTTAAGCTGCTCCTCTTATACAAGGAAACTTCAAATGAGGTAGTGTTTAGAAGGTGAGTGTCAGATGTGCAAGTAAAAATCTCAGAGCGGAGAAGACAATATGTCCTCTGTGTCACTGTGTTCCGTAAAGTGGAGATGAGTAACATCTCAGAGAGTTCAAAGGGTTCTATGGTTTGTGAGCCAGCCTGCAGTCATCGCACAGTGGATGCCTGAAAGACAAAAACAGACACTAAATTCCACATGAAATGGGGAATCGTCAGAGTGAACAAATGGCGACAAATTACCACATGGAGGCGCCAGCTTACACAGTATCAGCCCTTTCACAGTCTGCCAGTTTTGCCGGTGTTGTTGTGTTTCACAGGCGGAGATGAGGTGGTGGTGGGAGGAAGTGTAGCGCCATGGGTTAAATGAAGTGCAACTATACCCTACTGATACCGAAAAGGTCACTGTCTTCCCTGTTCTTCACGACCAGACTGTGTTTCTCTTTGAAGAGCCATGAGTGCTCTGAAGCAGGAAGAAGTCCTTCATTAATCTGGGAATCAACAGCCTTTGATGGCAAGAGATGGGAACAATCTGGGAGTGTACATGTCTGAGTGTACTGTAAGATACTTATACATACACAAACAACCTAAATTTAATATGTACATGCTTTCCTTGGATTGCTGTATGTGATTGTGGAGAAATTGAAGTAGCAGTATGACATTTCCAGTATTTAGTCTTTCATACTGTCTCCGTTTGACTGTGACCTAGATTTCTCTTGGGAAATACACACTGTGTTACTACATATTGTTCAGTTTGTGGTTATTGTCCCTCCGTGTATTCGATGTGTGTGCGCAAGTGCACGCACATACATGTCAGCGCCAGGATCTTTGGGTTTTACAACTGTCCCTGTCATATTTTCAGAGGTGATGACAAGCAAGTTGCCTTTCAGAAAGGGCAACCAATTATTGTTTGGTATTTTTATTGGTCCAAAAGAGTTTTAAAAATACAAATGATTGTGTTTTTATGGTGGTCACGCTCCACGCTGGTCTCCTTTGTGTTCTGCAGAAATGATTCCCCTGGCGGGCCACTGAGTTCTAGTTCTTAGTTTGGATGGAAGACAGATGGGTCGACCGGGTTTGTGGTTCTGCTCCGGAACAAGCTGCTTTTAGATCACCGTCTTTTTGCCAGAGACACAGCGCCTGATACTTCTCTCCCATTGCATTAGAGCTCAGCTTGTGCTAATCATGATCATAATGTACAGACAGCAACCGCAATGCAAAAGCACGGCTCCCAATGGATTTGTAGGCCCACTGAACAACAAATCAACATGATCTGTTGACAACTATTTACTGTACATGAATGTATGTCAGCTGTTGTTTGAGACTTGAAAATCCTGAGCAACTTTAAATATTTGTCACTTATTCAAGAATGGATAAATACCAAAAATTCACATTTATTTTAGAGTACTAGTCTAATCTACTTCTCTGGGTTTACATGAGTTTTTTTGTAAACCATCTTAATGTCAATATTTTTACATGTACAATATTTTTCCTTTGAACTGAAACAGTATTTTAAAATAGCAGATTTACTTCATTTATAAATGATAGTCTAATATTTTGCAAAAGCTGCTGATTTGTAAAAATCACTCCGAGTAAAATCTCTACATCCCCTAGCCTCCCAGTGCTTTACAGAAATCTACCATTTAGCTGTATTTGGAGCCACAACAAGTCAAGTTCAATGCAAGGTAACTGTACATCAACACTCCCACTTTTAAGGAGAACCTGGTCCTGGCCTTTCAGTCTTTTTGATAAAGTTATCAGAGTCAAAACAGTGTGGCAGTAAACAGTGGGGAGCCATGTGTGTGTGGGAGATGACTGAGACAGACGTCATGGTTTCTCAATAGGACACACATTCACTGAGACAGTCAGTCCACACCGCAGTGCATGGCCTATAGAGTCATAGCAGCCACCTATCGTAGGTGGTCTGCTTCAGTGGGAGGTGTGTTTGGTTAGAGAGTGGGATGACATATGCGCAGCAGTTTAGTGATAAAAGCCTCTGTATGTGTGTCTTTAGTGAATGTGTGTGTGTGTGTGTGTGTGTGTGTGTGTGTGAGAGAGAGAGAGAGAGAGAGATGCGGGAGTATAGTCTGAGGTAGCCTTATATACTGAGAGATAAAATGAATGACTGCTGTTCTCATCATAACAACCAAGCTACTGGAAGGGAGGCCCTCCTCTCTCCCCAAAAAACAGCTGCCCCGCGCCTTGCCTGTCCACAAAAGGCATTCCTCCTCCGAGAGTACGATCGGACTTTGAGAATTCTGACAGAATTCCTCGCCCTCTTTCCCATATCCATGATTCACGTGACTCATTTTCATCCGGCGGTATAAGGTTTAAGCTGTGTTTAACGTTTTTCTGCGCAATTTCACAGGGAGCCCAGCGACGAGGCTAAATATTTCATCGAGGGGTTGTTATTTTGTCCCACCAGGCCAAAGCAAACTTACGACTGGTGAAGAATGTAATCATTTATCTAAGGACCAGGGGCGACATGCTCAATTTGACCTAAAATAGGGCTCTGTGGTGTCCACAGGGACAAGGAGCAAGGGTGTGCATGAGTGCGTATGTATATGTTTCAGTGCATGTTTAGGAGACCAAGGTATGTCGAGCTACTGTACTACAACAACCAGAGGCCAAAGCAAGATATTTGGTTTGTTTGTACTCCCTTCTTTGTTTACTTAATGTGGAGATAAGAAGCATGTTCTAGTGCAAGTCCTTTATAATCTGTCAGCCTTCACCAGCGCTTGATGCTAAGGGAATTCTGTATATTTTGCTTTGACTTCCACAAGCACCTTCATCCCATTCCAGTGAAGTAAAAGTACCGCTTTTGTTCATTCGCTTCAAATGAGTATTAAATTAAAGAATGAGGACATCTCTTCCTTTCTTCCTTACAGAATCCACCCTAAAATCCCATCTAACACACCCATGGCAATCATGAATTACTGGGAATTTAATCAGATTTTGGTAGCGTGAAGCTTTCCCATCATTCCCTGAAGGGTATAATGTCCCTGTTGGTTGTGGACTGGCCTATCACAGCCTTTAGCTTGGTTGTATAATGACCATCATTAACCTATCAAGATCTGCCGAAGGGTCCTGGCTGTTTTTTCCCACCCCCTAATACCACTTTCCCTTCATTGCCAAAACCAAGATGGCTCCCTTATATCTTTGTCTTTGCTCTCCAGGGAGCAGAGAACACCAAAGTCTGTGGTCTAATTGGATTCATTTGTAAAATAACTGTGGATATTTGGACATTATCTATCTATGTACCCATGACTGGAATGCAGCTTGATCTACCTATTGGATATTTTTTTTAATGTCACTATTACAGTAAAAATGTGGTCTCTTGATGGCCTGAAGTGCTTTCCTTTCTTTTTTTAATTGGAATCACATGTTCTTTAAATAATGAATTCCTTTTAGTGAATACCGTATTACCTCAAATATAAACCAGTAGTCAGTTAAAAGCTGGGTCTCCAATAATGGCTAGGGGCATGCTGGACCTGAACAAATAAATGCTGGCACCTAAATACAGACAAGGAAAAAAACAAAATTGGATAAACTCCAGGGTCCTGTCATGCAATGCGCATTGCAGTTAAGAAAAATGCGCATTTACACTGCTTTATTGTAAGAAATTCAACGAAGGTGGTGTTTGACTCATTCATTCTGATCTTTAATCCTGTTCACCTGTTACCATATGGTAACCCTGCAGATGTTTCACAATAAAAGCCCTGCTAAGAAATGCTGGGTCTCTGTCCACTAACTTTAACAGGGCAAACAGGTACGGATCAAAATAAGGCTTCATAGTAAAATATGACCAGTTACACACATTAAACAAGATTAATTAAAAATAAAAGCCTGCCTCTGATACAAGCCTGCTTTAAATAAAGGCCTGTTACATTTTGCTGTTGAGGAAAATAAAGGCCAGGTCACACAATTTTAAGAAATGCGCAGTATCTCCTTTGTGCACTATCCAAGAACTGATCTGAGAAAGCACCGCTGTGTGTGAAATGTGGTTTTAATGTTCAGGAGTGCTGAGTGAATGGCACTTAGTCTGGAGAAAAATCATCAAAGAAGTCTGAATCAGAGACAGGAAAATAAATTCTCTCTGCTTGTGTATAGATTCCAATGAATCTCAGGGAGCCCATCAACATTTCATATTGATCCATTTTTTTTATCAAGCTGACATTATTTAGAGTTTAAAAGAATGTCAGGCATGTTATAGAGATTTTAAAAAGCCACTAGTAAGTCACCGTGTCCCATCACCAGACTTGCTGTCCTTTGAAAACTCATTTGCAGACCTCTGGAGTCTTATTGCATGGCTCTGCGTCCTGCCCCAGCTGCATCTGTTTGTGTTTTGTTTGGTACAGCTCAGAGCGTTTTTTGTTTGAGTGCTCCTGTGTGTGTCCGTGTATGTGTCTTTGTGTATGTTTGTGTTCTGTTTTGCAGATGTTCATCAGATAAAGGCTGTTGAACACCACAACTGGCTATTACACCACCACTTTAGCAACATGAGGTTAGCCACAGAAAGGCAGATGCAGAGACAGAGTCCTGTAAGTCAGTGGGCTGAATTAATTCTTGGTATAACTGATACTCAAGCTGATACAGTTAACGGCTGTGCCATCAGACTGTCCACTGAACATAGATTAAGCTACCACCGTATTCATAAAACAATTGAAACAAAACCTTTTGATAATATAAATATACTTCTGACACCTGGAGGCGGGACTACCAGGTGGTTGCAGCACCCTTAGATCTCTTTGTGACTTGTGTGTGTACATCTCTCCATTAAGTCTTGCTCTTAGAAGTAGAATGAATTTATTCTCCCTTTGTGAATCCAGCCATAATTGTCTTGACCCAAGCTGTACAGTGGAGGCTTTCATTGCTGCTCATCTTTGAGATGCCAGGCCTGAATGGAAGACATTACAGCAGGAAATTGGAGAATGCAGCCAGAGGGTGAACACACTATTCAGTGTCTAGATTCATCTTCTCGATGAATCAGGGGTCATAATTTCTTTATGTGGTTCTTGGGTACCGCAAGGTCTCCAGTCACGATACTCTAGCTGTGCACATTGTGCAATTGCTACTCTTCTTTTCAGGTTCAGTTTAAACTTTTCTTCCCATGATTCTTTTAATCTTGATGATTGTTAAGTGCTTGTTTCACAACAGTATGCTACTAACATCAGATGCTCTGTTTCTCTCTATTTCTCTCTATTTTTTCTCCCTCCAGATTGAGAACCTGTTGGAACAGTTAAAGGATAAGGACAAACAGCTGGCTGGATTGAGGGAAAGGGTTCAGGGCCTTCAAACTGATTCCAGCAATACAGACACAGCTTTGGCCACACTGGAAGAGGCTTTATCAGAAAAGGTATGAAGGGAGGGGTGAGGGAGTATAAGAGCGGACTTGTTGAAAAAGCCAAGGGATAGGGATAAGGAGAAGTTGGGGGTCAAGAAAAGCTGACTGTGACTCTTTGAGAAAAGAAACTTGAGATGAGAGTCAAGGTTGAGGGAGATGTTGCCCTGCTGGATGGATGATGTAAATAACCAAGCATCTTGAAGATGAAGAGGCTAAAACATTTGTCAAATATAGACCAAAACTCACTATTGAAACCATTCAGGCATACCTATCTTTCAGGAGACTAGGCCACGGCTTAGAGCTTAATTAAGCTGCATTCTTTACTATGACACACAGCTGTAATTTATTGACACAAGCTCCTAATTTACAGACCTTTGGACCACACGAGATGTGGTCCTGCCTGAAAACAGTAAGGAGGAGAAGGAGGTGCTGGCAGAAGGGAGGTCTAAGGTGAACATAGACAGAGGATTAGTCCCTGTCTGTAACTGTGCCGAAACCTAGGGAGGGAATGATCTATAGAATAAGAGGAGGATAAAAGTTGCGAAAGGGAGAGGAATGGAGAGGTGGAAATGTTGAATGGCAGAAGAGGCACAGCACTGATGGTGGAGGTGGCCTCAGAATTAATGGAGGGAGAGGTCAAGGAATGCAAGGGTGTGGGTAGAGTAAAGATGAAGCAGGGGAGAGAACACATCTAACAAGAAAAATACAGTTACAAATTATATGACAGGGATGGAAATTCAACAACAGATAACACAACCATGAACAAAGATTTTTTTTATAAAAAACAGCAACCATTACCATGAGTGTAGCATGATGACAAAGACGGTATAGACATCATGCAATGTAAGGTCTCAGTGAGATGTGTAAGTCCTTGTTGATATCACGTTTGCATCTGATTCTGTTCAGTAGTGTCTCTGTTTCTGTTGGCCATGATTCTTATTGTAACTGATGAAGCTCTTAAATGCCATCATTCAGAAATTCTAAAAATAATTAGATGGAAAAATGAATATGCAGGTAAATAAAACTGTCAGCGATACTTCAAGGTGAGATTCTGGCTTGTATATATCAATACAATAAAAAGGCTAAATATTGTACAAGATGTTGTACAAAGACAATAACATTTGCCCAGTGTTTGCATAGCTTTAAAGGCGATCCTAAGTAGCATGCTATAGGTGACAGACAATAACTAGAGTGCAGCCAAAACATTCTGGGTGAAACTAGGAACTAACACTCTAGAAATTCTGTTCTGGTGTCAGTATGTGTAGGAAGATACATTGTTTGGAAAACCATGGTGCTTAACAACTGCCACATGGTTCAAGGTGGACCAAACACACTCAGTCCACATGGGTGGATTGGCTGGATGTGGGGTTGTAAACATTCAGTGTTTGTTGTTTTCTGGCAACCTTCTGTGCAGCTGCTCTCCAGAAAGCCTCACCTCAACAGAACAAAGTTAGCAGGTCGCCGCTAGAACAAAAAGATGAATCTCCTAGCTGGCCAGAGTGATGTTTTGTTTTCAGTAAAATGCATCACATTTCATCTCACAGGTCTTACCCAGGGAAACTCCATTCATTTTACTTTATTCCAGGGTAAAGAAGTGACTGTCAAGAAGCTGCATTGCTGATACAAATTATTGCATTGAATAATGGTGTTATTTTTCTTGTCTACACAAGTCCTCAGTGATTTGTTTATGGATTTGAAGTCATGGTTACAGGGTGCCAGAAAAATCTAATTGGAGAGCAGCTTGAACACAGGATTTGATGTTATATACTGTACTGACCAATACCATGGAGATGTCAAATCCTAGTCTGGCAATATATAAACTCTGCCTTGAAATGATTGGCTTGATTTCAGAGTGACTCCATATTTCTTAACTTGGTTGCATGTCTAAAGTTGCTGGCAGCCCACATTTGTTGGTACTTCAGAATAAAAAATGATCGGTTTGGCGCTGCAGGCTAAAAAAAAAAGCTTCCCTTTTACATGTTTGTTTGTACTGCAGGCTAAAAGATGGATGCTAGTTTACAATTTGTTGGCATTGGTTGCTGGTTAAGAATCCCAGTTAGGACAGATGTGAAAGTCCAGCTGCACTCTTTGTTTTCCAGTAAATGCCACATTTTTATGCGTTCCAGCGTGCACACATTGTATGCATGAATTCTCAAAAATGGCAGTTCTCGTAAGGTGTTCCTGGTATGCAGTGGTAAGTGCCTACCAAAAGTGGCCCAAGGAAGGACAACTGGTGAAGTAGAGGCAAGGTCCAGGTTCATGGGAGTGAAGAGCTGCTGGACCACAATTTGCTGAAGACCTTAATGCTGGGTATGACAGAAAATGTTCTGGTGGTGAAACCTTGGGCCTGGCATTAATGTGGATGTTACTTTGATACGTAGCACCTACTTTAATGTTGTTGCCTTGCCAACCATGTACAAACATACTTTCATGGGAGCACTTTTATGCAACTGCAGCAGCCTCTCTCAGCAGAATAATGTTGTTGCAGTGTGTCAATTGTTAATGAATGGTTTGAGGAACATGATAAAGAGGTGTTGACTTGCCTGCAAATTCTTTGAAGGATTGCTTGATGCCACAGGACACCTTCAGAGGTCTTGTGAGGTCCATGCCTCCACGGATCAGAGCTGGAGGAGACCTACACAATATTAGGCAGGCCGTTTTGACGTTGTTGCAGATGTTTCAAGTCTGAACATTGCAACATTTTTTCTAACAGCCTGTATGGCAGATACAACACTAAAGCAGAGTTTGTCGACAAAATTAATGTGTTTTGCACACTGGACACAGATCATGTGAAAGCAGCTTAAGTGGAGTCAGACACAGGAATATTTAAGTTCTTCTTTTGTGTGTGTGTTTGTGTGTTTTTTCTGTGGCTTACTAGGCTGCTATTATTTTTCGTTGATTGTGTACGGTTTTATTTAATTGAACTACCCTGAATTTATATCCTTCAATCAAGAGTCGTTTACTCTATGTTCACAGAAATCAGTCTGTTAAAAGATTAAATGTTGCCTAATGTGCGTTTCATTGTGTTTGTAACGAATGGACCGACACAGTACATAGATGTTTTCACTTAAAATGATCTTTTATCACCTAAATTTGTTTTTGTTGCCGTTGGACTTTGAAATGAATAGCATAATGGCACAATAAACTGTAAATCCCTTTTCTGCGTCAGCCCATCTGTTTACCCAGAAACCACTTCTGATGTAGCCTACATATAATTCAGCTGTGATGAGGAGAATGTTGGCAAGCTTTTCAGACTTTGTGGTCAACACTGGGTGTGTGTAATGTGTTTACAAGAGTGAGTGTGTGTGTTGCTAATCACAAACTCTGTCACAAACCTGCTCTTGGAGCCAGTCGCTAGCCACAGTGCTGTGGTTCTAATTAACAGACTGGGGTATTGTGCCCTTGCTGAGCCCTGCTATTTGGTGTATGTGTGTGTTTTCTGTTGTGTTTTTGTGTGCTCCACACTAAGGCCTCATAGAGGCAGGTTTTATTATCATATCCTGGTTTTCCCCCCTAAACCCCAAACATCCTAGAGATATTTCATAATGTTGGGAAAACACAGAGGATATGTTAGCCAAGTGGTCTCTCTCCCTCTCCTTTATGTGTCTCTTGCCCTCTCTTCCAAAGCCCACTAAGCAGTGCTATTCTGTGCCAGGTCTAGTTAGTGAGTGTATTTGTCCAATTACCCAGAGGTTTAAAGCTGCCAATCATGCGGTGATGCCACATCGTAAAGCCTCATTGCTGAGCTGTGCTCTGTGCCTAAATAAACACCTGAATAAACACCTTGGTAATCGCTTCAGTCCACACCTAAACGCACACACATACACGTTAGCGCACACCTATTACACACACCCTGTATGCTCAGCCACCCATGGTGTGGATCTCTGATCTCAGTCCAGTGCCCAAAGCCATGGTCCTGTTGTCCATTGTAATCAGAGAATACAGAGAATTATGATCTAAACATTCCAGCTAGGTTTTCAGGAGACAATGTGAAGTTGTTAGGAAGTGATCTACAGTACTGTCCAGTTCATTCACAATAAATCTGTCTCTGTCCCTAAACCCTTCTCTTCTTTCCTTCTCTCTGTTCTACTTGGCTCCTAATGTGACTTCTATTATTTATGGTAGTGTTATTTATGATGGGCATTTATGAGTTTGTCTTTGGCCACACTTTGTGAAGTAGGCTGGTGATGCTGTTCAGTAAGATACTGGCTTAAAATGTTCAGCAATGATAGGGAAGAATTGTAATCAAACATTACAGTTTTCAACCTTTGCACCCTCGAGTCATTTTGTAACATCTTCTCAAATATATTGAACAAGCTTTTGTGCAGATAATAGCTATCAATGCCTTTGCCATATTTCTACTCACACCTCTCATCACACTCTCTTTTGTTTTGTTCTTTTACTACCTCGCCATCTCAGGAGCGAGTGATTGAGAACCTCCGGGAGCAGAAGGACCGAGAGGACAGGGTTCGGCTAGAGGAGCTGGAGCAGATGAGGAAGGAGAACATGGAACTAAAAGACAAACTCTCAGCCCTGCAACCCCAGAAACTGCCTCAGAGCCAGACTGCTAACCCCAGCCCAACCCAGAACCAGAGGCCTGATGGAGAAGTCAGTATGGATTGATATGGATATTAATAGTGGAAATGATGCTGTTTAGATTATAGAAAATGTACGTGTGTGTGTGTGTGTGTGTGTGTGTGTGCAGTACGCAGGGCCGCTAGATCTTGTGAATATGTTTTGACTAGCATTTTAATCATTCCTAAATGTTGAATTTAACCTAAGCAAAATATAGCATGTAGTTGGAAGTGTCTGCATGTAGACATGAACTCAAGATTGCTAGTTTGATATGTGTGTAGACAAACACCCATCAGTACAAGTACTGCCTATACTATTCACTTTGTCCCACAGGATAAAGGGATGAATTAAACAAGTGATTTATGGACGTAAAAGATCTCTCTATCCCTGTTCGGGTGCCAAGTCGGAGGCCTTGCTCTTTCTTCTCTCTCTTTTTCTTCTCCCAGCCTTACAAGCCAGGACAGACTCTTGCCCTGCCAGAATTTATGAGGATTTTTTTCATTTATACTCATAAAAACCATACACACATCTCATTCCTGTGAAATGATATCTTGTTGAATGCTGATGCCGCACCACATGAAAGTGACAACAGCTCAATAACTCTTTGTCGAAAACACATTCACACTCTGACAGAAGTGTTGCCATAATTGGACTATTTTGTGTACTCGGCAGCAATCAGACCTGTTATGTAAACTCACAGATTCTTCAAAAGGAGGGATGATGTTCGCGTGTTTATATATGTGTGTGCTTGCATGTGTGTGCGTGTGGGTTGTGTGCCTGTGTATGCATGCCAGCACAAAGACAACTGTTGATGTGTGTGTGTGTGTGTATTTGCGAGTGTCTGCTTGTGTTCAGGTGTGTTCAGTTCTTTTGCAGCGCAGCGGTGAGTGACAGGCTGTGAGGCCGTTGTATTGAGTAGGTCAGAGGTGAGCCGACATGTTGCCTGAGATTGGATTTTAATCAAGCTGAGGTACCAGACATTCACATGCAAAAGTGCACATTCACCAAGGTGCTGACAGCCGGTGTGTGATACGTTTCATTACTGACTGGTGCTTGTACTTTTGTTGTAAATACTATTTCGTCAAATTCTGTTCTCCAGTATGTTAGGTACAGTCAAAGCTTCACTTCAAAGTATTGTAAACGGCAGAAATCCAACACCAAGAAAAGTCAAATGATGGTCATTTAATAAAACTGAACTGACAGTTCCAAGCCATAGTCAAACCCTACTTTGTCATGACAATTGTATTCCCCTGCCTCTTGGCAAGTAGCTGCACCATGACTCGGTCAAGTTGGTGGAATGACCTGCTGTCCATCTTCTGTGGCCAGTTAAAAATCCACTAGAAAACAAGAATAAACCTCTTTGCCCTCCAAAAAACCCCACTAAATTTCACTGTAGCTTTAAACGTGTTCTTTGCTGTTTGTTTGTGAGGATTGCAATTCTAGCTTTTAATGGCTTTTGTCCCTATTCAGCTTCAGTTATAGTAAGTTGTTTTGGATAAAAGCATCTCTCAAACGAATGCAAAAAGTAAAAGCTGAGTCATGCACAAAGAAAAAGGCCATGTATTAACATGTTTAGCTCTATAGAAATGTATTAGTCAAAATCTGCTTTTTTAAAACCTTATATGAGGGGTCATATACATTAAATGGCTTTGAAATAGTTATGTCAGTCCAGTATTTGTAATTCTGTATTTCACCCCTCTTTTGACATTTATTACAAATATCTCCAGAAATGGAAAATTTGCCAGACAGTGCTGATACATAGCAACTACATGATTTACCCCTCAAGCAGATTTAGAGTCTGCCATCAGGTCATGTACACACAGTGGTCCACTCACTGTATCTGCAGATGTTTGTATTATTGACTCAGTCAAGCTGTTAGCAAAGCTTTTTATCTTGACCTCAGAGCTCTGTTGACTTCACTGCATCCTCATCCTCTTCCCATAAAACCGTATTTGTTGATTCCGATTTTAATAAAGGACTTCTGGAACTAAACACTAGCTCTTCAAAGAGAAAACCACTAAAGAACCTCAGGGAAGGCAGTGACCTTTTCAGAGAGGATTGGCTTGAATCAGTAAGGAGGCACCACACCTTAAAAGACTTTTGAGTCCTTTTCAAAAGACAATTTACTCTTTTCAAACCAGGCCAATGCCATATTGTCTTACATTTTTTCATATGTCTTCTTCCCTGCTTCTTGCTGATTATACACTAGGAGTGAGACTAACATTGACCGATATATAATGAGATTGCAGTCATGTCTTAGCTGTACAGACAGATTTTACCTTTTTAGGAGTCAAAGCTGTTTTTTAAATACTACTCAGCATCGGTGTTGCTGAGTAGCCTCTGGCCAGGAGTTAAATAACTCAATGCAGTGCCTGGTGGCCACACTCAAGAGACATTTCCAGGAATGATAATAATAATTTTACTGTATATGTAATTGTATCTTTACTGGCCTTTCCCCTCCTGTCATAATATCACAAATTCCTGTTGGACCCTCTGTCCTTTCAGCCCCTGCTTTCCACTTGTCTGTGTTTGCCAGCGAAAGAACATAACACACTCCAGCCCACTTAGGACTAATGCATTTTGTGTTAGCTAAGCTTTGGCTTAAAGCTTAGGGATGACTGTATGGGACTAGGTGTGGGGGTAATGGGCTGAGGATGAGTTAAACAATGAATCTACTTTTTCACAGGATCCTTAATTGTTAGTCCAGACACACAGTAACAGGCTTATGAGGTTCTACAAGGACACAAGCTGCCACATATATCGCAGACAGGCTAATTAAGCTCAAATGCATGGACCCAAGTGTAACATATGACATGGGTACATGTTTTGCTCAGACAAATGAAAAGAGCACTCACAGTCTACAATAGTGTCATCCCTGACATTTTAAGTGCATATTTTAACCTTTACAGATGTGTTCTTGCTATGCCACCTCATAATTTATGCCTATATCTAACGTGCAGGAAATAAGACCTTTCAAACATTTGATTGTGCTCCATATACTATGGCCACATCAGTATTTCCCACATGCAGAGGCCAAGTTGTGCATTTTCTTTATCTAGTGGGTTTGTGATAATTGGCAAGAGGCATTTGTTCGGATTTGCTAGTGGTAATAGTTAACAGACACTCCTTGTTCTTTTTTTCCCCCTTAATGATAGACTCAAACAGAGCGACATGTACAGTCCCAGACATACGTAGACATGATAATAAATTTTTCAGTGTGTGTGTATACTGGGATTATTGGTGTTGCAGGGCCACAGATTTGTTTATACAGTTACATTGTGCGGACCTGCCTTTCTTTTGGAGGCCAAAAAAAAGCACGTCAACAAAGGCAGACTGTTAAATTTTAGTATGCAGTCTTAGTTTATGTAAGGGCAAGGTGAGGTTTGGATTAAGGACAGGGTTAAGGTGAGGCAAGAAATGGTTTTTGTTACGGTAACTCTTAAAGAAATGGGTGTATGTCAACGTAATGTCCCCCGAAGTGATTGAAACATGACTGTGTGTGCGTCAGTGTTTGTGCACATTCACTTGATGATGTTTAAATGAGTGGCCTCAGCTGTCTCAACAAGTTAAACAATCTTCACAAACACAGTAGACAGAGAGAGGTAAAGACCAAGTGAAAAAAAGTTGAAGTAGACAGAAAGATAATTCTAGGTTACAAACTTCCTCTGGGATATTTTTCTCAGAGAAGAATGGGTTCATCAGTGTAACTCGCTGTTTTATTTTTTTTTTTGTCAACATTTTTACTTACAAAAAAGCTTAGAGATGTTTGGTGGTCTCATAAAATCGCAGCCAACCAGAGGGAGTCAGTAATTTTATAATGATAATAACTGAACTCCAAACTCTTCGCGAAGGACGCCCCGGGGATACAACTGATAGACGCAAACCACAGAAAAAACAGGCAGCAGAGGAACTGGGTCAGGGTGAGGGGGTGAGAGGCAGATGAGGGTACAGATTGGTTCTGCCAAAGCTAAGTTATGAATTCTAACTTCTTATTCAAGACTGACCTACCTTTTCCTTTTCAGAGCTGCCCATGTAAGATGATCTCACATCTGACCATATGTTACTGTCAGTGCCCAGTTTTTCAGTCCCACAGGATGTTGAAAATTTAAGACTACAGTTGGTCCTTATAATATATTCTCACTCTCCACCTGTCATATCTTTTTGTGTTAACTTCTAGGTGCAAGCCAAAGTAGATGGACTTCCAACAGTGAATCCCACGGTAGGTTCTGGGCTATTTTATGCCTCTTGTTTCTTTGTGCGTGGCCAGCTGTAATTATTAAAGTAATTCTGTCACACTGTGTAGGGTTTAACTGAACATTGGGTTGACGATCCAGTATCCAGCATTTTTCTGATTAGCAGCATTTTTTTTTATTCTTAAACTGCTTACCAAATATTGGTTATAGGTCTCCTTAATTAGTGATAATCAGATTCAGTGCTGGTGTACTGAAGCAAGCATAACCCTTATTACAATGCAAACAGTTCCAGTAAGGTAAAACACAGCTGTATAATTATGGTTATTATCACATTATCTAACAAATAATTTCTGGTATTGCTTAAATAATGTAAAACTAACCTCTGGGCTCTAGAGAAAACTGTGTTATTGCATTTTCTAGAGCGGCCTTAGCTAGCAAAACTGTAAAATGTTAAAATTAGTGTGACAAATTGAAGTTTTGACTGAAAGTAGCAAAGTCTGAGTGATTATAAAAAAGGCAGAGCTTAAAAATGGTAATTCTCATATGTCCAGAGCTAAACACTGTACAGAATGCTGCTTTAATACTTCCTAAGTAATAACTGATGTGTCCTTGTACTTAATGTGTCCATTACCACGCCACAAACACACACACATACCCAAAGACTCAAAACACGGAAGAAGCAGTCAGGTTGTGTCCAGACCTCGCAGATCGTCTGAGACTTCTCGAGCAGGAAGTTGCGCGCTACAGGGAGGAATCTGGGAAGTCGCAAGCTGAGGTGGAGAGGCTGATGGGAGCTCTGAGGGATGCTGAGATGGACAAATCATGCAAGGAGAAGAAAATTACTGATCTCGAGAGGTGAGGGTCAAAAATTCCATGACATTCGTATCCGTCATAAGACACCATCTGGGTGTCCTTTTGGGAGCAGTGTCCCTCCAAGTGACCGGATCTTTCTAAGATCTCAATTCATTTCTAAGTGCTCTATTTATAAAGGAGTAATCCATGAGATATAAACTGTCTAGATTGTGTACTTTTAGCACTTGAAACCACTTCCACTTTGTCATGCTTTTCCCCTGATGTAGTCACAGTCTAGAAATGTGTGCTGTGACCTATGTACATGTGTTCCTCTAATCCTTTGGCAATATGTCTTATCATTTGTTTCTGTCTATCAATGTCTGCAGACCCGGGTAAGTAGATATTTAGAGTGCCTGTCAACCATACCATCGTAATGCCCCAAATGCTGTCCATATCCATTTCTTTTGACGTCATGGCACGTTTGTTGGTTTGATTTGAAACTTTCTCTGGTATAAAGTTGGAAAATTGGGGGATTTGGCTCCATTCTGACTCTCAGGAAGCTCATATTTAACTATCCCACTGAGACAGAAAATATACAATCCATTTACAGCAAACAATCTCCATCTTCATTCCTGTCACAGCAATAACACAATGAGAGACTTACTGTGGTCCCTAATTAATACTGCCGGACATGTATAGTTTCTCTATTGTGTTGACTTCTGCCAGGCTTTCTCACATTTCATCGCTATCATCAGTGCTGTCATGCGTGTTTTCCCTCATATCAAATTGTTTATATGTGTTTTACGTAAGTATCTGTAAACTCAACGGATCAGATGTTTTGTTTCTCTCTTTGGATTACTGTAAATGTAGTTAGCGAATGTGTTTGTGTGTGTATGAGTGTGTGTGTTTTTTGAGTTTGCCAGGCAGGCAGCCAGCGGCATGCCAGTGGGAGGTGGTGTATCCAGCCCAGACACTGGCTGTTTATACTACTCTGTTTATTACTGGCACAGTGTTACTCAATTATCATCTGATTTATGGATTGGCATGGTGTGTATATGTACCCAAATGAGTGGTTGTTTAGTGCCAAAGCAGAGGTTCTGTATGAGAGTGTTACTGTGCACATTTACTCCATGTGTGTGTGTGTGTGTGGAAAAAGAAGCATAGAAAAAGGCATGTTTTTCTATTTGGTTTCTGTTATTATATAGTTTTGTTTGTGTATTTAGCTAAACCTGAAACAGGTGGAGTTAGTTGTGTGTCTGATAGTCAGTGAAACTCTCCTGGTGGATCGCTGACGAGAAGAGGCATTATCAGAAGATTAAAAAATAATTTTAACACACATTGGTCCCATCAGGTGTGTTAACACCAGCTATGGTTCTGAATGGTTAGGAATCAGTTTGGATGGACTGCACGTACTGGATCCAACTCAGTTTCCTGCCTCATTCATTACCCATTTTACAGACTCTCCACTCCTGGCATGGAAATCATGTGCTGACTCTGTGGGAACGCATGAGCATCGACTATAATAGGAATACAGTAGCTCCTGCAGAGCTTGTTCACACAGTTCGGCCTCTGTTTCCATGCGCATATGCATGCGTTAAGCCTCTACCTCAATGTCTACATGTGTCTGCAGTTCACATGCAGTCGCCACAAGCCGCACATACACGTGTGTGTTAATCTGTGCATTTGGTTTCTGTACATGCGGTGCAGCCATTTCTGGGACAGGGCTGTTTGGGATTGTTGGAACAGTTTCTTTTCCCCTCAGCTCATCCATCTTGTTGGGCCTGCTGTCTCATTAGTGTCAACCAGTCACTCCTATCAGCCCGACCTCTCCTCTTCTGGTCAGCGTGCGCAGGTCGGAGGTCATGTGCAAGTCAGCCACAGTTTATGAGAGGGGATCCACTGTATTTATTCACTGTCACTGTAAACATAAATAGAACAGAATACAAGAGGATTTTTAGTTACAAACATGTTAACATGCCCTTAATAGCACTTTTTATGTCAGCATGTAAGGCTGCTGTAGAGAATTGTTCGGTTATATTAGTCATAAGGGGGATTTTTCATTGAACAAAGACATCAAACAAACTGTAAATAGATGAACTTTCACGCTTGTGTGTGTTTGTGTGTGTGTGTCTGCGCACATGTGTTGTGTGACAGCATGGGCGGATGAGTGTCTGCGCACTGATTAGACTTCTGTATCAGCATGCGAGATGTAGCGTGACTGGGCAGAGGATGAATGTCTTTTTAATCAGAGTGTTTCTGTTGGAGCTCAGTCAGATGGCCTATTAACTACTATCTGAATGAGAAGAGAGAAGAGCAGATGAGGAAATAGACACTTTCTCATCCAGTTGGCAACGCAGCAAAGACAGTCAAAGATGGATGTAGCTAGCAGGTCATTGTAATAAATACTCACAGACTCACTCAAAGCCATTTCATGGTTTAGATTTCGTGGTGATCTGTCGTAAGTCGTCAATGATATCGTCGGGTAGTTTATGGTTGTTTTTGTATTTACTCTTATTAGTGTACAGTAGATGTAAAGGTAATCTGCCTAAATGTTCTGTGACACCGACCGGGCAATGTGGAAACTATCCGTATCAGTTGTTAACACTGAAACAAATACTCAGATTTGTTAAATAGAGCTCTCAAATACCATGGCTACTGATCTCTTGGAGCAGTTTGTGTTTATAGGATTTATTAAAATGGAAAAACAGTATTAACAATACATTTTATCTTCATGTATTTTTTATCCTGACACAGAAGGAGGTCAGCTTAGTACAACTTTGGCGAACTGATACATCTCAGGTTTTAGTAGTAATAGTAAGTAAAGACAATTTTAAGATGCAAATTATGGCAAAAGTTGTTTTAAATTGAAATGTGAATGATGCTTTTTTTTTTTTTTTTTTAAATGTGAGTGAATATAAAGCCCTGCTTCTCTTTCCCTTCACTTCTTCCCTCATGGGTGCATAATAATTATTTAGTAGAGTCCTCTCTTGTGCTTTTGCAGTCCTATACTTTTAAGAGTTTAACCCGCATAATGTGATGTTGGGGCTAAACTATGAAAAATAAATCAGCCTCCCAGTCTCACCATACCACAGCTACTGAAGAGGTAAGCACTCTGGTATGTAAGGGAGGGTTTCAGGAAAAGGGAGGTGTGTGTGTGTGAGTATAAGTGTACGTATGTATGTCTGTGTGTGTGTGCCCTAGGTGAGACTGAGGGCTATACATGTTGGTAAGGGTCTTGGAAATTGGTCTCTTGGGTGGAAGGAATCGCTGGTTGCTCATTGGCAATCATTCATACACTCACAAACAACCATTTGCATACACATAAACATGCACATATAATTTTTGGCCTTATTCCTGTGGCCATAATCAAACTCCAGATGTTGCGATCATGCAGAGCACACACCCTTCACACAGGCATGCCAAAACACACATAACCTCCAACATGTCTGTATATAATTTTTTTTTTTTGCATGAAAATGTTTGTAAATAGCATGCTTTTCAGTCGCAGGTGCAATTTTGCACAGCGACTTTAATTTGAAAATGACCTGCCAAATTCTTATTTCACTCCTTAAATAGAATCAGATTGTACCTGCAACAGAGACGACTTGTTTAACTGCACAAATACCAAAAACATGCAGTGAATGCCATAACACTTTCCCACATTTGAGCATGTAGACACATGGGCAGGCCTCCTGTCTGCTTCGCCCTGTCATGCTCACACAGACAGTATATAAAGGCAACAGTGAAGTGGTATTTGCACTGCGATAAGACACGTCTAAGCACTATAAAGTATCTATCAGTAATAAACAGACTTGTTCTGTTTGAATCTCTCACCACGGCATCAAGACAAGCGCCTCAGATAAAAATTTCAGATTCCCAGTGTTGACCCAACTCACAATACACTTTAGTAGTCGCCCCTTTCTCTCCTCTCTGCACCCGTCCCGTTTTTTCACTAGAGAGAGAATGTATTTAGTTCAGATCATATCTGCCTTTTATTCAATATATTGTACAACCCTGAGTGGTAACTAGCCCTGTGTGTCCTGGTCGGCTTGAAATTGGAGGATTTCGTTCCACTCTGTTGTTTATTAAAAGGGACAAGGAAGAGGCAGAGTAAGAATTAAGAGTTATGAAGGGCAAGATACAAATCTGGACTTGTTTTTTCTTGAAAGGTTATTACTTCTTCTAACTTTTATTTACCAGGGGGAAAGTCAACTGAGAATGCATGCTCTTCCTTTTTTTTGAGTTACTCCTTACTTAATATTCAGTTTCCCACATTCACATTTGGTAGCGACTAAGTGTGACCACATCTCCTGCTGCTGACCTCTGCAGCAGATTTACTGATGCCATTCATGTAGTTTTTGTGCCTTGCTCAAAGGTATGCCAGCCGGAGGCAGCAGGGAAAGTTAGACGATCATTCATTATTTCTGTTTTTTTGTAAATGGATAGAAGTTGTAATAGGAAAAAGGAAAAAGGCATCGATGATAAAGGAGAGGTCATATAAAATGACATATGCACACACACACACACACACACACACATATATGTATATATATATACACACACACACTCAAGGAACAAGGAAAAAATAAAACAGAATTCTACATTGACAGCCAGAAATAAAGCGGAGCTGCTTATGTTGGAAGGCGGATGTGTGGAGAGCTCCAGGTGGAAGAAGCAAAAGGAAATGTGAAAAATTACTTATTACGCTCAGTTTAGGAAATGGCTGGACTCATGCACACTACTCTCTCTCTCTCACTTCATCTTTCTAAGAAATGTCACTGCAGTAAAAATACTATTTCCCCCCCAAGAATTTACTCATTTCAGTAATCAACAAATCACATTTCTCCCTCATATTTTCCACTCACATGCAGCCCAGCCCGTCTGTTCCTTTTTTCATACTCCACATGCCCTCATTTGCCTTTGCACTGGTCAAAACACTTTCTTCATTTCGCACTGATGAGTTGATGGGGGTGTATCAGCTATCAAATGGGACCAGCGTGTCTGCTGGTTTGTACACCTGTGCCAGTAGCGGCTGTGTGTGTGATAGCTGATATGCCCTCATGGCAAGTTTGTTCTCCATGGACATGCCTCTGAGCTTATAAAAACACACACACAGACATCAAAGATCTGGGTATAAACAGATTCTCGTCCACCTCTTCCTCACTGCTGTGTAAATATGTGTGCGCATATTTATGCAGCACTTTTCAAAACCCACTCATAAAAATGATAAAAACTCATAAAATCAACAGCAGAGTGATTGAAAAATGAAATAGAGATAGAAGCCAGAGACTTAAAATGGCAGACCAATAAAGTGAATATGTGGTTTTCTGACGAGGGAGTAAAAACAGATGTAAATATTGATAGAAATGTTGGTTACTCCCCTTCTGCTTTATCAGCTCTTATTATAACAAAAAAGTTTCCTCAAAAGTTTTAAAAGGTACTATTGTGCATGTAGGCAAGGTGAGAAATGTAATAAATGTAATCATGTAAGATATATTTCACATTAATTGCGCACCAGCATCACTCATAAAAACTAACACACATAACACACACGCACGCACGCACGCACGCACACACACACACACACACACACACACACACACACACACACACACACACATCATTCAAAGGGCTGTGACAGCAAATATTTGCCCACATGTGGGGGCAGCTTGTAGGTTTTGCCCAGAGTAAACACACCAGTGTGGATATGGAATAATAATGTGGCACATTTTAGCAGCTGCCTGGTCGCAGCTTGTTTATGGTGTTGGAGGGTTCTCTTAAGCACTAATTTGTCACTGTCAGCTTTCTCACACTTTCTATGTATGTTTTTTTTTTAAAGTGTGAAGGCCTAAGTGAAAGCTTAGAGATGTGTGCTTTGATTCTATTTCCAGTATGTTTGCAAGAAAATATAGATTGCATTTACGTGGGTGTCTTATGATGCACAGATTTTTGTGGTTTAATGATGGTTTGTGTGTGTTTATTTATGTTTAATATATAATAATACACGTGTGTGTGCCATAGATCTGAATAAGTAAGTTCGGTAAATGACAAGGAGCAGGTCTCAGTGTGGAAGTAAATACGTAGCCATCCTACCTGGTTAATACACAGTTCGGCTCTGTAATCAGAAACTCAGCAATGCACAGTGCTGACAGCTGATTTATGATCCTTGTGTGTGTTTGTCAGTGTTTATAGACTTGTGCCAATTTAGTTTTTTCTAAAAAGTAAAAAATAAAAATCACATGCTCTTCTGTGTGCGTTGGTATAATCATATCTTCTTAGCTCAAGGCTTGCACATGTCTATTTTTGAGAACGTGTGTTTGTGTGCATGCATGTGATTGCATCTCCTGTCTGCATGTGTTTTGTGTTTTGTTGTTGACAGATTTACACAGCAGTGTCTCACCTACATCATTCGTGCCTTGTCTTGTCTCTGTCTGCGATGTTACCGAGACTAGACAGAGCTTTTGTCCTTAACTGCTTTACTGTACACACTGCAGCTCTGCCATTTACCTGTGCGATGCTGCATACATCCATGTTTTAACATTTTCAAATGAAAAACTGCAGGGCAGGACAAGGAAACAAAACATATATGTTCATTTTAATTGTGCGTTTGATACTTACCACACAACCACAACAACACAAGCAACATTTGTAAGTAAATGTACATTGTGTTTAATTTGTGTGCATACATTTTTATATGCAGCAAATACAAATGCATATAAAAATAAGTTGTCTTTTTGTTCTTTTTTGACATTTTTGGACACGCAAGCTTTAGATCCTCATTGATACAGATCAAGGTGATAAACACAACAAACAAGGGAAATTAAGTTTTCATTTGTTTAACAAAAAAACATACATGTAATATTCTTCTTCTTATTGCCCATTTTAGCAGAAATATCTTCATAATTGTCCGAAAGTCTCTGACATTGATTTACTAAACTTTTTTTTTTTTACCACTATTCCATACAAAATTCCTTTTTGAGGGTTTGCCCGGATACACTGCTAGCATCAAATCCCCCACAACATTTCTTCAAATGTGAGCTTTGACGAGGCCACTCCATGACCCTCCGTTTCGTCTTTGTGAGCCATTCCTTGGTGGATTTGCTAGCGTGCTTACGATCATTATCCCGTTGAAAGGTCCACTTCTGGTTCAACCTCACATTATCTTCAAGCACTCTTTCATATGATGCACAATTCATAGTTGAATCAGTGACTGCAAGCTGCCCAGTCCCTGAGGCAGCAAAACAACCACAAACCATAACATTTCCATCACCATGTGTCGCAGTTGGTATGAGGTTCTCCTGAAAAGCTGTCTCTGGTCTGCACCAAACATGTCTACTCTTACTGTGGCCAGACGACTCTATCTTTGATTCATCTGTCCAGAGCACATTATTCAAAAAGTCCTGGTCTTTGCCTATATGTTCATTGGCAAACTGCAGTTCTGCTCTAATGCTCTTTTTGGACAGCAAAGTCTTTTTCCTGGGACGCCTCCCGTCCAGGTCAAATTTGTAGAATCTCTTTCTGATTGCAGATGAATGTAGTTTGAAAACCAACGGTTGCAAGATTTACCTGCAAATCCTGTGATGAAATTTTGAAGTCCTCAGAGTCTTCTCTTAGCTGTTTACTTTTTGACTGAATTTGCTGAAGTGGCCAGTCCTGGACAACTTTGCAGTCATTTGAAATCCATCCCTTGCCAGACTCAGGCATCCACAGACTTTTTTCTGAAGGCCTTAGAGAGCTCTTTAAATCTTCCACACCACACACTTCAACAGCAGAGAGAACTCTAAACCCTAGATAAACAAGACAAGTTCCACCTGTTGCTCCATAAGGAGATTCTAATCAGTGACACCTCATCTGGAACCCTTCATGATAGATTTTATGAATTTAAAATTGTAATAAATGTGAGATAAAGGTGTGCAATTATGTTTTCCATGTGACTGATCTATTGTTTTTCTTTATATAAATAACAAAAATGTCATTTTGTGTCTTTTGTTTGACAATATCACCATAATGAATAGACACAAAGGAGCAATTGTTTACTTGTCCAAATATGTCGAAGAAGTCAAAGCTTTTTCCACGACTACTTACCATTGTCATATTGTGTGAAATACAACTTGAGTCTTGTTATGTATTCCATGATTTCCACGGTTAATTTTACATTTCTTTATTGAGTCTCTTTTTTATCTGTTGTCCTCCATTTTTCTCTGTCTGAAGGCAAATCAAGTCTCCTAACATTCAGAAGCAGATGGTGCTGGGTGAGATGAGGAAAGATGCCCTGACTGATGGACATCCACACTCTTTATCACAGGTTTGAATATAAATGTGTGTATGTGTGTGCACATTTCTTGGCCTCCATCACCTTTGCAGTCCAGAGTTCAGACTGACTCATTTCACTTGCCCTCTTTTCTTCCTCCCCCAGAAAACCTTAAAACTATCCCTCTTCCTCTTTCTGTCTCAACACATTGCTGTCTTGATTCTCGCTCATGTTGAAGTCTTCCATGCCTCCTGTTCTCTCACAGTAAGTCTGAAGCAGGAGTGGAAATCAGCTCCATACACCAGCCATAAGTGAAATAGTAAAAAGCTGAGTCTTGCCAGGCATTTTGATATAATTTGTGTACATGCATAAGTGTCATCGGGAATGTTAGCTGATTGGTTGGTTTTCTATGTGTACACATCTGTGTGCATGCTTGTACACTAGCCAGCAGGGCCATGCTGAGGTGCTAATACGCAGAGTGCAGTGATGCCAGGTTATTCCCACAGCACAGATGAAGTAGAGTACACCTCTCTATGCTTCTCTGCCAAACAAAGCAAGAGTCTTGCTGGGTTTGTTTTTGGTTGCACTATTTTGCTATTTCTCCGTATGTGGGCAGGAAGCATTAAACATCCTATTTCTGCATCTAAACTGTGTCTGAGAAGCACACATTAAAGTCACTAATGTGTTTTTAGGCCACTTCACGGCCTAAAAAGAGCGATGAAAAGGCTGCTAGCTACAGGTGCAAGGCAGCAGTGTCACGGAAAGAGATGAAGTCTACACAGAGAGCGATATGAAAAATTTCACAAATAACTGGATTTATTTTTGTAGGTATGTTTTCTGTAAATTATGTAATTTTGATTTGTGATGGCCCTCCGTTCTGGTTTCCTGTGCTGCTCCGTCTTGTTTCCTTTGGCAAGACCCTTGATTGGTTGTCAGAGCAACTGGCTGCATCTGAGAGGTGGTGGCGCGAAAAGGCCCACGCTCCCAGTCTGTTTTCTTTCTTGCTGTACAGTTGCATCCTCGCGGTTTCCTCGACCTTGTAGTTCTGTTTGTGTTGACATCTTACACAACACTCCCACACTTACTTTTACTCATCTCCAGATTCTTTGTAACACTGACTCCTTCCATAACTCAAAGATCTGATGACTCCCTTTAGCTGTGATAGCAGCATGGCTCCATGGCAACGTCGGTCAGTCGAGGTATCTTTAGAAATCTGTTGAATGGATTGCCATGAGTTTTAGTACAGACATGCTTGATGCTCAGTGGATGAATTGTTGAACTGGCTTATCATCTTGTACCACCATGAGGTTGAGGTGGTTTGGAGAGAAATGTCTCAAAATCCACTGGAACAAATACATTTGTGTCTCCTCTGGATTCATTCTAATCATGTTGACGACTTTTCCTCTACTAAGATCAGGTCAAAGCTGTAATTTGCACAACAAAAACCTCTAAAGGATTCTCATCAGCCTGAGCTGTACTTTTTGTTCACTGCTAATGTTAGATGTTAACATACTAAGCTAACAGGGTGAACACGACACATTACACCTGCTAAATATCAGCAAGTCAGCATTGCCATGTTAAACACCTTGATGTTAGCTTGTAGGTGAAAGTGATGCTCATAAAACAACACAGACTCTTTGTCTAGTTTAAAACATAAACCAATAACATAAACTTTAAAATTACATTAAAAATATCTAATATTATTTCTGTTCAAGAATTTCTTTGTTTTGAATCATTTCTTATCGGTCATCATATGCACAAATTACATTTTAAAAATCTTAATCTTATTAGTTAAAATCTGCATGAATGATGCGGATTATTCATTAATCTGCATTGACTCTGTCAGTCTCCATTGTCTTTTTCATTATTTCTGGAAACAGGAAACAGACTCCACATTAAAAACATCATATAATCTACTAAGAATTTAATTAACTATCCTTTCCACTAGCCTCTTACGACGTGATAATATAGATAAAGTCATAGCTGTTTTTTTCTCATGAACATATTTCAGTGAGACATAATAATCTCCACGACTACACAATCTGACAACAAAGGTCACAATGACCCCTATGAGTTATTTTTTGGGGGGAGTTTTTTCCATTTTTTAGTAGTAGGAGAGACAGGGTGAAAGGGGGTATAGAAGAGAGAGAGACTTGCAACAAAGGGTCGTGAGCCGGACTCGAACTCAAGACCGCTGCTGACGACCTGCGCCTATATGGTAACGCCTTAACTCAGCAAGCTACATGGCGGCCCAATGAGAGCCACTTTAATAGTGATTCAGTAGTTTCCTATGTACGTTTTATTAGGTTCTTACTCACACATACAGCTGAACAAAATGCTGTTCTTCTATTCGCCACAAAAGCACGACATGTACAACACAGTGATCCTCATTCATTAGATAATACAAATAACACAAATGTCCCTGAGAAGTATTCCTATACTTAATTACAGCTACTATAAATACCTAAATAAGTAAATACACGCTAAGCATAATACATGTATATCTGATAAAATACATGTTAAGAATCATATGATCAAATATGGCAACACTGTAACCATGAAAATTTTAAAGCAAGGCTACATACGGCCATTTATTCCAGCCAGCTGTCCATAAAGATGTCATGTATACAGTATGCACTCTGTATATTGTGTCTGTTCAGTGGTAAGGCTGAGTTGTGGCTTCGGCCTCCCTCTCTTCCCTCTGCTCTCTTTCTATCTCCAGTTATCTCCAGGTCCATCAGGAACACAGCACGCTCCAAGGGTAAACACAACCAAACAAACTCTCCCCATCATTCCAGGAGAGTTTATGTGTGATGGAGTGATAGCATCTCTCCGCTCCATTGTCTCCATCGCACCACGCTGCACTTCACAAACACAGAGAAAACACACATCGGAAGTCTTCACTTCAAGCGTTCACACAGGCCTTTTATTTCTCTTTTATCTGTAACTGAGAGGCTTCGGGAACCCCCCAGTACTCCCCACTGTTTAGAGACACTGGGATTAAAGAAACTCTTTTTTTTTTTTTTAAATCTGGTGACAGTTGAGGAAGATGGACATATTTCTAGATTTTCTTCCACTCTAAGCCTGTTCCCAAAGTCTGTACACTTGGACTGCAAATGAAACTTCTGGCACATACTTAACATAGTTTGAATCATGAAATCAGACACGTAAACGTTGACACTGCACACACAGCAGTTGACAGAGACATATGTCTGCATGAGTGTGTACGTAAAGCTGTTGATCATGCACAGCTGCTAAAAATGTGCATTTTCTCACTCTCGGCTCGTTTTTTAAATGATTATAATCTTTCTATCAAACCAGAGAGAGCCAGGGCTATAATGATCCTTCCCAGGGGTATTAGGTGATGATTGGTGCTGCAGAAGTAATTATCTTTCCATTTCTTCTTGCTCTTTGTGTCTCTGTATCTCTCTTGCCCCTTTTCCATTTTTTGTATTCTCAAAAGCCAGCAATATTCTCTTGTTACTAATAGAGCTCACATTACACACATGTATGCACAGACACACACATATACAGACACATATACTGTACATGTGCATACACTCGCACACTCACAGAGGTAAACCCAGCTTTTCTGGTTGGGTTACACTCAGGGGTCCAGCGGTGGCAGCCCGATCTCAGTAGGGTGTGTGTGTGTGTGTGTGTGTGTGTGACTGTGTGCATGTGCATATTCCTGTCTGTTGGGTGGGGTCAGACCGGTACTTGTTGATTCTGGTGCATCGAATTACTGCCCGTCTGTCACATCCAATTACAGTTTTGGACTGCTGACGCACACAGCCTGCCTCTGTGTGTGTGTGTGTGTGCGGGTGTTTGTCGCTCACCTCCAGCTGTGCCGTGCTGACGTGACGAGCCACAAGTATCCGCTTGTGATTTGGCTGGCTTGGCAATGTTTTCATCATGCTCAAGGATTATCCCGTTGCTGCAGCTTCAGTCCATATCATTGAGTTACTCATTAAATGAGCCTCATTTATAAATGTGCAGATAACAGCACCGACATAACAGTCATTGTATCTTCTTCGATATTTATCACAAGCAATTTATGAGCCATTTGTAGGCATCCTGCACGTCCCTGGTGCTGCCTCATAAAATGATTTTCACTATAAGTGGGCATTCAATCACAGTGGTACTGTTTAGGCTTCTGCTACAAACAATGTTGTGTTTTTACAGTGCTGTTAGATACCTGCCTGATGCCATTGTTTTCAAGCATTTAGGTTCACTAACACTTTTACAAACATAAAGCAGCCATTAAAGAGCATTAAATCTATTTAGTAGTCTTCTATTTCAGTGACCTTTTCTCTGTTACTTCTGTTTCTCTTAGTCTCTTGCACATTCTCATTGTGTCCAACAGTGCCTGTTACTTATGACACACCTTCTTGCCACATGTTCCTGGTATTTTTTCATTTTCATTTGCTTGATGCATCTACAAGTCAAAGCACACAATTTTTGGTGCATTGCTTTCTAAAATTTTGTTTTTGTGGCTTTTTGTAGCTGCTTTTCCTACTTTCAGTGCTGCCTTTGTTAATAACCATCTAATGTTGCTTCTTTTTATGGAATGTTGCACAAACTGTTTACACAATATTTGAAAGCGTCTTGGTTGATAGTTCCTATCAGAATGTGACTTTATTCTTATCTGGGGTTTTTTATGATTCGGATCAGATCAGTGAATCCCTGGATCGCGTCATCAAAACATTAGCACGACTGTTTTGCAACACCCAAACTCTCACTCGAAAGTGTTTCCTTGTCTCCACGTGACTGCAAGGCTTCTGCACTGCTGCTCCCAGAAAAGTGTGAACGTGTGAACCTGAAAGCGAGTCAACGCTTTTGAAACTGAGAGAAAGTTAAAAAAAAAACAGAGACAGAGAGAGAATCCAGGGGTTTATTATTTCTGTCCAGTGTTTTCTTTTGCAGTTCCATCAACCGGTGTGGAGACGGATCATTTTCTCCCGCTCACCATAGGTGTCGGAGAGGCCACACACAAACTGTGCATGTAAACGTGCACAGTCTCCTCCGCACACCCGCAAATTCGCGTATGGATGTCAGCAGAGGTCACGGCACTTTCAGACTCTCTTTTCATCACTTATTGCTCTCTTCCGCCTTGGCTGCGTCTGTCTCTTCTTTGAGGAACCTTGTTTCTTCTTTCACCACAGCTTTTGTCCTCCTCAGGTCTTGTCTTTGTTCCTATTTTACATAAACTAAAAGGAACCAACAATTACATCTTTCCTTAAACTGTCTACCAATCCAGAAATGTTCAGTAATGAATTTTTAAAACAAACTCTAATCCTAAAAAAACACTTCTCTCCCTGACTTGTGCTGCTTTGCTTCTGACCCTCCCTCCTCTTAACTCCCCTCACCACCCAGCTTTCAGCTTCCCAGGATGCCATGCGGGAGACGGCAGAGCGGATCATGGAGTTGGAGAGGGCACTGAGGGAAAGCATGAACACCTCCGCACATAGGGAGGCTCTCTGGGCGCAGGAGGAGGCAGCCCGAGTTCAGGCCCAGAGAGAGGTTTACCTGATGCTGCACACACTTTTGGGGGACTCCAGACCTGCATACACACACTCATACACTCAAATAGCCTCACACACAGGCAGCCTGACCTACCTTATGAACTGATGAGCTCATCCTGGTCAAAGAGGGACCACTGAGACAATGTGACAAACTTAACTGCACCCCCATGTGGATGAGAATGTAACTGCAGTGGACCGTTGTTAATGAATGATCCTTAACCGCCCATTTAGGTTATTCCAACCCGACAAATCACATTTTTACAAAATGGCTAGATGCCTCTTGCGTCTTCTCTGTTACTGCCTTTTCTTCCTAATTTAGTTTTTATTCTCTAAACATGCCCTTGTTTATTTTCTCCTCGTAGACTGAAATTCAAAACTGAATCAAGAAACTCCAGCGCGGCCTCCTTTCATTTTCTCTCATTAAGTTAGCTGTTCCAGGGTTTGCAAATGTAAGCATATGTTTGACATGTTGTGAGTTTATGTGCACATAATCAGAGTTTACTAACAAAGTTGTAGACTTTGAGCTTGCAGACTTGACGGAGTACAGGCTGCTTGTTACTCTGTCTGTCCTGGTATCTGTCTATCTGTCTGTCTGACTGCCAGCTGGTCAGTCTGCATCTTTAAGTGAGTCAAAAAAAGTATGTGTGTGCTTTTGTATCTTTGTGTGAGCGTAGGTGTGTCTGCGGTGGGAAAGAGAAACAGGGCGAGGGAGTGCGTTTCCTCCTGGTGTGAGGGTGCATTTGAATGAGAATGACCTCGCATTACTTATGAGTGCCACAAGTAATATGAGAGCGATCGGCGGTTAAAACAAGAGCTAACATTTTGGGGGCAGAATGGCGGCTGTATTGCTTCAAACACATGTACGCTCCCAAGCAGACTTTAAAAGACGGAGAGAGGAGATTGGCGGACGGAGCGGCGAAGTACGAGAAGGTCAAACTCGGTTTAGAAAATTCAGTGAGAGCCAATGCTAACTGTGGCTTGTTTTTTCCTCCTTTTCGCAATATCTGTACTTTGCATGCTTGACCTGCATTCAGCATGGATACTGTGTTTATCAAACAATATTATGATCCACTGAGAAGTCAGAAAGAAAAATATATATTTATGTCTGCGGGACTTTTCTCACGCATGGAAGCTGGATGATTCAGCTTTGACCTGAGTTTACCCATGTGTAGAAGAATAAGGGAAATCCTTTCCTAACTTGTGACAAATTAACACTCATTGACCCCAAAAGCCATAGTCAACTTGGTTTTATTTTAAGTCAATCCAGACCCTACGCATAGAGAACCCACTGAGCCAGCATGCAGTCATACTGGCTACTGAACTTGACACGAACTGAGCTAGAATAGAGTTACAGCCACACTGTTGACACAAGGAAAGGTACCCATTTCGCCAAGTGCTCGAGCTGCTCACTCTCTGATGCTCTCTGGTAGCAGTCAATACAGTGACCTTTGTAAGCCAACGTGACGTCACCATATCAGGAGTGAGTCAGCCTGCCATTACCGTGTACTCAGACAGTTGTCAGTCACCTGTTGTTCTTGCCTCAGAGTCTGGAGAAGTGTGTATGGAGGGAATAGAGAGAGGGACAGGTCCTTCTGAAACATCACCTGACCCTGGCACCATTTCAGAGCACCCTGCCAAACTCACATTCTCACATCACCCCCCCTCCTCCACTATTTGCTTGATTTTCTTCTTTCTTCTCCCCTCTGTCCCAGAGTAATCAGTCTCATGATGTGTAATGCGCTGAAAGTCTTCCATCAGCCTGACCTGCTGAAATGGAGCATGGGTAATGCCCTGGGTCACTTTTCTTCACACCCCCGCTTTCTAAATCTCTCACTCCGTCTCTGCCTCTCTCTGTCTCATGTCTTTCTCCTAAAATCATTTCTGCCGTCCGTCCATTGTCCCGATTCTCATTCTCTCCCATCTGCCTTCTTATGTTGTCTCTCACAATTATCCTCCCACTCTCCCCTCATTTCTGTTCCTGTCTCTTTCCCTCTGTCCTCCTCTGTGGCGTTTGAACTAGGCCTTTGAACCAGCAACACGACGCAAACGGACAAGAGGGATTTGGCCCTTACCTCTGAGCCCTCAATCAGCTTATCAACTAAAGGGGCTTTGGGCCAGTCTTAGCGAGCCTTAGCCTGGCTGGGGGGCTTTGCCTTGAAGTTGAGCTAAATTAGCACGCACAGGCTCACTGCTAAGCTGATTAGGTCCCTAATTTCACTAAAATGCATTGTATTCCTTATTAATGATGTGATTGTGAAGCTAGGGCTCGCCTGGGTGGTGGACTAATGAGGGACTAGGAGGGGGGAGGTTGGTGTATGAGGATTGATGGACATGTGGTGGGTGAAAATGGAGTTGTGTGTGTGACCCTTGGCTTAAAAGATGAAAAGATTGGCTCTGTATGCGTTGAAGCCTGGAATAAGACATCAAACATTAAAATGGTGTGATTTTGGACAGTTGGATGTCTTGTTGATATGAGGTCTGTTAACTGCTGGAAACTACTGAGGTCTGTTGCTTTTGGCAGGAATATGGGGTGTTTTTTATTGAAAACAATGCTTTGTTACATTTCCAGGAAGTTATGACGGAAAGTTGTCACTTTCCTCCCGCTGGGAATTTCTGTATTCCCCACTCGCTCTGCTTTCACCCTTTCTTCTCTTCCCCTCGTCCATATGTGATATTCATGAACAGTCAGTGAGCACATTATCTGACATCTGCGAAACACACCTAGAAAACCGGAGGAGATGGAGAGTGTCCTGAAAATGTGTGAACGATTTGGCCCCTTCATAAAAGAGGCCCGTTGCTTTTTTCATGTCCTACCCCATGGGGTGCTTTCCCCTAACACCCCCTTTCTCATTTTCTTTTGCTTCTCCTTCCCCTTATTCCCCTTTGTTCATTTTAAGAATTGATTGTTTCACGACCTGATACCACAAATCTGCAAATCATCAGAGCGGAACAAAGACAAATTCATATTCTTGCGGTTTTCCATTTACATCATCTGAACAAGCCTGTCTAGTGCTGCATCCCATTGTGAAGTACTTGTTGTTAGACAATTACACACTTCCTGTCTTAGGATAATGACGCCCTGAGGTCACATCCTGCCTATCAGACACACAGGTTGGACACACAGGCTTGCATGGCTGCAGGGCATGTGCGTGCAGAGGGAGGAGATGTAGTTGAGAGCTTGAGCATTATCCTCACCTGCTCCAAAGTAGAACCACACTTGAGAGTGAGACAAAATAAGTGGCGGAAAGCGGGAGAGGAGAGGGAACCCTTGTTTCCAGTGCAAGGGTCAGTGGCCTTATCATTCAACTAACCTATGAACCCAAGTCATTTTCCCTGATCCTAAATGTCAACTGCCCTTTGCTTCTCATGTTTAGGTTGTCATTTCATCTCACTTCTTAGCATTCCACAATGAAATATACACGGCATACACGCAAGCATACAGACAAGGTGCATTGTCTATGTGTGAGTTTGCATGCATAAGGTTAGATTAGCTCTTGTGTGCTGAATTTTACATAACATCTAATGAACACTTAATGCATTTAAACGCAGAACAAAGTGGTATGTTTTCACAGTTTAAACCTGCTTGTCTGTGTCTCCCATTCATTAGTTGGAGGAGCTGATGGGAGCTTTGGATAAGACACGGCAGGAGCTGGACGCCACCAAACTGCGTCTGTCCTCCACACAACAGTCCTTGCATGAGAGAGACGGACACCTGAACAGTCTTCGCCACGAGAGACGAAAACAGCTCGAGGAGATTTTGGAGATGAAGTTAGTGTCACACTCACCTATCTGTTTACCTGCACATACATTAAATCCAGTTTAGTAGAACATTTATTGGGTATATCTGTGCAATTTAGTATAACAGCAATGCCATTATATTGATTTTTACAAAGCTCTTAGTGTTCAGGTTTAGGTGACATTGTTGGAAATGTGTAATTGCAGTTATACAACGATCAGACATAACATTATGACCACATGCCTAATATTGTGTTGGTCCCCCTTATGTGCTCATAAATGCTCTGAACCATTGTTGCACATAGACAAAAGGACCTTTCAGGGTGTCCTGTGGGGTCTGGAACCAGGACGTTGGCACTGGATACTTTGGGTACTCTGGCTTGGGCAGTGGGGCCTCTGTCAATCAAACTTGTTCCACTGCAATCTGTTGATGCCTGATCAGAATGGGGTGTAGGAAGTTTGGAGGTCAAATCAACATGTTGGGCCTTTGTCATGTTCCTCAACATGTTCCTGATTGTTTGATGTTTTTTCCTTGTGTTGGGGTGCATTTTCCTGTAGGGTTAGTCCAGTGACATTTGGGATTCCCATTTGCATGAGGGAGTGTCCTTGTTGTGGGACAGCGTTTATTTGGGTGTCTAAGGCTCATCAACACGGATGACAAAATCCAAGGTTTTCCAGCAGAACGACACATAGTACCAATATGATCAATGTTATTCACTTCTCCTGTCAGTTGTTTTAATGTTGTGGCTTGATCGGTGTATGTTAATTATTGAGGCCATAGTCAAAAGAAATGCCGTACTGGACTACATTATACTGACTTGGGTTTTTAATTTTGTGTCCATCCCAGTTTCATAAGTCAGTGCTAAATACATGAATGCGAAAAACAAACAACAACAACAAAAAGAAAAACAGCTGTAGTGCATTACATTTGACTGCAGATGTGTTTCTAGTAAAGTGAACACTGAATGTACAGATGCACAATATTCATATTGTTTCTATCTACCTTAATCTGCTAGATTTACCTGTTTTCCCTCCTTCAGTTCAAATACTCTGCAACTATATTTTACATTATGATGTAAAATATAGAACATTACTCGCCATAATGTGAGTATTGTGTGACACAGTGCCACAGATGTCTGTAGCTACAGTAAGGCTGTAAGGTGAGAAGAAAATAAACCACACCAAGTGTTTATGATAGTGACTGACAGCCTATAAAAGCTTTATTTATCAGGTATTTTTTATCAGCCCTGGCATGATTCACCAATAGCTTTATCAAAAACAT
>CM045452.1:21388888-21598651 GCA_024666655.1 Dascyllus trimaculatus
CAAGTTCTAACAACACAGTCTGTGTATTTTCCAATTACTTAACTTTGGCATGTTATGGTTAAGGGCATCCAAGGCCGACAGATTCACATCATGAAAGATGTGCAAATATTTATTTGATTACCTTCTCCCTCCTCCGCTCCCCCTTCTCCATCTGAAACAAAAAAAAGGAACTAAAAAACTGGCAGAATTTGTGATTCCAAATGAGTGAGCATTACATCTCGGTAAATAGCAGTGGTTTAGGAGTGGTGACGGGCAAAATGATACGGCAAGAGCACTTGAAAAGACGAGAATTACCAAAGTACTGTTTGCTTATCTATTAGCGGTGTGTGTCTCAGGAGTGCAGTGTTTCACATAGACCTTGGAGGGGTGAGGGAGGTTGTCTACACAGACAAGTCATGATAATAAGCAGTCTCTTACGGAAGAAGGCATGGAATTTGTGACCTCTGAATGACACTCCGCTAAACATTGTAAACAAACGCCATAAAAATGTCTGCATTAGTGTTTCAGTTTTTCAGTGAAGCATGGAGGTGTTTCATCAGCAGGTGGTTTGTACATTTAAACAAAATGTACAGGATGCTAATATTCTCACAGTGACAATGCAAAACAGACCAATGTTTAACAGATGTAATGTTTTTCAGGGTGACTATCTTATTGTGCTAGTTAGCAGTACATATAAAGTACAGCAGAGGTTGAAGGGAATGCACTGGTTTTTCAGGTTTTAATCATAAAGAGCTGGAAATTGCAATCTTGACATTATCGTGCTTCATGAAAAGAAAGAAGATCATCAGAGTATGCAGGATTGATCATCTGGGAGCCATTAATGTTTGTTTAAAATTTAGTGCCAAGGAAATGTTTGACCCTCTGGTGACACTAGAAGAAAAATAAGGGGGTAAAGGAGATTAGGATTTTTCATCTGGGAAGCTTGAATATTAAATATCATCTTAAATCATTTGTTAAAATATTTGTTGAGAAAAAATGATGTCAGGGGATCTCAGGAGAGATCAGCAGGATCCATTGCCTGGGTGTGTGCAAAGTTTCATGGAAATTAATCAGAAACTTCTTGAGATATTTGAGTCTGGGCCATATAGTGGTCCCGCCAGCTGACAGAACACCATCGAGTGCTGATAACATGTCGAAAACTACTCCCATAAGACTTATTAGGAGTAAATGTGTTGCACTGTTTAGACAAGTCAGAAAGTCACTCTTTCCCACCCACTGTGTGTGTGTGTGTGTGTGTGTGTGTGTGTGTGTGTGTGTGTGTGTGAGCGTGAGACACATCAGGTGAAAGTCCACAGGCTCCTTAAAGGGCGTTTGCTGATTTAAAGGTATAAATGACACAAAAAGATGAGACAGTCAGATTAATATCCCTCCCATTTTGTCTGACTGCTGACAGGACAGAGTCAGAGATAGGGATGCCAAAAACAGTGAATAGTCGCAAACACCTAAATCTGACTAATGAATGAAGGCCTTAGGGCTGGGAGGCCTGGAGATTACCATACAAACATCTGCGCTTAAACTTCGAGTAACTGCAGACTGTCACATACCAGAGTGAAATGTGACTAAGGTAGCTGATCATCTTCCCGTCTGTCTGCAACTGTTAGTTACGGGTGGAATATATTTAATCATCACCATTTACTTGTCAACACAAGCCCGACACCGCATCAGGATGTTATCCTGAAGGGTATTCACCGCAAAGATGCCTGACAGGCACTCAGACATGACAACAGGGTTTCCACTTTTAAAGCTGCTTACCTTGTTCCTCGTTGGCCTCTTCCTCTGCAGCAGCTTCGTCTTGCTCTTGTGCGACCTCTGCTACAGAAGCAACAGCACATAGTTGATAGTGAGTGAGGCATCTTGACTGTTGCAGGGTGTTATAGTGACTCATTGCGCTAATGGAAAAATCTCTCCCCTTTGTCAGTGACCTGCTATTATTCATAAGTTGATGATAAAAGACAAGAGGTGAGGTAAACTGAGGACAGCAGCTAAACCAAGATGAATATTTCACTAATGTTTACAGATTTTGAATCCACATTGATTGTGTTACTTTGAGTGTTGGATCGACACTGTTCTGCAGACTAAGATGTACAAGAGTCTGTACAAACACCATGAACAGAGAGAGAAGAACAACAGCAGGAGGTAATTTCCAAATGATCTACCACCTCTGGTATTTAAAGCTGATAGCACTGAAGAGCTGCTGAGGTGTTGTGTCACATATTTGGGAACAGATAGCAGAGATGACAGCAAGCTTTCTCAACCGAGACTCAAGGCCTTCAAAACAATGTGATAAAGCATTTGAAAGTGAATTGCATGAACTAATTCCAGAGTAGTTCAGTCAGTTTTGGGTAACTTTGACAACTCCGCAACTTAGAAGAAAGCAAAGTTGCAGAGTTCTAAATGTACGTTCTTATCAGGAGGTTCCCTCTGAAATGTTTCCATTACTGACAACAAAAAGACACTGACTGGATTCAGATATTGTTTGAGCATTTGATGGCTTTCAGTGCTTATCCTGGGAGATAAAGAGAAAATTTACCATTTATTGTGCAGATATACAGAAATTAATGCACAAATGGAAATAAATAAACAACTTAAACACTTTACTGGAACTTAATTAAATACATAATGTAATAATATGTAGTAATGTAAATAAGGTATTTCTTAATTTGATACATGCATATGTAAATTTGTATTCACGTACCTCTGAGATAGCGTATGCATTCCCCCAATGCTGGTTCGTGCATATTAAATACATACCTAGGAACCTTTTGCAAGCACTGGTTTCTCTTAGGACTGTTTTGAATGACATTTGCGTCATCAACAAAAAAATTTTACCATTAATGCCTGTTGCATTACACCTTTATATCTATTATATGTGCTATAGAAAAATTAACAATCTCCACTTAATTTAACATCAACTTGAAATCAAAAACCCATAAAATTATTGTTTTTATATAATTGTAAATAAATTCAGGCGTCAAGGGGCTATCTACAAACCTTATAAAAACTGTATAAAAATGTCTGCATAAGGCTTGTCGAGCTGACCGCTTTTGAGTAAAATTAATACCACCAAAACTTATTAATATATAGATGGAAATATATGGAAATATAAGGAACATGGCAATGCAAAATAAGTAAAAAGTAAAAATCTATTAATAAAGTCAAAATGTATGTATGTAAATGAAAGTAGACATTTTTTGTATTTATAGATTTATTTCAACTTCCTTCTACACATAAACATTATTTCTCAGTAATATGTGTATGGTTCCTCCTTCCTGTCATAACTTTCTGTTTGATACTTGAAAATCAATTTTTTGTTTAGTTATTTGGATGTTTTTTGTTTAGTTATTGAACAGTTTTTGACTCAAGTGGGACAAACAATACAATACAATATCAGCAAAATGGAATATCTAAAAAATACTTTCAGCCCACAGCTAAGAGCAGTACCTTCCTCTGCCTGCTCCTCCTCCTCTACCTCCTGCTCTCCTGAAGAGCAAAGAAAAGAAAGAAAGAGAGAAAGAAAGAAAGAAAGAAAGAAAGAAAGAAAGAAAGAAAGAAAGAAAGAAAGAAAGAAAGAAAGAAAGAAAGAAAGAAAGAAAGAGAAATGTAATCATCAATGTCACAGCTGTTTATTTTTAACCACAAGCACGGTGACTCTCATCCCTCCATCTGTTGCTCTGGTAAATAACATTTGTTAGGTCCTCCTGAAACATGACTAGAACTCATTCATCAGTGACCTCCAGTTTCCTTTGTAAATGTCAGAACTTAATCTGTAAATACCTTCAGCGGCCTCCTCTTCAGAGTCACACAGCCAGGAGAATACAGAAAGAAGAAATTCATGAACATTATCACATAATGACGAGTGAGCAGCACATGTTATATCCTGCTACATGTGAGATAGTGCCACTAATGCTACCTACAGCAAAGAGAAGATATTGTACATCATCAAAATACTGTACAAGTAACTTTAACATGCATCGTTTTTTCCTCCTCAAAAATCAACCTACTGCAGTGTAAGTTATTGGGACGAACATACTTTGTGCTACATTTAAAGACAGCATCAGAATCATGACTCACAGTAATTACACAGTGCTATAAATTGCTTATTTATATTCTGTGTGCAATAAGACTTATAAGTCCCTACCTACAGCTATAAAACCTGCTTGGCAAACAGGCTTACCATTTGTTTTAAATGCATGTAACGCTGCATTAAGTATATATCAAAGCACTATTAGAAGTGCTATAATAAGCTCACTGGATTACTCAGAGAAAACACTTGCTAAAACAACACGGCTTTAACGGTGGTTCACACCTGTCAGTACTGTGGTGATACTGTATGTGGTGAGTCATAGTGTCAGTTCTTACCTTCCACCTCCCTGTGAAAATCAAACACGCATGTAGATTACTATTGTGACCGAAAACACACACGACAATCTATCATCACATTACAATGATGTATTACTATGTTATACCAACAGGTGTAAAGAAACTGCATGTCTGTGCTATGTTGTATGTATAGTTCAGCTAGATGGATGTACACATGAGACATGTTCAGCATGTTAAAACAGAAGTTTGAACCTACTCCTCATATTCCTCCACCACTTCCTCGTTGTCTGACATGGCAGGACGCGTTCAGGTGTGCAGCAGGAAACCTGAACATTAAATGCAGACTCTATAAATTCACCTTGAAGCCATATTTCTCCCATGAGTCACCAACAGCTACAATATTTTATGGCGCGCAAACAGCACTGTTAGGTCAGAATCTTACCTGGGATAAAGTGACAGAGAAAGAAAGCTGATGGAAAGACTGCAGCAGAGTAGAGATCCTCCCTTTCTGTCAGAAGAAACGTGGGCGTCAGAGGGCCAAGAAACCGACTGTGTTGCGGGAAAGATGCTTTAGGGACCCCTTGTTGTGTTATTAATAACCTTTTAGATAGCATGTACCCGCCGTTATCACCATTCCCAAAAAAGGCCGCTGTGTGCACGACTGTGGGCCTCCGTGCCAAAAAGATCCAGATAAAGCCCCAGTTGCTCGCAGACAATGATTCACAAGCTCATTCCCTCGGCCTTGTATGGCACCCTGCTGCTAACAAAACACAGACACACAACTCTTATCTGTATCCACCCTCCTCTAGGCTAAAGAATGCGTACGCTCATTAAAGACCAGACACAGCTACAATAAATGCCTGATAGACGTTTGTAGTAGTAAAACATTTTATTCCTCAGACAGGCAGAATCTCGTCCGCAAGTCCAGATGAAACACAGAAATTATTTTTGGCAGATTAGATAAAACACACAATTGAGCATTCCCAATTCTGCTCGGACATCATTAGCCATGAGACCTTCACCCCTTTTAAAGTGCTTGAAGAATTACACAGATGCAAACACATGAAAAGGTTTTTAAAAAAAAAACAACAAAAAAAAACATCACCCATTCTTTTTTTCTGCCACTTTTCTCTTCCTCTCACATCTACATTTCTTTTAACTCCCTTTCCTCACCCTGACTCTAAACATTCAGTGTTTGAAATAAGACATATTTATCCTTAGAGAAGCAAAAGTATAAGGGTATGACAGAAGCCTCCTAACTTTTCAGGCAGTGTCCTCCATTTCAGTCCACAAAGCTACAACTTCACACACTTTTTTTCCCTCGGGGACTCCTGCCGGTTCCTCCAATGTGCTTAAGCAGTGAAGAAGAAAAAAAAAAGAGAAAAAAACTTGAAGAAAAAATCAGTCAGTCATGGCATCCATTAATCTTCCCTATCTCCGCCTTTCCTCTTGCTGTGCTGGATATCCTACAAGTACAGGCACAGAAAGGAAATCAGTTATTACTAGAGAAATACATATCCTCAGATTTGTTTCATTTAAAGGTTTTTGACTGCTGTTTCCATAGCAATGACCATACAGTACAATTAAGTATTACTGTAAGCTACTTCACACACAATATGGGGCGGTGTTCTTACCTGTTGAGCAATTACAAATGATCGGCCTTCACTTGTAGATTTTTCCAGGGTTGACTTTTGAGACGGTGTCCTCCCCCCTGTTCTCAAACAAGCTCCTCTTACTGTTGATGTCCACATGTCTCACATCCTGCACAGAGGAAATAAGAGAAAAAAGTCCTGCTCGTGGTCTGCAACGCATTTTTCTTTGAAGAATGGCAACCAAACACTTCTTATTTTTGTCAGAGATGGCTTGGTCCCTGCAGCCAAGAATACCTTGCTGTCAAAACTAACAGCAGCCCAGGACAATATATCATAGGAACTGTTTTGTAGCACCTTTGAACACAACCTCTAAGGTTTAGTCAACCTGTCGTGCAGCTACAACAACTCAATCATCCCTCACAGACTGAATGAAGAATACTTTTGGAGTAAAAGATACTGATATTTAATAAGTAATATCACAGGTGATGGAAATAAATGGAAAAAAAACCTATAAGAAACATGATCTGAATCTGTTTGCTTAGGGCTTTTTGTCCCTGTACACAATCAATAAGAGCAATTTGACCCCTGTTTACCTCTTCACCTCCACAATGACTACATAAACTGATCAAATGTCACCGTCAGGAACTACAAACTCCACCCTGCTCAACCAGGACGTACAGCTGAAAGAGTACTGCTGCCCTCTGGCTGTCGGAGGAGTCCTTCCATGCCAACTCACCGAGGGCCTCCCAGTTGAGGTCATGGATTTTCTTGAAAAAAAATCATGCAAGAAACTTCCACCTGAATCATAGAATCCTGCAAAATCCAGCAGCTCTACTCTAAATACTTTTTGAGTTATGAATTTTTGAAAAATAGGGTTAGAGTTAGAGGGTGTTAAATTTAAGTGCAGCGATTCTTTTAAAGCATCTTTAAAGCCTCACTAGTTGCTCATTTTTCACAGGATTTGCCTGATTTTTAATTTTTTTTTTCTTTTACTGAATATTCCAGAGACCTCAAGAAAAACTTGGAACTTGTAATCATGTCAAACAAAAATTAAAATGATAAAAATCAATAATTTGTCATCGAAACAAAAAAAATCTTTCATTTTCAAACATTAATATCTCCATTAATATTCACTCAATTCCAACCAAATTTTTGTTGTGAATAGAAACAAATTAGTTTTGTCAAACCAAAACGTCACTTGGTGCGACATCAAAAATTGTCTGACACAGGTCTTCCTAAAATTTGCTTTGGAGCTGGAAAATCCACTTTTTAGGATTTTTTTTTTTTTTAATTACTTTTTTCAGATAGAATTGTTTTGATTTCTTTGAATTTTTTTAATGGAATGTCTTCATATCCATGACATGATTACAAGTCCCAACTTTTTCTTGAGGTTTCTGGGCTATTCAGTAAATATAATCAACCAAATCCTGTGAAAAATAAGCAACTGGTGAGGCTTTAAAGATGCTTTAGTAAAGTAAAGTATATGGACTAGAGCTGTGGGATTTTGCAAGACTCTATGGTTTAAGTAGAAGGTTTTTGCATGTTTCTTTTTTTCAAGAAAATCCATGACCTCAACTAGGAGGTGAGTTGGCATGAAATGAGGTTATTTCTCATCATGCTGTTGATTCAGAATCTTCAAAATGTTGGACAAGTAGATCAAATATTCTCTGATTATGGGTGAGATTCTGATTGGATGACATGATGAGAAATAATAGAGGACGTTTCAGGCTTTTATCTGTAAAAATTCCTGAGATATTGTCATTCAAACCTAGCTTGAAATTTCAATGTGCGAAAAAAAACGAATAGTCAAAAATGATAAAACAAAACAAAACTGAGGATTGTATTTGATAAGCAAAAATTTCACAACTATCCACATTCTTAAATATCCATAATTTATATCAGGCAAATCAGAGATGGTAGAGCAGAAATTGCTCTGAAAATTTGATGATTTGAGGTAGAATGACCCCCTTGTATAACTTCTTATATGACACAGTTTTAACAGAGACGTAACAGGTAGCCTGATTAAAGGGTGACCTTACAGAAGGACCGTGTGAAGACCCTGTTTGGTGGGTCTTGTTGATCCAACGGTTGATCCGGTCCGACATTCCTGATGTGAAGCTCCTAAATTCCTGATACCAGCAGAGACATGAAATAATCAGTTAATGTAAAACACATTCCTCTGATACAGAACTAAAAAGTGGACCGTGAGCGATGAATATACCTTCCTGGAAACTCCTGGACTGATGGGACTCTGTGGCGGCTGCTCTTTCTCAAAGAGGCCTCTCTTCCTGGACACCTCGTCCAGCAAGAACAGGGTTCTTTGGGTCACATCTGGAGATCGCATCGCTTCTGACTTCTGTAAACATATAGGCAGCAGAGGTTAGAGAAAAACACATTGACAGTGGACTGGAATATGAATATGAGTGGGCTGAGACTCTGACCTGTGCAGCCTGAGCTAGTCTCTCCATCTTCTCCTGGATGGATCTGGATGAAATCCTCTGCTTAGAGCTGCAAAGACAGAGTATGTGTATGCATTAGTCCAGCTGTAGTTACTTACAATGATGAAGATTGTGATAATTAAAACATGTAGAAGGGAGAAATCGATAAAAATGGATAAAACTTATGATACAAACTCACTTTCTCTGGAAAGATGACGCTTTGTCCTCTTCTTCGTTTTGGTCCTGATCCAAACCCAAGGAGAGTATAAACATTATAATACATTAGTGCACAATTTTGTTTCAGTAATGCTACAATCCGAGTCAACATCTGTAGTCATTTCATTCAACTGATATTGAAGGAATATCTCTGTTCAAGGTGCAGAGTCAGGAATCATGAATTTTGTTGTATCATCTTGTTAAAGTAAAGCATTTTGTAATATTAGCTCAGTTGAAAATAAATTGTGATTGTTGTCTTACTGTATTGGATTCAAACTTCTTGGAGGCCATTCTCACACTCGCACTACAACAAAATAAACCAGTCAGCAGTCAAACTACTTATAGATACAAAGAGCCTTAGGATAAAGTCAAGCTTGTATCCTCACCTCCTCTGCAGCGGTGAAGTCTCCTCTTCTTTCTTTCTCATCAGCTGTGGAAAAACAAGCCTATGTGAATATATGTGTGTTAGCGGTCCTTAAAGTTGTCCAAATGTCAGCAGCTCATGACCTGCAACATCATCTTCTCTCCTGTGATATGTTAGGGTGTAAACGAAGCAACCAGCAGCGGTAAAAAGCTGGCAAATATTACCTCACCTATTAACATAATGTCCAAAGCTGGAGTGACACAAGCAAATTATCCTTAACTGATAGTCTGGACCGGCTGATGCAAGATTAAAGCATGTTTTAACAGTCAAATAGGCAGGAGTTAATGTTGGCATTTGAGAGAACGTGTGTGTGTGTGTGTGTGTGTGTGTGTGTGTGTGTGTGTGTGTGTGTATGTGTGTGTCTGTGTTTACCCTGAAAGATACAGTCCTGGAGCTCTGTCTGACAAAGGCAGGTTTGGACGTCGGTTCAAAGTTTCCATCGGCAGAAGAGCCATTCAAACTGGTCTGAGATAAAGTAAAAAAAATAACTTAAATTTCCTGCTACATAGGATCACTCTCTCCAGTCTGACTTCATCTTGAACATCTTTTCTCTCATTCAGGACTGATTGTTTTGTGCTCCGGAGCCACTGACAGTTTGTTTTTTACTGGCACAAAGATTGTTGCTTTTACTCATGTAACACTAGAGGATGCTGTTTCTTTTATTGGACTCGATGCAGCACCAGCGCACAACAGTCAAACTCTATTTGACAAGCAAAACATGAAGGTGAGATAAACATGTTGTAAATGATGTAATCAGACGGTGTATTTACCTCCTGTGCGTGTCCGTTCTGAAGGGGGCTTTTGGCTCCCCGAGGAGACGGACTCTGGCAGGGGGAAGGCCAGTGTTCTCGAGGCGACAGGGGTGCTGTTGGAGAGCGTGGGCTCATGGGAGATGTGCACCCAGAGGGACTCTTGTCCAGTGAGATGGAGAGAGAACTGTGAGGCCAGAAACACAAGTGAACTTCATCAGTGATCCAGGTCTCCTTTTAAAATGTATTGTTTTCTAATCCTCTGAAGATATGTAAGCTACTTGGATTGTATCTAACAGCACGTCTATCATGTCAAAACTGTATGATGGGCTGCCAACATCATCAAACTAATAAATAACCATTTTGTAACAGTAGATTATATATCTCCTGAGTGCAGACCTCTGCCCTGTTAGGTTCACATAAGAATAATGGAGAAAAGTTGGATGGGAGGGGTCAGAGTTGCAGTTCTTTGATGCTTTAAATGAATACAATAATGCAATAGAGAAACTTGTTTGCATTCACAAAGAAAACCAAAGGTGCAGGCTCAGTCGATGTTTTATTACCTAAGCAAATTTTCCTCAGCTATTTAACCAGTAGAGCTTAATCAGGCAGAGGTTGCCTTAAAAATACTGTATCCCAATTAAGGTCCTAAAACTAAGCTATTTTAAGCCTTTCTATATTGGGAATATATTGGGTCTGGTTTCTATATCACTTAGCTACCCTACACTCAGTCATTTTAATCTGCTACTTTCCTCTCCCTTTGTTGAATCAATAACCTTTGTCTTATCTCGATCAAATGTTTGATCTCTACTTGATCCCTCCCGACGGCTAGTGCACAAAGACAACAGCAGAACAAAAGTAGCTGTTAACCTGACGAACTTGCGGGTCGAGGTGGATGACGCTTTTGGATCAGGGTCTTTACCCGCCGACTCTCCGTTTTCATGCTAACAAAGAAGCAGAGAAAAATTATAATGGACACACACACACACACACACACACACACACACACACACACACACACATGCACACAGCATACAAGCTTTTGTACTGAGACACACCTTGCATTACATAACACAGCTCGGTTATTGCCTCATTTGGAGATACATTGAATTCGAGTTGGCTGCAAGTGCAATAAAAGATAAAGTTGAAATTATGACCTTAAGCACGCCTTATCAAAGTTTTAGAGATGATTTGCATGGTCACTGGACTTACAGGAAGTCCGAGGCAGGACATGAATATTCACAAAGTTCTCCTAAGTATTTCCTCAAACTGCATCTGAACTTAAAGTATATTCTGAGTATTGTATCCGCAAAGAAATTGAATACCAAAGTTGTGTGAGCATCACTCTGTTAACATGTTTTCCCTGAGCAGGAGAAATATGTTCTGTTTTGTTGTCATAGAATCTAGATAATGATTAACACAGCTCTCCCTCTGCGTGGGGTAACAGTTAACTTTACCGCAGGGTGACATTTTTGGTGGCTCTGTGTTGTAGTGACGCTTTAATAGTTTAAGTTATGGTTCGTCTAGTGCTTGTCTACCTGTCCCGTCAAAGGATTTGTCTGATATTTTTTGCTCGAGGGATGTCAGTGTTGTGAGTCGAGCTTCTAATTTTAAAATGTCTGAACTGGTACTCATGATCCCTGGAGGATGCACCCCTGTGACTTTGGTCATTCCCTTACTTTTCCTCTGGCACCACTGCCAGGTTTTCAGCTGCATTAAATATCTCAATATCTTCTGCATTATTTGGCACATTATTTGTTGTTTGTCGCAGTGCAGCAAGCATGACTACAAAGTCAGGTTGTCATATTATAACTCCAGTAGGTTTAGAACTCAAAAGGCAAATTTCCCTCTGCTGCAGATTAATGTGTATCTCCAGTCTTACTTGTCTGTTTGTGATGCTAGTTCTGGTTTTGCTGCTGCTGCTGCTGGTGAGACTGCTGGCTGGTTTTACAGGTGCTTGTTTTTTGAACGTGTTGCTGCCTCGCTCCTCGTCCAGGTCTCCCAGTATCTCCACCCTGGCACTTTCTCCTCGTCTGCTGGCCTCTGCTTCATCCTCCTCTTCCTCCTCCTTCTGCCGCCTCAGCGTCTCCACGTGCCTCATCCTCCGCTTTTCGTCGCGCACTCGCAGCATCTCCACAAAGTCCACCTGCAACTGCTCCACACTGGCAGCAAACATGAAAATATGATGGATTGTCTCAAGACAGAGGCGAAAACATGTCAGTTCTACGTCAGATCAGGTTTCTCCAGTGAAAAGCTCTATGGTTTCTGCCTCTCTTTTAAGGCTACTTCTGCTCCAGGGACTCAGCTGTTTGGTGTTTTTGACAGCTTTTCATACTTTCCATGCACGGTGTCAGGTGTTTTTGTGTGTTTGAAAAGAATACAGATGACACACCCCCATGGGGCAGAACTGCCAGAATCATCTCTCTGTGTATCTGAAATCTATACACTAAGCCAGCATACAATCAAAGAAAATTGAACTTACACCTTTTTAGCGATCAATAGTGGCCATCGTACATGCCAGTAACAAATAAAAAAGAAAGAGAGAATGCAACAGGTGAAGAAGATCATGTTTCAACAAGCGGGAATTAATAAATTAGTTTCACTAAGTTGTGGAAAGCACCTGCTGAGGCCACTGGAGGAGTCTGTCCCGGTAGTGCCGTCACTGGTGGATGGGTTCCCCTGTGTAGGACTCAAGTCAGAATCTGGGTCGGTGGAGCTAGTGGAGCTCTTCACCCTCCTCCTCTTCTCTCTCTCGACCTCTTCCTCGTCCTCCATCGTCCACTGACGAGCGAGGCTGAGGGAACGGTCACAGTGCAGGCAAGAGACATAATAAGCAGCGAACGTGGTCGTAAAACAGAAAATGAAACAGAGGTGAGGCCTGACAAGATACACATGGCGAACGTCTGCTAAACAGTCAGTCTGCTTTTTATGAAACCGACAGAAATGAATCCAATTGACTGCTTGTTTTGGTTGTTGGAAAGGAGATATTAAAGCAAGTAATAACCGTTACACAGAACCTGCTTTACTCGCTCATCAGCTTTTATGTCAGTAAAGTCAGGGTTGTTTTTCTGTCTAAGCAAATTTAAGTAATCCATTTAGACTTGTATTCTGTATCATTACTTCTTAGTGTACGGTGAAGCCAGTTATAGACAAAAAGTTGATCTCTCATCTGTACAGACACATTTATTTAAGGGTAAAACAGTGCTGAACTATCCAAGTATCATGAGGCTTTAATCTGCAAAAGGTGAAAGTGTCTGTAATACAATTATGGGCACCGAAGGAGACAGAAAAGTGCACAACTATAGACTCGCTAAGGTGCTTACAATAAATTTTCTAAATGAGTCCTTCAAAATAATAAGAAATCTGCTTTCTACGCTACAGAGAAGTGCCAAAAAACAATCTTACCTGGACAAGGCTGACCAGTTCTTCCGATTGATGGACATATTGGGTAGGGAAACAAAAAAGACGTTTCCAGGTGCACTTTACTCACAGACTGAATAAAAAAAGTCGACTGACTGATACTTTGAGGGCGGCAGTCAAATTACAGTCAGCGCGGCACAAAGCAGTCACCTTTACCCCGGTGCAGCTCACTGAGGTGTCACATGACCGCAAAGGTAAGCTTCCCACCTGACTGACGGAGAGAAGGTGGAGAGGAGGGGGGAGCAGAGAGGGAGAAAGAGGGAGAGCTTCTCCTTCTATGGTAGAAGTGTGGCTAATGTGATAGCTGGTACTGTTGCTAATCTGTGAACATGTTATGCTCTGGACACAAGGGAAATAAAGTGTGTTAATTTAGGCTATTACAGGTGACACATTAGTATTATTGTTGTTGTGTTTTCAGACTGTGTTAATTATATACCAACTACAAAGAATGAGTAAGACAAGTATACAAGGACATAATTACCAAGTAAAATATAATAGGATTCTGTGTTCATTTTATTGGCAGCTATTGAGCAATTACTAGTGTAAAATGATTGAAAAACTCTTTTTTAAAATGGTAAACATTTCAAAAGAAGGTGAAAATCATTTAACAATGAATTATCTGACTGACAGGACAGTAACAGGAAAAATAGTGGCAAAATGAGTCAAGACAGAATTACAAAAATGCAAAAAAAAATTGTCAGTCATCCAGTTTTAAAAGGAAAAGTGTGTGTATAACTATGCATGTCCAGCTGATGCCTTGCTGCACTGGACAGTGAGTCTTTTTACAGTGTGAGTCCAACTGTTTGCTGTAAGGCCACACCTTTCTGGAGTCCACTGTGTCGGACTCTGACCCAGGCTCGGGCTCAGTCCAAAACACACACACACTCCCTTCATCTCTCCTGGCTTCATAAAACACCTGCGCCAGCTGTATTCTGTGCCAAGTGTGAGCCCACAGTAAACTCTGTAAGCTACTATCATGATAACTGGTAACTGAAGCACCGCGCTTGTTGCTTGTCCAGACGCTTCCTTCTTTTGTGTGTGCTTGCGCAAACATGAGCCTACTTCACTCATATTTGGAGAAGGCAGTCTTATAGCATGTACCATTAAGATGCTATCTTACAGAAGTAGTTTGCATGTCACTCCCTGGACAAAGAAGCATGCACCAGTGTATCATCTAAAACACTGGCAACGAAACTTTGTGTGTCTGTGTGCTTGTATAAGTGCCTTCAAGGTTGAAATGTGTGTGGCAAAGTCTAACATTAGTCTTACATATTTAGGAATGACCTAATTATATAAATGGAAGTGAAACACAAAGACATTCACATTACAAAAATGTTATTTACTAACACTTGACAAGTGCTGGCTCCATCTGGAAAAGCCAATTGTGTTTTATGAGCATGCAAAACAGACAGCAACCAAAGAGGACTGTTTTACAGCCGTGGAAATGATATACATACATAGAGGTATACAGAGACTATAAAAGGCATTCACCCCCTTGGAAGTTTTCCCCTTTTTACATCTTTTCAACACTGAATCATGGTTAATATAATTTAGCTTTTTTTTAAAACAAGAATTTACCCCTTAAAAAGACTCTTTCATGTCAAAGTGAAAACAGATTTATGCATAGTAATGTCAGTTAATCACAAAAATAAAATGTAAAATAAGAGTTTGAACAAGTATTCACCCCCTTTAAAGTGACTCATCTGATTCAACACAGACATGCTGTTAAATCCATCATGAAGAAATGGAAGAAATATGGCACATGCATAAATCTGATTAGGGCAGGCTGTCCTTGAAAACTGAATGACCGTGCAATTGAAAAAATGTACGTTTATCATTGTTACTTCACTTTGATGTTGCCTTCAAGCTGCAGCATGATGTATATTTAAAGTTTAACATTACAAGTCTGTTTTCACTTTTATCTGCTGGAGGGATAGGCTTTCTCTGTGATCACTTTAAGTCTGACTTTAGGAAATGTAGAATTTTGTAAGTCAATAGTGCTCCACTCTGCAATTTATACTTCATGTAAGCGTGATGTGCAAACTTAAAACCTCAAATGCAAATAAACTGAAAATGGACTTTTCAGTGAATTTGAAAATTGAATACTTAAAATATTTGCACATTCATAGATTCCAGATTTTCCAATAACAGCAACAGACTGCTGAAGATTTCATTTAGAATTTAAATTATTTGATTAAACCTTCTTTTGTGAGAAAAAAAGAAACTGTCAAACACAAATTATAACTTCAAGCAGAGTATTTTTTTTGTCTTTATAAAGTATGGGGGCCATTAATGAATGCACCAAATGTTCACTAAGCACCAATGAAGGATAAAAGGTATTACAAGGAAATGTTTTTGTAGTACAGTGTGTATTTTTTTATTGTTGTGTCAGTTCATAAATCATACATTCAGCTGATAAAGTGCACAATGTTTTGTTACAGGTTGCAAATCCACAGCATAAAGTTACAGTTTATCCCCAAGCAAGAATATAAAATGTACAGTTTAATTTAGGCTAAACGTATTGGTTGTCATACCTGGATGGTTAGGACTTTTAGAGATTGCAAATTTGGACATTTCTGTACAAATAAAAGCCTACATGTATACGGTTAACGTGTGATATCAGTTATAAGAACAATACAAATAATTCAGAGAAAGCAAAGAAAAGAGAAAATACCCTTCAGGAGAAAGGGCACGTCTTCTCACCTCCATGGAAGGAGCAAAAATGACAGCATGAAACATAAATACTGAAGCTGCAAAAGACTGTAAAACAACACAGCCGCCCGTCTGCCTTCACTGGGCAGAACCCTTAGCAGCATCGAACATCTTCTTCCTTCCCTCCATCCCTGACATGGCCTCCACATTCTTCCTCCAGTCACTGTCCTCCACTGGCCTCTTCTGCAGACACATAAAGCAGACAGTTCAATGCTGTGGTAGGTGCTATGCAAGGAAGGGAACAGATTTTATTGTTTTGTTTTTCAAGCAGGCTGCAGAGTGGAACCGGTTCAGATTTTCTTAGGTTGTTGTGTGCAAGCCTTTGAGGCCCCGTGCTATCCAATGGGAATCCCCTTGGGGAATACTGTAAAACTGTACTGGCTAAACTGGTTTACCCCACGTAATACGGTTGGAGATGCACACATCCGTGCAAGCAAAATACAACAGAACCGGCCAATCTGCACATGTGCACACATACATGAAACAGTGAGCAGAGCTGCTCACAAAAGCTCCTCTTCTGTGCACAATGGGATCATTGTCTCGTGTACCGAAGCTGCTCTCATACAGACACAATCACCGCCCTGCATTGGCGTAATACTCGATATCTCGAACACACCTTTCACACACACGCAAATGCAGTTTTCAGGCGTTCTGTGGCATTTTAAGCACTGACGTCATGTGTGTATCTGAAACTTAACAGCAGCGACATGCACGCCTGCGCCCTGAGGAGGACTTACATCTTGCTTGGGCTGGTTTGCTTGTGGTCTGTGTGTAAATGAGTGTCTTTTCTATCCGCACACACCTTCTCAGTGTCCTCTTTCTTGACAGACTTGAGGTTGGCTCGGAGGTCCATGGAGACTTTGTGCTTGGAGCCCAGCAGCGAGCGAAGGATGGCGTCAGCAGACACCCGAACGCGCCGTAGATTAGGCCTCTTGAATTTCCCCCTGAGGTCCAAAACCTTGATGTTCAGGTCTTTAATCTGGTGCAGGGACAGAGAATTGAAAGGCAGTGGTGCAGCAGGAGTTTCTGACGTATTACCATGTTCTATCTATGGGATTTCATGTTTATAGCTATGGTAAGATTTTCTTTAATGCTTATAGGAAAGGAAAATACAGTTAACATACCTCACGCGTGTTTAACATGACTTTGGCTTCAATGTCATATCGCTCCTCATCAACCACATCAATCTTAGCATGAAGCTCTCTGCATAGGTCCTATACATACACAGAAACACAGCAAAACGTTTAAACTTAAAATGTTATGAGACAGATCATTTCCAGAGCAACTTTAAATTTCCATTTTCTGAAAAAATTTAGGTTGGGAAAAAAGTATCTTTAGCTTATACTGATGATAAATGTCTGCAGTTGTAAAATGAGAGATGCAGCTTTCTTAAGTGGCTTCTACTGGTGTTGAATTACTAAGAAGAATGGGAGATTTCAGGGAATTTGAGGACGAGTTACCTGTAGCTGTGCATGGCTCAGGCCGCCGGTGTTTAGAGGAGGAGCCCTCTCTGCCAGGTACTTGTGTTTCTCCTCCTCTTTGACTAGGATCTCCTGCTCCAGTTCCTCCTTGGCCTTTGCCACCATGAGACTCTGTATACAAACAGAATAATGTCTTGCAGGATGTTTTTGGATCTTTTGCAGATTGCATGTGTTTCCTCACATGCAAAGTGAGACATTGCAGTGTCCAAAGTTGTGTGATGCATCTATCTCTTCTGCTCTCCTGTGGCTAAACTCATGTATTACACTTTTTGCAGAAGAATTGCATCTATTATCTCTCTTACCTTGAGCATCAGCTTCCTTGAGGCTGAGATCTTTGGTTTTCTCTGTTTGGACAAGATAAGATAAGATTCAGGAAATGATCAACACATGTATTAATTGCTCATCTCTCTTTATCTGAATTTTGGCAACAAGAAAACTTTGGTAACAGTGAGAGCTCAAATAGACTTACCTCTTGCCTGTAAAAGAAAAAAAATGACATATTTTAAACAAAGGAAAGGCTGAAGCTCATAAAATACTTGTTGTGTTTTGTGTCTGTTTCTGTGAATGAGTAAATGACCTATAAAAAGAACACAAAGCCTGATCACTCACACGTGCTCAGGCATCCTGCTGATGAGATCTCACTGGACAGAAGACAGGAGAGATTAGAAACACACACTGAACAGTTGTCAGGGTTTGTTTATCATCCTCTGGGAGGCCCGATCATCTGTCTGCACTTTGTCTTGTCTCTCTCTCAGAACATGGAGCTGCTCTCGTTGTATGTAAACTGTGAGCTGGTCAATTATACCAAACTCTAGGTGCTGAGTTTTACACTTACCGCTGGTTAGCGCTCTATTGACACTTGACTGTCATGCTTTGTAGCATAGGCTGAATATCTCATGAATCACAAGACCAATTCCTGCGTCTTTATTTTTGCATTAACACTTGTTAATAGATGGTTAAAATGATTAGTTCAGAGTCACGGATAAAAGTTGAACTAGTAAGCTAAAAGTAATGAATAAATGGCTGGTGGAGCAACCTAAATGTAATGCAAATAAGGCAATTTTTAGGTAAAATTCAAGAAAAAAAGATCTGACCATGCCACAGAGGGAGTATTTCAGTTCACATGTGGGGATTTTCCTGACAAGAAAAAGTTTGGGAACCACTGATTTAAGCAACCTTAAATTCATCGTGAAGTCTCGTATTAAGGTAACTGAGGCTTTGGGATCTCTGCTGCTGATTTGTATTCATCCACATGTGATGATGGAAAATGAAATTTAGTTTTGTGGTGCAAAAAACAAAACAAAACTCAACAGCAGCAGTGCCTCTCAGGAATCAATGTCTCGGTTTTGAGTTTTGCTCGTGAAATATTAGTTACCAAACCTAAAATATCAGCTTTGTTTTTACTTTTTGTCATCATCTTCTCTTCCCCCGTCTCTCCCTCTGTCTGGTGCCCTTTTGAACTTTATCAAATTCACAGCACTCCCCTGCTCATCAGCCTCACCTCATGTCACCCCATCTCTTTATTTCCGTCTCCCATTTTACTGTTTGGTTTGAGCTGAGAATGACACCACATAAGACCTCCTAGCATGACGGCGTTACAAGCTGCTCCAGCGGATTAGAAACATTCCAGCCTGATAGCCATCCGTCATCCATCTCCTCTGTCCCTCATCCCCATCTTTCTCCTCAGGATTATCTCTGGGAGAGGAATTTAGAGTGGCCTGTCTCCCCAAATAGACCAGAGGACATCTGATAGACAGCTGTGGAGGCTGACTGTAGACTGGGGTGCCCAGCCTGGATCAGGGGTTTACTGCTGGTAACTCATGGATGCTTATGAGCCTCTGTGGTGCAGCCAATTTGGCAATGCAGAAAACCCAACCCAGAGTGCTTTGGAAAGTTCATATCAGGCTCGGATTTGAATGGAGCTGTTCTGGTTACAGATTTAAACCCACTAGTTCACATTATTTCTATTAATCATCCTGCAGAGTGTTTAAGCTGGGGCTGGTTATGGTTTACATACAGCCACAGTGCCACGGATGAAACTACGCTGCAAACAAAATGGCATTAAAACACTTTTTACTTCTCAGTGTCTCTACTAACATCTCTATTCACTGGTTTGGCACAATATAATCGCTAATCTGAAACCAACACCACTTCATCACTCCAGGAATCATATTTTCGTTGGACCGATATAAGATCTGGAAATATCTGAACACTGAGATGCAACAGATTCTAAACAAATTAATGTTTGCACCAGGCAAATTTACATATTCAGAGCAGTTTGTGTGCTATACCTGTACAGAAAGTAAACACAGGCCAAACACCCCACCTGCACAGTTTTAATGAAAGGACCTTACCGGTGTCAGAGGCAGGAGACAGAAGAGAGACCGCGGCAGAGTCAGGATGGACAGATCAGAGATGAGCCCAATGACTTGGTGTCCCTCTATTTAACAGCACCACCCATTGTCTCGCTCCCTCTTTTAGGCTATTATTAGTTATCCCCATCTCTCTTACTGAGTAATCTTACTCTGTCCATTGTAAATCAGCAGCTAGAGCTTTCTGCTTCGATCTCAGTGGAGGACGACACCAACCCAAATGATGAACTTTAGGCAGGAGCTTTAAATGTTTACACTAATGACAGATTGCCTGGCAAGGAAACTGAAAATGGGCAGTGAAATAATAGTTGTAAGTATTTTAATTAAAAGTGCAATGGAAAAGGTAGCGTGATAACATCTGTGCTTTATAATGACAGCGGTTAGACTATACAGTATTTTTAGCCACGCTAGTTAAGAATGGCAGCTATGATCTGTTGGTCCAGACTGAAATACTATTGGATGGAATGCCATTACATTTCCTACAGACATTTATGATTTGCAGAGGATGGATCCTAATGACTGTGGTGATCCCCTGACTTTCCCTCTCACACAACTTTGATGTGTCTGGTTTTGAGTGGACTCAACACGAGCTGTGTGGACGGCCACAACTTTTGGTGTAGACATTTATGTAACATGGCAGAGTGCAGCTACACAGAGCTATGAGCATGGCTGTCAACTCTTAGTCTTGCTTACTCACACTGAAACCTTGAGAGGCAGATCAAAGTCCTACACATGCAAGCACAGGGGCCCTTGGGAAATTATTGTCTTGTCTAAAGCCCCTCCCCACCCACCCAGATAGACCCTCTTGACAGACAGAATAAAACCCTCATTACAACATCTGTAAACAAAATAAAAACAAAAGCATACCTCACCACCAAATCACAACTGCTATTGTGCCCAAATTTTGTGTGTGTATGTGTATAACAAGTAAATGTATATATATGTATTGTATATAAATATATAATAATAATATATAATGTGTGCATATGCACACTTTATCTTATAAGATATAAGATAGTCATTTTTAAAAAGGGACACTCATTAAAAGAATGTATGTTTTATTTCTGCTGTACTTTTATACTTTTATGATGTTTCACTGACAAACAGTATGACAATGTTTGTACTTAAAAATTGCACTGGCTTTTAGTTCTGCAGGTATTTATGATCCAGATACTTTTTTCCATGCATGGCTATTTCTGCTCTTTGTTATTGGTACTGTTACTTAAGTACAAGATCTGAGTACTTTTTCCCCCTCTGGATTTTCGGGCTTAATGTTGGAGGGGATTTACTGTTATACATATATATATAGTGTGACAGCCCCTGAACTTCCTGTTTGGGCTGTCTTGGTTGGCTGGAGCTCAGGCTCCTTTAGAGAAGAATAGGAAGTCCATCAGCTGATGGCTGACACCTGTGCTGGTTGTTCTTCAGCTTTATAAGCTGACTGGGATCAGTTGCTCTCTCTCTCTCTGTCTCTCTGGGCCTGGACCTTGGTTACGTTGTATGGGTTTGTTTGTTTTCTACATTTTTACACGTTAGCTGTCACTCATCCACACACATATGCACATTACATTACTGATAGTACTGATCCAGATATTTGGTTTGTTTTGTTAAAGTATGTTTGGTCAAAATAAATTTAAGTTTCTCTGGTCAAGTGTGGTCCTCTCCTCTTTGTCCTTCCTGGAGCCGGGTCGTGACAATAGCTTAAATAAAAATATTAGGTCTAATGAACATTACATCCACATCTTTGCTTTGCTCCTCAGACTTATCCTACTGTAGTGTTTGTGGCTAAGTCTAATAAGGGGATCAAATTGCCTCAGAGGAGTTGGCAGCTGCAGTCAATCGTAATCACTTATGAGAAGAGGCCATGCCACAAAGAAAATTTGATTAACACTTATCAATTAACTTTCAATGTCACCAAAACTGATAATTAAAATTTGCTGTATGTATATTTTTTGACCCAGCAGATTTTTTAAATCATATTTTCAGAAGACCTATATTCTATTGATGAACCAAAATTAATGGATGTTTGTTTGTTTTGTTTTGTTTCTGTGATAAGACATGTATTTCAGTGATTCCATCATGGAAAATTGAGATGTGGGAATAACTGAAAACTTAAGACATGCCATGACAAACATGCTATGTACCAGTGTAGGGAAACTTTTATTCACAGCTGCATGTGTTCATGTCAAATCCAAAAGCAAAATCATATTTTATGGTTACAATAAGGGACGTCAAACATAGGGTTGTTTTTTGCTGGTAGTGTGGTAAATGGCCACTTGGTGGAGCTGGTAGGTTGTCTGCTACAGCAACAGCACTTGTGTGAAATCAGGAAAAGCAACAGGATCCCTTAAGAATCACTTTAAAACCCATATTTTAAAAAATGAGAAAACAACAAAACCAAATGGTTAACTAAGAGAAGCCCCCATCAAAGTAGAATCCCATTACAGAACTAAGAGAAAATCAGCCTTGCATTCCAGTGACTTTTTTTATACAGAAAGTTTGGGTACAGGATTTAAATCAGCATGGCACCAATCGAGGATATGCACATCTCTAAGGGGTGCTGTTGAGCTTTATTGTCCATGAGAGGTCAAAGGTCAAAAACCTTTAAAACTGACTTACTTGACATAAAGAGCTGTTAAATAGCTCCTGTGGTTAAAGATCTGAGATCCTCCTGAAAAGGTGATTGTAGTATATCAGACATGGTATTATTATTATCTGATATGGTTCCGGAGATGATAATAAAATGTACATATCAACGGCGAAACTTCATTTTACATGACAGCAAGCTTCTAATATAACCAGACAATGAGTACATTCAACAGAAAGAAAATAATACTTTGGAGACATGTATGCTGAAGATAAAGTTTCTGTGTCTTTTATGATTGTAACAGAGAGAAGGAGTGTTTGTCTCATGTGTATTCGTCCTCAACAAACAGAGCTGAGGTGTTCTCTTCAGTACTGATCCTGATGACCTGGTTTCGTAGATGGAGTCCAGCTGTTAGGATCATGATGTTGGAATTCCTTAATTTTAGGATTTAAACTGTTAGGTTAAACGGGTAGGAGATGTCCTGTTGGCTCCAAGAGGGACTTAAAAGGTCATTTTGTTGTAAACATTTGACAAGTTTGTTACCTGAGGCTTGATGCAAATGTTTCATTTGGATGCAAGTGTTGGGTTAGCAAAATTCCTGCAGGAACTTTAACTGGGCCAAAGAGCTCCAACTACAAAGACTTTTATTAAAAATTATAAAATGATTATTTTCAATACTCCACATTTGTCATGTACTTATTTAATTGTGTTTTTCAGGTGACAGGCTGCAAAGCTGTTAGGTTTAACTTGTAAAAGGGTAATTTTACACAAAGGAAAAAGTTCTAGGCACTTGTCCAGTACCTGCTGCCACCATTCATGGCACATGACTGCAGACTGACCTGACCCATTCGAAATAGAAATATTATACAAAAGATTTTTTTTCACATTTCTCAAAATATTCCAAAATGATCATTTGCAGCTTTTATCGAGTCAGTAAGTAATTTTCTGCGCAGTGAAATTTAAGGCCATGTTTGAAGAACAATATCTCAGAATGCAATATTAGGCAGGTGGTCATAAAGCTATGCCTGATTACTGTATAATGTTGCCACACATAGTTCTAAGTGAAGTGTCATTTTATGAAATGACCACTAGAGGGACCCAGTGGAAAGTTTTCACATTTCATTTTCATTTTCCCAGGGGCTTCCTAACAGGTAAATTCAGCCATGCCTACATGCTTATTTTGAATGATAACTTGTTAAACTGCACCTGAAATGCCAGAGTCATTTACAGAGCAGCTTAAAACGTATTGCAATCATATGCAGTAGGTGACAATGGACTGAGGAAAATAAAATCCACAAGTATAACACACATGCAAAAAAATTAGATATTAAATTAAATTAGATACTATTAATAAAAAAGATAATTAGAAATCTATACTATGTGAAGCCTTACCAAAAAATGAGGTGAATGGAGAAGTTTTCTTCACACAGGGAGAGACAGACCTCTAGTGGTGCAACACTCACACAGCAGCTTCATTTGGTGAAACCTGAGAGGAAGAGTTTGGCCTGCAAGACAATCTTAGTACAATCCTGAGTGCTGGTCAATGCGGAACAAATTCACATGCCCTTTCTTCCTTTTCTTTCTATAAGCACTGATAAACCAATCAAATGATTTCCCTATTTGCAACAACATCCTTATCAACTTGAGGAAACCTTGTACATCCAATTCTGACACATATTTATTTAATTCTAGTGATTTTACTTTATGAATTTGCAGCCCAGATGTGTGGTTATCTCCATGGACTGAGGTTATGTTTAAACAGGGCATTCCACTGACCAGTGTGAGTACACATATGTATGGCATATAACCGCACACATTCCCACCTCTGTACAGCTCTTCTTCACAGACAGAACCTTGTGTGTTTACACCTGCTTCCCACACACTCACACTGTTTAGGACAATGATCCGTTACTGGGTGTCTCTGCTTGTTGCAGTGCTCCTGGTCCCTTGCTGAGTCATTTGGTGTGGCCCGGATTGGGGTTTTCCACAGTAACGAGAGAAGTCGTAACACAACCGGCCCTTTATTCCTGAAGTTCACTGAGCCACACAGTCACAAAGACTGCTATATTTGTTACGCACAGAGAGAGAGACACACAAAACATGCTAAAGTGAACAATGTCTCGCTAACGTGAGTCTGCTGACGCTTAGGCCTCGCTGAATTTGATGTTGGGTGTGCACACACACTCTTGTAGGTGAATATGTATGTGTGGGTGGATGTTTGTGTGCACATGCCTCAGGCTCACGGGGCTTCTCATTAGTCCTCCACACCGTTCAGAACAAAAGGTGCCCTGACTTCAGCAGACACGCAATAGCAGGAAAGCAATGCCACAATGTGTGTGTGTGTATTTTCCAACGGCTATAACAGCAAGATTACAACACAACCAGAAACAGATGAGCTTTACAATTATTGGTCTGAACCTAGAATAAACTGCAGCTGACTGTTCAGTACTAAGAGACGCTGCAGCAGAACAGTAGCGCTGTTTCACAAATAGAAACTCCAGTAAAATGTAAGGATTACAAAAATTTATTCTTCTCTTTACAAGTGTAATACTGTACACGGTTTCAACAAATATATAGAATACAATAAATCGAAACACTTATTCTTCATGTTAAACTGTTAGAAAACCATGCAGATCTGTTCAGTCTGTAACAAACGTTTTCAAAGTGAGCAATACAATTCTACCAAAAGTGACTCCTGTTTCAGCAGCATCAAAAAACATTGGAAAATGGCAGCCAAAAATAGACTTTTTTGAGACATCAAGGCACAAAAGGTGTCCCAGCTCCAAAAAAACATCACATAGGAGTTTCCATATTGACCTCAAGCAATGAGGACAGAAAACAAGCATTATCCACTGTTCCAGTATATCCGATTTATATACGTTGTATGAAAGCATGAATAAAGTCATGAAGGAAGAAAAGAAGAGCATCTGTTACACTTATTCTCAGTCTTTTGATCCATATCCACCGATGCTTTCACCACAGAATGAAGCCTGTGGAGCTCTACCCTTCTCTCCTCCAATTGGTTGGTTCCTAGGAAGAGGAAAAGCTGGATAATAAAAAGAATATTTTTAATATTCATTAGTTAATTTATAGATGTAACACTGGAGCAGCAGATGGTGTTAAACAAAGTGCATCTGTGGTGAGTTATATTACGCTGTTACCACGGCTACTAAGTTAATTTGGGCACTTGACTTCTGCAGCTCTCTTAAGGAAGCAACGCTGTGGATTCCTGGACTGTGAGCTCATAGTTCAGACTCTGAGTTCATGAACATTTGAGATTTCAGTGACTGGCTTCTGTAAATAAACTCTGTTGTCATGTCAAGATTTCACTGACTCTGCCCTAAATGTTGAAAAGATGCATGGGAGGCACTTAGCTCTCTCTCCTCCAAATGTCCATCTGTCTCCATGTCAACTAAACATATAAGAGTCCCTCTCTCTCTCTGTATGTGTGTAAGGTTAAAAATACTTAACTGCCTGGTGAGGGAGAGGCAGGCAGATGTTATTTTGGAGGCTCACATTGCATCGTAATTATGTCCTCCAGTGAGAGTGGTTTGTGTTCGAAGCAGGCTGAAGTGCAGTGAAGGCAGATGGCCACAATAAGGAACCACTGGGGTGACTCTGTCTCAGTGGAACATCTAAACACAGAAGTGGTACTTGTAAATAACCTTCAGCAGGAGTTTAGCCTGAGGCTTGAGAGTTTTTGCCACCTCATCCCCAAGAGCCTGGATGTTTTCATTCCAGCCAATCACTGCAATAACTCGTTCCATTAGCACCCTTTAAACCACAGAAGTGGGACTAGGTGTTAAGTCATTTGCTGCAGAGTTTGGACAGGGAAGCTCTGGCTAAGACGAAATGTGTGTTTGGGTGAGTATGTGCTTGGATGGTGCATTAGCTTTGGATTTAAAGTTTAATGTTTGCCATCTAAACCCAAAATAAAGGATATTTGTGTCTAAAATAGTAAATAAATAGAAAGATTCTTCCCAAATCAACAAGCCACGTTTAGATGTCAGTTTCACCTGAACTAGAGGAAGACTTACTTTAACCAAGTCAGAGCTCCTCATCCTCCCCGGTGCTGCCCAGGTGCGCAGTGGACAGGTGCCTCTTCCTTCCGCTCTTCACGGCCTGCAGGTTCTTGTAGCGCACCAGTGCCAAAGCGATCTCCGCGTTCCACGCCGTGCCGTCCTGCGGACACCGAAAGTCAATCTCCTTGCCCGTAGCCATGACCACGGTGAAGTACACCAGCCCCCGCTTGTACTCCACGCAGTCCACTGTGGCCATGCGCTCGAAGAGCAGCTCCTTGGCTTTGGAGCTCCACGCCAAGCCCGGAGCATCACCGCCGCCTTTGCAGTTGTGCAAACGCAGCCCTTCCTCGGTGAGGACGCAGCGCTTCTTCTTCCACAGCTGGAGCAGCCCGCTGCTGCGCTTCTCCAGCAGCCCGTCTCGCATCACTTTGGCAGGGAAGGACATGGTCACCAAAGTGTTCGGAAAAGACGCGCAACCTGGAACAACTTGGTGTGTCTCAAGATGAATCCATTAAATCTCGATTTGGGTTGTAACCCTCAAGGAAACATATCGGTTTGAGCTTTGGCATTAGTGATAACAGCAAATACAGAGACTACCACAGAGTCTGAGAATAAATCCAACCCGTGCGCAATGACGACACGCCGTGGAGGTTGGAGGGTTGGTCTGCCTGGATATGTTTGAACATGCCCGACTCATCCGGGGACCTTTTCCCCTTCAAGCTGCACCCCGCCTCCTGTCAGTGACGGCAGGAGGAGATCCAGTCTGTGTGTGTGTGTGTGTGTGTGTGTGTGTGTGTGTGTGTGTGTGTGTGTGGGCGCGCGCACGCAGACAATTGTTTTTTTTTACAGCACTTTGCATTGTGTTTATTTACTGACAGGAAATCAAGTACAGTAGTACAGTAGGTAAGTTTAGTCACCTCCCACTAAGGCCTGTGGTGCACCTGTTATGAAAAAAACTGCCACAGTAATACAGCTGAAGTATGAAGAAACTAAAAAGAATAGGTTGTTAAATAAGGTGTAGCTTTTAAATTCCAGATAAACTATTTAGGACATGTTTCTTGTCTCTCTGAGAGCTGGAATGTGAGTGGGAGGTTGAAAGCTGTATAAAAAGGTCAAATGTTGTAATGTGCGAGTGCGTGACAGAGAAAACAAAGAGCCTGCAGAACATTTTTTTGTTGAACACATAAAGGAATTACTAATAATTACTGATCACTGCTTACTGACAGCTATTATTTTGAGTATTTGAAAGGAAGTCCTGGGTTCAGATCTATTTCCAGCTCTGCTCTTCCAGTTTCTACATGTGAACAGCATTTACTCAAATATTACTGGCAGTCTAGTTAATTAGAGAAACTGCTCATTTCCATATCAGAGATTCCACTGAGCATTCACTTCACTGTATCTAACCACTTACACTGCATTTACATTCCTTCTTCACCACCCAACAGTTTAGCTTTGTGGGCAGAGTGAAGCTGTAGCTCCTCCAATTTTACAGGATGCAGCACTGATCTCATTTATTCCCAGCAATGTGTGGTGTGTCACTGCAATGTTATGAGAGGAATGGATGCAATGCACATGTGTCATCTCTTGAAACTTAAATGCAGTCTGTCATCCACTAAGCTACTTCACTTCCTAATTCCTTATACAGAGAGAGAGTTTCACTTAGGTGTTCTTATGTAATTTCGGCACCAATAATAATAATAATAATGATAATGATAAAAGACAGTAGAACCATTATTTTTTCATTTTTATTTATTAGGCTATATCATGCTGTTTGAAAAGCATGCTATTCAAAAAAATGAGCATTTACTGTGTTATATAGACAGTTGTATATCTGATGATGCTGAGATTGTATTTGCAGAGAGCAAAACCACCTTACAGTAAGCAGAAGCAACTCACAAATACAGGTTTAAATAGATTAGGCAATGCTTATATTATGTGTGGTGTATGTATCAAGATTGACCGTAACAACTCTAATAATCCCCTTTGGCCTAAGGGAGTGTGATGGTGTTATCTTTTGCCTGTACAATTTATATAAATGCAGCTTTCTGTCAAGCATGTGTCTGTCGGGTGTAGCAGCCTGCAGCGGCCTGTCCTGTGCAAGAAGACAGTAGTGCAATAATCTGGAAACTTATTAGCCCAGTGACAGTCTCTACTGGGTGTGCGCCAGCGCCCCGGCTCCCACTCCATACCCAAATCCCTTGGGACCAAAGTTTTTGCCGTAACAGCCTGTTGGAAACAAAGATAACATCATAAAACTCCATGTTCTTTGGTATCAGCATCACATCCTTTAGCGTGCCCTGACTGGTGTGTACCATGCAGTCTGTGATGCCTGCTCAGCGAGCTATGCTATGATTAGTTCCATTTTAATGGTCATTTAAATCACTCTGGGAAGCATTTTTATTCTATTTTATTCTTCTGGCTACGCAGAAACCATCCTGAGGGTCACAACAGCACCTCTGAGAAAACAAATTGCTATTGCATCACAGCTAAAAAAATAACCCTACGATTCCCTCCTGAGGTATGTGCGGGGAATGCCGTGTGACCAATTCACCGAGAATACTGAGGTCACAAAGGGGTCAGCATAAGCAAATTACCTGGCGCACCATAGCTGTTCATAGGTGGTCACTAATTTTATTGTTACACACAGCTAAATTAACATGAGTTGCACCACACAAACTAAGTCTTCAGTAGATATGATTTAAAACTGAATATTTGCACCTAATAACTTCCACATATAACCCTCATCTTGCTCACTGCATCTGATAAATGCAGTCTAATAATGAAGTAAATGTCATACACTGATATCATGATTGACACTGCATTTCACGAAATAGCCAAAAATTAAAAAACGTTCAGATCAGGACTGTATTCACTTTCTCTGCAGTGATTTTTAAAACATATGCAGCAGAGCACACACAGACACACCTACAGGGTGAACAGATTAATATGAATACATGTTACAGTTTATGGGTTTGGGTTCTTGTTTTTTTTTTTTTTTGATTCCTTCCTGTATGTTCTCCTTTTGTCTCCTGTCTTTGTCTCCCTTCGTTTATCCATGTGTAGGTTTCATGTCCCTTTTCCAATACTTCCTGTTTTATTTTGAAATCCCCTTTCCTCGTGTGTTGCGTATGTTTGTACTTCCTTTGTGTGCCTGTTTCTCTTCCCTTCCTGATGAGTTTCACCTGCGTCCCCTGGGTCACATGTGTCTCTTCTCTCCAATCAGGACTGGACGTATAAATAGTCTTGTCTTTCCCTTTGCTCAGTTTGCCGCCCTCTTGTGTTACCTGCATCTCTGTCTTTGTGTTTACTGCCTGCATCTGCTGGAATTCTCTTTGCTCCGTGTGCTCCTCTGGTTCACCAGGTTTGTGCTTTGGGTGTTTTTTTAAGTTTTCTCACCAAATGTGTGTGTTTACATTTAGATTTTTGGTTTCTCTCGATCAGTTGCTCTCACTTGGACATAAACAACTACTCTTTTGTGCCTTTTTCCAGATGTATGCTAACTTGTGATGCTACAGTTACTTCCTGTTAGTTAGTACACTACTTCTGATTGGATGGTACTAATGATGATTTCTAGCAACTCTTACCAATGTCACACCAGATAACAAAAGTTTTAATTCCACATATGCATTTTAAAGAGTGGAGAACTTGGGACCCAGAAATGTTTAAATTAAGCACAATGTGCTTAAATAATTTAACATTTCAATTTTAAATCTGCTAAAATTAAATAATAGACTGACTTTTAGATGTTTGAAAGTGTTATTTCACCAACATAGTTTCAGTATTTAATCAGTAATATAGCCTAGATTGACTTTTAAGATCATGGTTGAATCAATATTGATTTCAGTGATAGCTACTCTGAAGAACTGTAGATCCACGAGCGAGAAGACTAAGAAATTACCCAGACACTTGTGTGTTGAGGAGTTACTTCCTACTTTACTTTAGAACAAATCAATGCATGGACAGTTTGATTCAGAAATGAAAAATACAATTCTTTTTTTAAGATATATTTTTGGCCTTTTATGCCTTTATTGGATAGGACAGTGGATAGAGTCGGAAACAGTAGAGAGTGGGGAAGGACATGCAGTAAATGCCCAAGGTCAGAATCAAACCCAGGACAGCCACTACGCCTCGCCTCTTGGGTCACGTGACATAACCATTAAGCTAGCAGGGTGCCCGAAAAATACAATTCTAAAGCTGCACCAATTTTCATTCTAAACTAAGTGATTTTATTATAAATTAAGTTAAAACACACACACACACCAAGCATTAATAAAGGCGGCGTATCTCACCATTGCTCAGGTGACAGAAACACTGCTATAAGCCAGAGAAGTGCACTTAGATGATGTATTTCTTTGCTGTGCTGAACTAAAAGGCCAATATGTTGTCACTTCAGTGTATACTAAAAGGTAGGAGTTTTACAAGCTTTTAGCAATATTGTTCCTGTGATAAATTGTGTTTGGTACTCGAGGATAGTTTTGTGTGCCAGTGGGCCCTCTGCTGTATTTTTGCATTTATTACAAGTCATTAACCCACTCACAGGCCACTAAACACAAAACCTAGCAGTCCCTGCTCTTGCCAAAAGTATCATTTAAGACTCTTATTACACCCAGCCATTTTCCCCTTAAGTTTGAGGTGTGTAAAATTGCATTTTGAGAAGTGACACAGCAGAAGTTAATACTTTATGATGCATCGCTTATTTTATGTCTTTCAGTAAAACGCAGCCTGAGCCAAAATGGATGATAGCAGCTTATATTGCCTGGCTTTGCCATTAAGATTAATTAAGGAGACCAAATTAAGAAAATGTCTTATGAAACAGCAGAAATGTGTCATCTGTAGTATTAAACTTGCTCAGCAGTTTAACTTGAGCCACAAAGTTACTTTATAAAATATACAGTATTAATATTTAGGCTGATATATCTGCAGTTTAGCAGACTGATATGTGGAACCAGGTTGAATGTACATTTGATACTTGATCATTTTCACTCAAAGATTTGTGTGAATGTATAGGTGTACTATGTGGTATTTACTTGTTCTTATGAAGACAGTAGTTTTACCTTTGCAGTAGATTTCTCCATCCTTGTCAGCTAGTGTGGTTGACTCAAGGCTCTTCCCACATGTGGCACAAGTGAAGCATCCGATCTTATGCCATGACTGTGAATACATAAATATCGTTTTTTTAAAACTGCAGTGCTTTCGCATCCACGCATGTGTGTGTGGGTTTCTCTTACACTTCCAGCTCCAACCACTTTCTCAGCGGCGTACACAGCCTTTCCACAGCGAGGGCACTTGTCTGAGCCTCCAAATTTCTGCGCTAGCTTAGAGGGGTTTGGGTTGGTGCTTGGACGATGAGGAGCAGGTCTGGTGGTGGAAGAGGGAAAAACATGGATGAAAGCCCTTAAAAATACATCATGAAGCATGTGTGTTTCTGTGTAACTCACTCTTCATGTGTGATACCCAGAGCCTCTCCTTTGTCCATGCTCAAGGTCCCAGCTCCCTGTCCATAACCATAGCCTTTTGGCCCATACTTCTTCCCATAGCATCCCTTGCAGTAGATCTCATCCATATGAACAGCAACAGTTGTGCTGTCCAAGTTCTTCGTACACACCACTACACAAGCAGACACATTCAAATGCACACACACACATATTATTTTGTTTTGCATATCTTTGTACATGTTGACAACATTCATCTATTGAGAAAGACCCTGAACTGTTTCCTTTTATGGAACAGTTCTTCTGAGGAAACATGTGCTCATCTAAATTCCATCACTGGAATGTTTGATTATAACACGGGAAAACAAATAACTTCACTCAGAACTTCATGAACCTACGTACATCTTATCAAGCTGAGATGAAGAAAGACTTTGAGAGTTTTGCAATTCAATTTACTTTAATTGTGTAGATACAAAGATATAAAGTTTGTTCTGAGTCAGTGAACTTTGTAGGAGTGGATGAAGATATCCAGCACCATAAAGTCTTAGTCAGGAATTTAAAGAATTTCTAAACAGTGTGAAGCCTAAATTAAACAGGCTAGCGGTCTGTCTGTAGCTAATCTCTTCTCTCTCAGTGTCTACAAGAAAAGTAGACCAAGATGCACTGCAGTCATGCTTCCCCCATGTTTAGAGCAACAACATTTTCTCCTTATATGCTGCTGTTTTCTCCAAAAATGCATGTATTCTTTTTTTAAGAACAGATAAGTCCACAATAGTTTATATTAAACCATAATGACAAGAGTGAGAAGTTTAGTGGTTTCCACAGTGACAATCTCAGGAAACTGCAAACTCACGGCACAGGAAGCAGGACTTGTGGAAGCTCCGCCCATCACAGAGTACCTCTTCTGCAAAGTAAACAGTCTTCGAACAGCGGCCACACTTGTTTCCTCCTCCTAATGGCATCCTTTAGGAATACATGAACAGAAACGTAAACACACTGTGGTTAGTCTGATGTGTATGACTTTTCCATACCTTAACTGTCTATGGTTCTAAATCTATTAAGATTTATCATCTTAACAAAGATAAATATGCTCTTCCCAGAGGCTGTAATGACCTGGATGGCAGAAAATGCATCAAATAACATGGTAGAAAAGCATGCAAGTTATTTTCTGTAATCGCTTTGAAGGCTTGTGATTGTTGTGAGGAAGGATGCCTTGAATTAAAAAAAAAATCACTGGACAAGTTCTTCACGCAGCCCTCAACACAGACAAGCGGTTTTGTTGTCAGAAACCCATTTAAACCTCCATATTTGGCTGCCTGTGACTCTGGTTTCATCAGAGCAGGCCCAGAAACTGCAGTTTCATTCCTGCCAGTTCTCTGTGGTTTCTGCAAAGAACCAGCAGCTCAGCACTGGAAAAATACAGGAAAAATTCTAAGAGACGGCTCCGAGATGGAAACTTGCTCTCTCTTTAAAACTGGACGCAGCCAGTGTGGAAGTAATTTGAAAGCGTCACTTTCAGAGGAGTTTTGAAGTCGGTGGGATGTGAAAGAGCCTGGCAGCCTGCCTGTTTCTAGCCAGTGTGACCCTCCCTGTGCTTTCTTGCACATCCACTTCCACATTCCTGACTGAGTAAACCCTCCAGCCTCCCTGCCCATGGCTCACACCATCTCCTCACGCCTGCCTGTGTCTGTCTACATCACTCCTCCAGACTGCAACCCTTACTCTAGTTATGCGTTTTCTTTATTAGGCATGAAATATGTCTACGACTGCACCAAGGTCAACTCCTTTTTTTTCTAGTGGTCAGTGGGTGGAGCTGTTAAAGTGTTTTGGCTGTTTCTTATCACATTTCCTGTTTTTTTAAAACAAGTCAGAATATACAAGCTATGATCCTGTGACTCACCCGGAGAAACTTCCCCGAATTAAGCATAACTGACTGACCGCTGGTAGCAGAAGGGTAGTTTAATGTGAACATGAGCTCATTTTATGACATGAAATTATAGATTAGTGTGGAGTAGGAGTGGTTTGTGTCTGGCGGCTGCTGCTGCTGCACTGTGCCCTTCCTTCATTGTAACTGTTTAGTCTATTTTTGGAGGGTTTAGTCAAAGGCCAGGCAGTAATGGAAATAATGAAGAAGAAGTGATGTAGTTTTCTCAAAATACATTCTGGGATGTAACTGGGATTGTAGATGAATACCATCCCCAGTGATAAATTCAACATATGCATACTAGTGTTGCAAATACATTATTTGTACAATATAAAGCTTATCATATATACTTCATCAGTAGTCCTGTATATTAAATTTTCTGAACAACTTTTGCTTTTTCAGCTGTCTTGCAGTTCTGGGTTCAGAGTCCGTCATAACAAAAAAGTTTCAAATTAAAATTCTTGCTACAACCTTCAAACAGACGAGTAGAAATCTGAACTGAGTGTGTTTCAAGGAACCTGTGGTTAAGCACGGGAAAGTGAAAGGCCTTGATTATCAATGTTCTGCAGAGTGTCCATCCTCGCAAACAACCAACATACCAATTAGCCTTGCCAGGATTCTGTCATGTAAAAGACTGCAGCTTGTGTATTTTGCAGCACTGAAAGTCAGTTTAAACAGAAATGGCAGGAATGTTTTTGTAGAGAAAACACTAGTTTTAGAGCTTCTCAGCAGCCCAGCTAGGAAAAAAACACTTGAATGGAAGCCTGAAGTCACATATAACTTTCAAAGTGTTTCACAGCAATTTTTGAAGGATGACAGCAAGTGAGGAGCAGAAGAAGAGGGAGGTTAAAAGCTTGGGCTTGAGCTGAGGGTCAAGATGTGAATGTGACTGCAGCTTGCATCTCCAGGATTGAGTCACAAGGTGAGGAAAGAATATAGAGAATAGTTTCTGTGAGGTTGGTTCATGTATATTTAGGTTTGTAATGAAAAGGGCTGCTAGGGCTTGTTGTGACAGGTCATAGAGGACAAGATGGAGAGGATGATAAAGGAAAATACAAGAGAGATGAAGGAAGGTGATTTTTCTCACTTGAGAGACTAAAAGGCTATTAGAGACTGGCTTGATTTTGTTTCACTTTACCACATAGATAATCTGAGTATGGGCTAAATTATTTGCAGATCATTCTTGAAGATGAGTTCTGTTGTTTGATAGTGGTGGCTTTGCAAGTTTAGACATGCAGGGAGGCAGACAGTTGTGTAAGAATGCTTTGTTAAGGCTGAGTGAAGGTAAGGTAATGAGTCTAAACTCCTACAAATGAGGAAGTCAGTTCACAAAATAAGTGTGACTCCATGTGACATCTGTGTGATTTAGACTATGAGTTTTATCGGTTTCAGTAGAAGCTCTTAATCTGTCTGTTGTAATTGTGTGCTATGATGCTATTTAACTGTTTTAACACACTGTGACATTGTGGTATTGTGTGTTTTTCCCGTCATGCATCAGCAAAATAGGAAATAAGACACGATTAGAAGCAAGCAAAAAGCAGGAAGCCTAGATACAGTCTGTAATATATTAACATTACTTACCTGCAGTTTTGTGCTGTCAGTCAGCGGTGACGACTTCAGTGATGAGGTTCGACTCCCAGATCGGAGAAGCGTTACTGCAGCATTGGGGTGTTTTCAGGAAACCAGCAATCGAAAGTTAGGTGGAGTAACTGCACTTTCAGTCTGCAATAATAGGTTCTATTACAAACCTGAATTGTGTTACTTTGTTCCTGTTGTTCCAGCCTCAATGTTGGTATGTGCCTCTCCTCTCTGACAAAATTCCAGATGTGCTGGAAGGGAGGAGCTTCTGTTGCTTCTGTCTGCTCCAGTCGGCAAACTTTTTTTGGCGTGTTAAAGAGCAGGGGAGTTTCTGAAGTCAGAGCGGCACAATAAGGGTGAGAGAAAGGGGAGGAGGCCAGAATTGGGAGGGACCTTCTTGCACTGTAAAGCTGTACATTACCTTGCACGGTAGAGAAATTTTATGAACAATTAGAAGTACAAAAAGTGAAAAAGAAGAACAGTTCTTTTTAACTTTTCAGCTTTGGCTGCAGTCTGTACCCTGCAATTTGCATAAGACCTGACCTTCATGTTATCAGAGACATTTATGGGAAAGTCAACAAGCAGCCAGACTGTATAACCTCCACAATGCTGAAGCAATTTTATAATGTTTAGGTTTGTGTCGTATAATATTATAGGGAGGGTATTTTTTTCTTGCTGTACAAAGACATAACTCTGTTTTCTTTCTAGATTTTGTTAAGCAGCCATAAGAGTAGTAACAGTAAGTGAATACAGCAATCTCACAGCTGACTGAGGAACTATTTTAAATGAAAATCAGGTTATTATTGATGTTTTCAGCAAATTAATCACACCATCTCAGTCAGGATCTTAACCTTTTAACGGATAATCAATTTTAAGAGTCTTTATTAACCCAACATTAAATGACCTTTAGGCTTCAGCTGTTAAAGTTTACTGAAATATGCTTAATGGGCAAGAAGGAATTAATAGAAATAAGTTGGAGTGCAGCGGAAGAAGAGCGGATGATGAACATTCAGCTCTGCTGCCATCATGTGGCCATTATGGATACTGAATACCGGTGCAAAAGCTAGAGGGCCTCCATTGAAACAGTGCTCTTCATACTGACCTGTGTTTGTGTCAGCAGTACCAGCACATTTATCACTTTAGAATGTGATTTTTTTTATTGTAGGCCTGCAACTAATGGTTTCAATAAACATTGATCATGCAGTGTCAGAAAATATGAAAAAGATATTTCCCAAAACAATAAAAGACATCCTCAGTGGTCTTGATTTAACCAGCTAGCTGTCCAAAACTATACTGTGTTATTCAGGGATTCATGGATTCAAGGATTCGAGGATTATCTATTTGTAGAAGTAAACTTTTAGTTTAAAAAACTACTTAATTAATTAATCAATCAAAATTTGTGTCTGTTAATTTTCTGTTAATAAATTAGAGCCTCTTCTCTGATCTCTTCTAATGAGTTCTTACAGGTACATTTGAAAAGTTTAGGTATAAACTGATATCAGTCACAAGCAGGACGGATGATACTAACTGTCTTCATGTTCATCAGAAAAAAACTAAAATGAATCAGAAACTCATTTGAATGGTTTTTCCCAAATATTTGCTTTTCTTTTTTTTGGATTATTCAATGTGAAGATTGACAGTTTGAGTTTTTTTCTTTCTTTTTTTATTAACACCTGGCTGTATCTATTTTTGGACTGATGGTTGGAGAAAACAAAAAAATTGAAAACCTCTGACTCCAGAAAACTGAAAAGAAAAAGCAAAAAATCAGTAAATGAAACAGTAATGAACATATTTATTGGTTGCAGACCTACATTCTATGTATTCTTTGTACTGACTGTGATGGTGATTTCTCATAAATAACACCTACAGTACTGACCACATACAACAACAGCAGAAAAGCCATAGTCAACAATGAGGGCTGATGTTGTTTGGGTGTTTCTTTTTTATTTTTCTTTAAAGTCGTTTTCTGATTTTTTAATTTATTTTATTTTTTTTTTGCCTGGTATTCAGCATTGATTGACATAGGTGTGCTGCATTTTCCACATTTTTATGGCTGCATTAATGAATTTGAAACTTTGAACTGAAAACCACAGTAGCAATGTAAAATCTGTCAAATAAAAAGCAAATAATCAAAAATGGGTTTATTATAAAAATTTAAAAAGCCACACATCCAAATTTCTCACATTCAATCTATAGACATTTAAAGTGAATGTTATTCCAATACTTCACTGGCAGCCAAAACCACTGTGGTTATGTGATATACAGGCACACAAGTCCCGATGAAATGTTTTGTATGCTGTGTAATGCCTCGGCAGCCTCAGCTTCTCGAAACAAGTTAGAGCTGTGGGGAGCGTGGCCTCTGTTATTTCAACCTTCATCTCCGTGGCAGGCACCTCCCATCCAATCCAAAACTTTACAAGGCTCTTCAGCTCAGCAGGCGACGCTGTATTGAAACAGCAGAAGATTAAACGACATGTACTAAACAGGCAGAAGTTTAAAGACATCCTAGTGAAAATAGTGATACGTACCATTTTCAATAAATGTTTTCAGGTAGCCAGACACTCGATATACATCACCTACTTCAGACTCATCATCTTCTTTAACTGTATAGCTCTCAAAGATGAAAGTTATAGATAAAGGCCATATGATGCAGTCCAAGATCATCTGAAATCACATGTAACTCCTGCTGTAAACCCCCGATTTTAATGTATGCAAAGGAATTTGGGTCAGTTTGTTGTATTAGATGTACCTGAGCTGTGACTTGTGTTTCTGACTCCCTCGGAAACAGGATTGGGATTACATCTCTCCTGTGAATGAGAAGTGGCCACAGTCCCGTCTCTTGTAAGCCTTTTCGAAGCTGATTGACTTGATGCCTTGTTTGCTCGATAACCTGCAATGCAGCAGACATGGCAAACAGTGCACAGAGGGATTTACCTGTAATCTTCTCATTGTTATGAAGTGAACATTAATAAAGGTAATTGTGATTAGGGCAGCCAGATGTTTAGAGCATATTCTCTGATGTTTTTAGGCAGTTTTTTAATATCCTTGGATATTATCGAGGGACACTTGAATATTGGATAGTTCCAGTTTGACAGCTGGATTATGTGGAGATGTATATGTTGATTGTTTTCGTTGGACTTCTGTTGTATGTGGGGGCAAAAAATGTCTTTAAATAATTTGAAATGTCATTAAATTTAAATGTAAAGCTAAACTGGAAGTCTGTGCATGTTGATACAACTTGGATTTCAACAGATGTTGTCCGTATCGACAAGAAAGCAGGCTTTAATGTAGCTTTATACTGCATTCCATATCCAACTCCATGGACTAAAGAACCAAAGCCTGTATCAAGAGTATTTGAATGTTTTTTTCTCCTAAATGAATAGAAAATAATGACGCAGGAATACTCTTTTAAAGGCAAGGTGAAATTATGTTTTACCCATAAACAAGCAAGTGTGTTTGGCTGTAGGATGCAGAAAGAAACAAGAGCTGCAAAGCTATAATAGAATAAATAGAAGCACTCTGACATTACAGCATGCAAGAGGAGCTTTTCAGACAGCCATTTCCTGTTGGTGGCATTTGGTGCCGGCAGATTCCACGACAGGCAGAGCTGATGGATGGAGTCAAACTCTTTTAATTCGTCCTCTCCATCAAGCTGCAGTAGAGCATAATGGAAAACACATTTTATTCATGCAGCATGCACAGAATAAATTAGATTGATTGCAGCTTTATGAGTCCAGGGCATCAAGTAACAGATGGAGCCTTCGGAGGCCGAAATTAATATCTTGTTGCGCGCTGACCTCAGTTGAAATCGCTGCTCACCATTTTCACAGCATCCCGAATGTCGAGGTCGGGACAGTCTTGCACTGTGACAGGAGTCGTCTCCTCAGAACCTCCAAACAGGATGTGGATAATAGCTGGGCTGAGTCCAGGGAAACTTGGACCATGATGTAGGAAGGAATGACCGATCATTCGTCCAGCCACAGTGAACATGTTACTGTGAAGCAGTTCTTCTGACACTGAGGGGATCTGGTGATCAGGCTCACCCTCAAAGATTTTGGTGATTGTAGCTCTTCCTGAAACAGTAATAGATGCGGGATAAGGAAAAGATGCAGAAACAATTATTATAATGATTTGAAACTTGAGAACTATACAGTTATATGTCTAAAAAGTCACCATTTACCATTTTGTACTCTGTCCTCTAAACAGAATAAATGTTTCGATATATACACATATTACTGAAAAAAGGGAAAATGATATATTAAAAGCGGCGACCTATCTCAAAGATCAATAATGACAATGAAACAATAACAATAATCTTTAACTTCACAAAAGTCTTGATGTGAGCCATGTATGCCAATTTTAACCGTTGAATAAGCATAAGTTATTTAAGTATAAAGTTGGTAATATTTATAGTGAATGGTCTGCACACTACTGCAAAAAGTTTGAATCAGTCAGCGTTGTTGTGTGTATGTTGTTGTGTCTAACCTAAGTTTAAATGGAATCCACTTATAAGCTTGAAAATCACCGTTGACATCATGTGACGGTCGACCCCGCTTCCAGTTGCCACATCACCTGTGCAGATACACACACTTTTATACACCAATCACTTCCTTTACCGGTTAAGTTGTACTGTGTAACTTAGTAGTAACTACCTTGAAGTTTGCAGTAAAGCGGTGAGGCCCACTGAACGTTGTCTCTTTGATAGAATGCGAGTAAAGCTCGATCTTGCTCCTCCTTGTCTTGTCTGATGTCAATGCTCAAAAACAGACATTTTGAATCTCTGTTTCTGTGCAGAAGGTCTTGTGAAAACAACCAACCGGCTTGTTTTGGATCAGACACTGCTCTCCAGTCTGGATTTTTACCAAAAACACACAGTAAAAGTCATATACTGGTTGAACTATGGTGTCCACAGAGCTTTAATAGAGACTTATAAAAATCATTAATGAAAAGATCAGATTAAAACATGCACACTACCTGTGGTGCTGTCTTCTGTTCCTTCCATCTCTGTAGGTAATGATAGTAGCAAGTGCTCTGGTCCAACAAACCTAAAGATTCTGTGAGCAGGTCAACCTCAGATCAGTCTCAGCCTTTGAGGGTGTAAACAGTTCTGTGCTTAAGCAAGCCTAGAAAAATGTCAAATTGCAGGGCTGCTGTTTTACAGGTATGCAGCTGTGCAGCTTTTCTTAAAAAGAGGAAAAGAATGTCAACCTATGCTCAACTGTTAACCTATTTAGGTCTGACTATATGCTGGAAAAGCACCCAATTTTTTCACTTTAATAAAGCACAAATTTGCCTGTACCTAACCTTTGGGTTGAGTAAATCGATATAATCCAGGTAGTTTCCTTAAAAATTTGAAACTTTTAAGTTCTGTTCTTTTGATTTAATGTTTTTCTGCATTCCTGCTAAACTTTATTGTTGTTATGCAGTACAGGTAATGGATTAATGTCCATTAAGGGAAAACCTGCTTATGGGTTAGAAAGTAAAGTGGAAAATCATTTCCAATGTTACGAGTAATGGTTTGAAATTGTTCTCATGCCCTGCCAGACTTCTTTTTTTTTGAGTCAACTTTCAGCAAAGACCACATAAAGGAATAAGTTGACAGTGGTTCAACAAGATTATTTCCAATTTGCTTTTAGTCTTACATTTTAATTTTCTATTAGACCAAGAGAGAGATCAGCCAGTGAGAGAGAAACATGCAGTTGCTGGAGATAAACGTAACAAAAAAAAATGTATGTGCAGGCAGTTATTTTAGAGATATGCAGCTTTGCAACTTTTCTTGTGACACTTAAACAAGAGGGAAAAGATGACCTGTGCCAACTAATCCTCAATTTGTAACCTAGATATGAATTTTGCTAAAAACATTCGACAGTATGGGATTATTTTCACATTGTCATTGTATACATTTGCTTCTAACTAATTCTTGGGTTAAATACCTGGACATTATTCTGTATAGTAGTTGCCCTTAAATTCTAAAAAATACATTATTCAATTTTTGAAGCATTTTTCTACTTTACTACTAGAATTTATTGTTGTTGTGCACCGAAGGCAATTGATTTATGTCCATTATGGTGAAATTTGCCTATAGTTTACATGGTAGAGTGGAAAATAATTTTGAGTTGTCAGAAATAAGGATTGATACAGAACATGGTTTGATTTTTAGCAAATTTTAAGAAAAATGATTATGACCAGAGATATGTTTTAAATTCCTTTTCATTTCCACGTTTGTTGCTAAACTTTAGCTGAAGTGCTCAGTGTTTAGTAATAAGTGCGTTAGGGATAAGCGAAAAGTAATTAAAGGGGTGTGGTTTTCAGTAAACATCCTGGTATGCAAATATTTTGATTGCCTAACTCTAAAACAAGGTTATTTCCAATTTGCTTTTCGCATTACATATTTGTCTTTTATAGACCAAGAGAGAGATCAGCCAGTAAGAAAGAAACATGCAGCTGCTGGAGAATAATGGGGCAAAATAAAGCACAATAATGGTCATAGAGAGGTTGCAGCTGTGCTTACCTGTGAAGATCTGTGACTGTGTCCTGCCTGTCTCTTGCGTTTTCCATTAGTGCTGTGTTTTTTGGGTCTGGGTGGGAATTTCAACTCCCAATAGCCTAAGCTGGTTTTACTTGTCAGTACAGGTATTGTAAAAGCAGAAACAGTCCAGCAGCTTTGCCTAGGGCAGCTACTTTATTTAAAGGGCACATTCTAGAGGTGACAGTTTAAAGGTTCTGCATACCAGTTATGGGTCAGAGCTTAGTAAAATAATTGAAACCAGTATTACAATGTGAGCTGGAATTTAGCAATAATTCTTACTTTTTTAAAAACATAACACAGTTTATTAAAATAAATTACAACATTTCACAGAAGACACTGCTTACAGCTTCTTTATGATAGTTATATTCTAACACTGCATACCCAATTAAAAACTACACGAAACCAAAACAATCTACCAGATGAAGAAGCTATTTTTCCAATAACCTGTCAATCATCATTGTGATCCTGACATGGCTAACTGATGGGAATATAGCTGACTAGAAACAACAACTTTACGCAAAATATCAGCCACACAAAATGTGCTATTTTAGTGTCTGTTTTACTACTTTTACAATACAACCTCCTAAAAATACAAAGTAGAACATGTAACGAAATAATTCACATCTCTGATTAAAAGAGGATCAGGAAAAGGAACACATTGCTTACCTGCCTGTCAAAAAAGCAGCATATGTAGACTTTTTAAAGCATCACATCAGAATGCTCAGATCTAACTAATAAACCCAAGAATAGCTGTATGTATGTGTGAATGTCTGCTTTAAACTTGCTGAGGAATCAATATTCCAACCAGGAGGCACTTGGAACATTTTATTGAAAATGTTGTTTTGCACGTTAGGTCAAGTTGCTGGTTTAATACCTATGAATGGTTGAATAAATACTCTGTTTACCTTTTGGTGTTACTGTCAGTTTTATAATATATCACCTGCTAAGTGATGTGAAAATCTATTTATACGTTTCTTTTAAATAATTTTGCACAGGAATATAGCAGACTATTGGAAGACGTGATCAGAACAACGGAGGCAAAGAAGAAGACGATGAAAGAAAAGCTGCAAACATCAGCAAAGATCTTGGTCCTAAAGGAGAGTGCTGCAGTGGAGTTGTGACAGACATCAGCTTCTGGATGACAATAAGAGATGCAGAAGAAGCTGAAATCAGAGAGGAGCTGGAGGAAAAGAAAACTGAGCAGATCAGCTCTCCAGAGCCTCTGCACCCATAAATAAGAAACTGAATGTGTGAGAGTCACTGTTGATCAACTAGTCGAGTCCAGAGCATTAACAAGAGGTGGCAGGAGAAAGTATGCAAGCTTGAAGATCTCTTTTTTTCGAAAAAAGACAAACTGATCAGCAGGGCCAACCAAAAAGACTCACAGATGTTCATTTGGATGCCTTGAACAAGCTAAATTATGTGGATTCGGTTTTGAAAAACAGCAAACTGGAAAGTAAAGCTGTTGAGGAAGAATTCCAGAAGACACCTGCTGGGAAAGATGAGCATTATTACAAGGAGCTCAACCAGAAAGAAGAGAGCTTTCTGATGAAGTTCTAAATGCCAGAAAATGAGCTTTCCAAATAGCTGGGAGAAGAAGGCCCAGCAGCTGGAGGAGGAAAACACAATGGAGAAGATCCTGCAGGCCAAAGAAAGGTTTTGGCTCCATCAAGAAGCAAAGGAATGAGGAGATCGAGTGCCTCACAGAACAAAATACCCAACGTCAGGTACGCAGCCTTAGCTTCTTTTTTTTTAATTCTAACAACATATTACAGCACTTTCTAGAACCTACCTTAAGGTTAGAATGCATTAAATCAATGCAGACCATTAATTCAAGAATGGTAGTGCTGGAATTGACAAAGCATCAAAATATATTGAGAAGGTCATAAGATCAAATGTAAATTATATTTACATATACATTTATATATCATAATATGTAATGATATGTACAGTATGTACTCATGGCAATCAGCTATTTCATTATATTTGTTCAAAGTGTGAGTATAAAAATACTACATCTGGTTATTTACACTTTCCACTAGTTCAATGCAAAATGAGACGCTCTGACACCCTCTAGTGGTAACAGTGTAGTTACAGGAGGTACAGTCATGCATACTGTAGCAGCAAACTCTGGATGTTGACATGCTTTGACTGGAAGTACATTTTCACAGAGAAATAGTAACTTCTTCTAAGCTGCAATAACATGTTGTGTTTTTTTCTGTTTTGCTTCTGATCCGTGCTTCCTCTGTTTTGTTTTTCTTACTTATTGTTGCTCATCTCAATCAAGCTGCACACCTGAGGCCTCATATCCCAGACAGTCCACATGTTGCAGTTGCCCCCTCCCTCCGTCCCTCCATATGCCCCTCTGGGTGACAGTGACACAAGTGTCCCATTGTCAAAACAGCGTCTGTCAGGGTCTGTCTCTTGGAGGGGGAGGAGGAGGACATGCCTTGGGGGACATTAGAAGATTAGCTATGACATTAACCCCCCGCCCCTTAACACACACACACACACACACACACACACACACACACACACACACACACACACACTCACACTCCTACCCATAATCCTCTGTTACAAGTCACTTCCCGTTTCATGAGACACTGAGACAAAGCAACAGATCACATGTGTTTTTTCTGCTTGTTTCTGACTTTGGAGTGCTTTGGAAATCTCAGACCTTTCAATTTTCTATTGGGAGATGACAGAAGAGGAGCAATGTGAGTATATAGAGGTGAGCAATGAAGTGATTGTAATGTACAGTATGAAGGGCAAACTGTTTGTGCCTGTATGTGGGGGAAAAGATGGAGGGGGGTTTCTATGTACAGTATGCATTGGGGGAGGTGCTGCGCATTCTGGCCAACATACTGTGCCCTAATAGCACGTATCAATTAATCATGGTTGGTTGATCAGTTTATGTTGTTATTTACATGAGGCAGTTTCGCTTCACAGATTTTCCATTATTTATGTATCACTACAGTATAGACTTGCGGACCATGGCTTTGCCTGATCAATATGTGATCAGGTAGAGAGCTCTAAGGCTATACTTCACTGCAAAAACCTCACTGAGTGTTCAGTCTAATAATAATTCAACTCAGGAAAAAAACAAGTTTAGATTCTCAGGAATGACCTTTTAAACAATAATTGAAGCTGATAAAAATGTATTGTAAAAAAAGGTGTCATTGCTGACATATTTAAGGGTCTGATCTTGTTGTGTATCACGGTCTTCATTAAATATGCAGCACTGTCCCTTACGTCAGTGTGTCTAACTGTAAGCCAGCGCAGCAGAAATATGAGAGGAGAGGGAATACAGAGAAAGGGAGAAAGAGATGGAGAAAGACACAAATATAGTTGTGGACAGAATAGTGATTGGAAAGCAAACAAACCAAACAAAATCTTCAAGAAAAATCCAAAAATAACCAGAATCCTTTTGGTGTAACTCAACTATTGCCCAGTAGCTACAAAAGCATTTTAGGGGTTTGCTAAGTGGCTCCAATGAATGATAAAATCACACCTTAATCTCTATGGAACCCTGTTGTTGCATTTAAATTTTCTTTTCTCTGCAAACAGGATCTGATATTTTCAGTGGTTCGGCTACACGTGATGAGATTTTTACAGTCTGTGGTGATTTAGGATGAAAAGACAGTTTGGAGAAGCTGAGTTCAAGGTCGGGTCTGGGCTGTACATTGTTACTCTCAATTTGTCAGCTGCGAGAAGACGTCAGTAGATGGTTTACTCAGCACATGTTCATTTCTCTCTCTTTCTCTAGCTATTCTCCTCTTTTTTTTAATTTCCCCCCATGTCTCTGTCTGCCTGTCCTTCCCTTTTTATTACCAGTGTCGGACAAATTAGAGGAGTGATGGATTGATCGTTCCTCCTTCAGTATTCTTGATCATTCGGGCATGTAGACCAGTACAGACACAGATATGGACGACAGATGCATGTGTGTATACGCTTGTGTCATGCTCATTTACATTTGTCATTACCAGATCTATCATTAGCCTAGTGTTGTGTTTTTTTCATGTCTTTTTTCATCCTTCTGTCTCCGACCGCCAATTAGATCTTGAAACCCAGATGATGGGTTCAGGCGTTTCACATTTGTGGCTACATCTGCTTAATTACCAAGTATTACTCACACTATAGGAGCAACCATGAGTACGCACACACACAGACACACACAGACACACACACACACACACCCATAGAGAGACACACTCATCCAGCTAATGGATCAGCCTGTCTTTGCTTGCTGGGCTTATATTTCACCAGCGAGAGGGAGGGAGCACAGCCAACAGGTCCATTACTGAAAGAGAGAGAGAGAGAGAGATGGGGATTGTGATGAGGGGAGGAAAAAAGAAAGAGAGAGGCGGGGATACAGCTGCAGGCGTACTGCGGCAGCAGCAGAGCGGCATGACGTGATAGCAGAGGGGAATGACGGCCAGAGGCACATACACACAGATGCACATGCTCACAGCTCAGAGGCCAAGCAGCCAAAAGTAGACAGAGGCAAAGGCAGGGATTCAGTCAGACATACTCAACAGCATACAGACTGGAGACCCACTCACTTGCTGCTTGATCCATTGGAGAGGGTGAGTGGGAACCTCGTGTTCATTTCAACTAGTTTTACATCTCTGTTTGGTTTTATCGCCTATGAATGTTTCCTTATTTGCTGATGAATCTGTTTCCTCTTGTTTGTGTGTTTTCATTCTCAGCAGATGGGTGCAAACAGTATCTTAAAGGATGAATCTGTTCATAGTGGTATCAGTGTCAGGAGCGCAACGGAGAGGGTGAAGAGAGAGGTTAACAGAAAGACGGGGAGAGCTCAAATTGGATGAAAAGAAGGGGGGGGTGGGGGTGGGGGGGTGGGGGGTGCTGTAACAAGGGGCTGACATGATCGGCCTGAGTCACGGCGATAGGGGCTGTGGGACTGTAGTGTGTGGTACATCTGAGAAAGATCAGCCGAGAATCTTGAATGATGAGGAGAATGGAGGCAAATTGTTTGTACACACATGGGGTTATTTATGTTGTTGGTAGTCTGGTTATACTCCGGAATGTGTAGTTTGTGGGTGCATGTGTTTGTGCCACTATCCCAGCTTCTATAAAAAGTGCATGTGGAGCAGACGTGTTGTTTGGCATGCTTTTTTTCCCCATGCAATGAGTGATTCACAAACTCTGTAGAAATATCGCTTGCTGACTCCTTCATGTGGTTAACTTATACTCCGTTATAAAGCTTGTAACCTCAGTTTTTGTCATAGTTGTGTTTTCAGTTGAGATCAGTGGTTCTTGTCAATGCATAAAATGACAGTAAAGCAGTTTCACCATATTCTAGCGTAGATCTCTAGATAAAAGGATTTAACATGATTTATTTTCCCACGTTGTGGCATCTTTGAGGATGACAGAATATGTGTCATTGCACGTCACTCTAAGCCAGAAAAATTCCATTTGGGTCACTGACTCATGATAACATAAACAGTCTTCATTTCATTGTTTCAAAAGACTTTTGTCCATCTGTGTGTGTGTGTGTGTGTGAAAGTTTTTTTCTTTCCAGAAGATGAGAACACCGATTTCATCAAAGAAAGTGACTTTGAAAATGAGTCACCTCGCCACGGGCGCCACTGATTGGCTGAATATGTCATTCCTGTTTGTCACAGCTTCCTGTCTTGGTGAATGGTGAGTTGCTGCCGACCAATGGGAGAGCAGCGGTGAGGATGCAACCGTGATCCAGGAAAAAACACCCCATTGTTCCTGGGACGTCGGAGAAGTGTGACCTCCCTCCTGCCGGATCTGCCTGCTCGACCTAACGGCACACTGAGGGACTTAGGACTCCCACTGACAGGTAAGACACTCATGTGAGACAGCAGATCCTATATATTGCATTATTCTTCTTTATTATACTTCTGATATTGTTGTTTTTACTCTGTCATGATGTTCTTCTAGGAAAACTGTCTTTCCAGGAATCTTATCCTCACAGTTTAGTGCTTTTATACCACTGGGTGTCACTAGCACATTGTACTATGAGCTATGATGGCACGTTATTGATGTTGTTTTGGCTGCTGTCATTATGGAGGTAATTACACCCATTTATTGTAGCTTCCAGACTGGGTGACACACACACTAAAAAAAATAGGCACTGCTAATGTCCTTCAGTTCAGACAGAGAGGCCTGTGTTTCCACCTCACGTATTGATTTTGTGATGAGTCAGAGGGTGTTCATCACAAGGCTGAGCGTGTGTGTGTGAAAGAGAAAGAGGGTATACATGTTTCTTTGATCAGACGTACAGTAACTGAGTTTATCCAGAGGCTGTCATGGGACAGAGGAGCTAAAACGGTGTAATTTTATTACAAAGTCTAAGCGGACATCTAATGCTGGCTGCCATGCTAACCTTGTTTTTCCTCTGCTTCAGGAGAGTACATACCTGATGCTGCTGTCTTTCATGGCACAAGTGAAAAATGCTTTTAATCTGCTCATGTAGATTGCCTCCTAGGTATGTGAGGGGAAAAAACTGAATTACAAATAATAAAAGAGTAGTAAAAGCAGTGAAAGCAGCTGTTGCAGTTTCAGACAATATCCAGCAGGTGTCAGCACCATCCAGGCTGAATGACTGGCTGGACTGCAGCCAGACTGCTGCTGTCTGCTGTGATTCATCCAAACATTTGCTCACTTGTTACACATTTAGTGAAATTTTAAATGCTGTGCTTTTATACGACGTTTGAGTTGAGTCGTGTTTGGAAGTTATGATGCTCTACCCTCAGGCAAATTACCTTTTACTTCTTCCAGCTAAAAGACATATTCAATATTTTCAAGGTTTTTCTGTATCTGTTAATTTCACAGAGGGATCAATGTTAAATCATGCCATCAACCATGAAGCTCACATTTATAGTATTAGACAAAGAACGACCGCTGATTGTTGTTTGAGTAACTGACGACAGCTGTGAAAATTGATAATTTTATTAACAATATGAACCCTCTTGTTTGAAAGCCATGTTTTCCCTTTAAATAATCACCAAAATTACATAATTTCTCAGAGCCAAAATATGTAAAAACTGAGAGAATTGTCAGATTTTTAACCTTGTGATGGTCCATGAACGTATCATGTGTGACAGGTTGAAAAGTAACCAAAAAGGACTTGAAATCATCTTAATTTTATATGTTCATTCAAGAAATATGCAGTACAGCAAACAAAGAGCAACTGAGCAGTCAAGACTGACTCAGCCGTGACCAACAGTCACATGACAAAAAATTCTGACTTTTCAGGTTTTCAACTGCAGGCTGTGTCCACAAAGAGCAGAGAGGAGATGACAAAAATGACTGAGAAATACAACATGCTTGATCAATAAAATAAACACAGCATGGCTCAATTTGTTAGAAGATACATTCAGCATGGTGAAACATCTTTCTAGAGCTGATTGGCAGAGTAGTGTGGTAATGCTTTTTTTTGTAGAGTTTGAAAAATGTAGATAGATCTGGTCAGTTATTCTGCCGATACCATGTGGAGCCCTTATCTCCCCAATATAGGTAAGACCTGTAGGCATTTGGAAAAATGCTTATTCCTTGTTTATTCCTTTTACCTTGTTTCATTTTTGTAACACCAATAAAGCCATTCAACTTTACTTTTGACGTTTTGTAAATTAGGGCATTATACCTCTGCCATAAAGCTCAAAAGAAATTTGTGAGATCATTGTACTATTAGCCATGGCTGTGTAGTTTCTGTAGAGATGCAGGGCTTCATATCGCAGTGAAAATAAGCCCACATAGGATCAAAAAAACACCCAGAAACTGCTTCTGTCATCTAAAAATGTCAGAAAATTCTTAGCTTTAGCTTCTTTTTATCTCTTTTGGTTGTTGACTATTTAAAAACATTTACTATCATGTACTATATACTCTGGGAAATTGAGATAAACTAACTGATTAATCTGTTTATCGTAAAAATAACATGAATATAAATAGGGAAATAAACCACCTTAAATACTTGCCTCACTTTTTTGCCTGAGCACAAGGTTCAAACTGTAAAAAACTTTGCCTAAACCAGCTGAAAAAGTCTGACTTCCTTCATATTTGCTATAGATGTTGAAATAACTCTGCTTTTACAGACAGAGACTCCTACACTTTCAGATATGAAGTTATTTCTGTAGCCTGGCAACTCGCATGCAGTCAGACCTAGGGTGAAAGAGTGATCAAAGCAACTATTGTAAAGATACTTATGTAACAGGATGGTACAGAATGATCCTTCAAGCCTGTACAGAGTCTGAACACATGATAAAGAGAACATATGCTTATGCTGTAAAATATGTTGTAACAACTTAACTGTGACGGAATTAGACCAAAAATTGATTTTTTACAGGCTTGAAGTTGTTGGTTTCAGTCAGCAGAAACGTCTCACTGTTTTCTTTTTCTCTGGCGTCTTCCTCACTTACACACAGACATCATCTTCAGCAGATGAGCCTCTGTATGTTGTTATGTGGGGATGCTGCAGTATCAGTATGACCCCAGTGTATCCCCTGGGAGAAGCCAATTTCCATACTGATAGACAGAGAGCCAGACTGCACCTGTGCTCCGGTGCTCCTGGAGAATCCTAGCAGGACTTGTATCAGACAGAGAGAAATTCTGATGCTTATTGGTGTCTGGACCTCCCAAGAGGGAGAGAGAGAGAGAGAGAGATGGGGGTTTATAGGAATGAGGAGGGGGAGGAATCTGGAGAGAGGAATGAGGGGAAAGGAGGATGGATGATCACATCTGTCTCTGTTTACCTACACTGTAACAAATTTCTGTAAATTTACGGTGAATTTACAACAGTATCTTACTGTTTTTTATAATAATTGTAAAATACTGTTAAATATTCATCCACAACATGTAAATTAACAGTTAAATCAGTCAGTTAACAATAACAGTAGATAACTGTAATTTAACAGCATAAAACTATGGATTGCTGTAAATTTCCGATGTTAGAACAGTATCTTACTGCATTTTTTAAAAAAATTGTAAAATACTGTTAAATATTCATCCCCACATGTAAATTAACAGTTCATGCTTGGCTAGAAATAACAAATTGTAATTTAACAGTATAAAACAGTATTTTCTGTCATGCGGTGGAAATAGGCGCCATGTTTCTTCACAAGTCTTGTCACTATCCATCGGCATCTTACTGATAATTGTGGGCTTATGTTTCTGTTTTGATGACACCACTTCATTATTAATCAAACTTTTCACATTACTGAAGTCATTTTTGAGTAATGTGACAGGATATTCCTGAACCTGACTTTGGACAGCGCAGCTTCTTCATCATTCCAAGCAGTCCATGTGGACTTCAACCAAAGAGGTAAAGTTATTTTTATCTCCAAAAACTGTCAGTGTCCAGAATTGTTTTGTCTGCACGATTATTAAACAGTTGACATTATAAATAATAGCCTATTTCATTAGGTCTGTTTCACCTGTTCAGGCTGCTAAAATTGGCAAAGCAAGCTCTGTAACTTAGCAAGCTCGAACTCAGTTAGCTAACAATAGCAATCTGGTGTTGTTTCTGACCTTTGTAAGGTGTGTTAGCATCTTATCACTTACTTATTTCATTTCATTTTAAAGTTCTTACAAATATAGGCCAGCCTATTAACAGTACATCAGATTTTCATCCTTTCATCTCTCTCCCTTGAACAGTTTATTGCTCTGGCCTTTATCTCTCCCCTCATACGTATGTTTCTTTCCCTCCCTCCATTAGTCTGTTTCACATTTTTATATATTACCATATGTATTACCTGAAATTTTTGTTTGTCTGTTTGTTTTACAGGCACTAGTCATGAGGATTGAGGATACCAGCCAAATGCAGCAGTCAAGTACTCTCACTGTTCACTCTGTCTTTCTCCTTCCTTTCTCTTTATCCAGTTTCACTGTTATTGTTCACATCTACATGTGCAAAAGACTTGTTTACAAACTAGACTGTTCTGCTTCACTGCTCTTGATGCTATTTTAATTCAGTGTTACACTGTTCTTTATACTATTTTAATGCCGTGTCTGAAGTTATGCTTTTTAGTAAAGCCTGTCATTAAGGATGTTATTATTTTGTACAGTTTCTTCCAAATAGGTAATGGAATACCTTTTCTTTTTGTAAAACAAATGTTCTAAATGTTATTAGTATTATAAAGTCTGCTGAGGGTTTGTATTAAAGTACAGCAATGTTATGGAATATATTCTCTTGTGTTTTATACCTGGGGTTCTCAAACTTGCTACTTAAAGGTCTGATCTGATTTTTATTCAAGTTCAGAGTTCAGGAATGATTGGCAATAACATTTAATCAACGTTAAATCAGTTCACTTATGATTATTTTAGGAAACGGCGTTGGTGTGAGCGCTCTGTAGTTTGTCAGTTCTTGATTCTTGAAAACAGCATCAGAGTGAGAGGTCGTTGCATTGTTCACTCTGTGTTACTCTCCTCCGTCTCCTCCGCTAGCTTAACCTGCTACTTTTCTTCAGTTGGCACAGACAGGCGAATAGTGGTGGATACATGTTGCTGGATGTGTTTGTGATAGGCTTAAGGTAGAAGCATAAGCACAAGAAGGTACACAATTTAAGTAATAAAGGAAAAGTCATGTCTTGCGTGTTAATAATAGGACTTGTGGATGTTACCTGCTGTCATGACCAACATGAGGTATGGACGGACATGGGTCCAGATTGACTCGCTGTTCGGTCCAGAATTTCAAAAGCCCTGAATGATGTTATAAGCTACTTTTTTAATTTGTGGAGATTTATAGAAATTAAATGCAAAATAGCAGATTTAATATCCTTTGTGAATAAACTGCTGTATACTGTAAAATTACCAAAATTACACAGTTATCCTACCGTCATGTACTGTATTCCAAAATACAGTAGTATACTGTTAAAATAAATAACAGTACATGCGCCGTAAAATCACCACACCACCCACTGTTATCCTACGGTAATATACTGTAATTCAAATTACAGTACTATACTGTTAAAATAAATTACAGTAGGTGCATTGTAAAATAACAGTAAAATACTGGCGTCTCTGCTGCCAGTATTTTACTGTTATTTTACAGTGAAATTCTTTACAGTGTACTGCTGCTGTACGCTGCTGTGCAGGTCTTCATTACCATCAGTCAACAATGATGGAGCGTTCTTCCAAAATGCCTAAAAATCTCCATATTCTGTGTCATTATATCTGATATTATAAGTAACTGGATAGAAGGTATCCAACCCTGCAGAGAGTATGTCCTTTCTTTATGAAAAATGAAAAGGTTCTCTTTTTAAATTTTTTTTTGAGCTGAAGCAGTCAAATTTTTTTGCACCAAAAGTACAGACATTTTCCTTAGACTGTTGGAAAACTGTGTGTGTGTGTGTGTGTGTGTGATCCAAATGACACTGTGTGCAATTCTGCGATTAGATGCGCTGCGAAATAATCCAACGTTTTATCCTCGCGACTTTGACGGCTTAATTTGATACATCTCTGCTTTACTAAAGACAGCTTCCCAAGAAATCTTGTGGCACAAGATTTTATGCTATTTAAGACAGGGCAAGCAGGGTTAAGCACTAAATCTGTGTACTTCTGGGTGTGTGTTTAATTATGATAAAATCTATTAGGACTGCATTTATCCAAGTATTGAAGTAAAAGAGAAAAAGAATTTCCAATGAATTTCAATGTGTATGCACACTGATCAGGCATAACATTATGACCACCTGCCTAATACTGTGTTCGTAACCTTTATGTGTTCAAAAGTGCTCTGAATCTTGGGCAAGAGGACCTCTCAGGGTGTCCTATGGGGTCAGACACCAGGATGCTGGCAATGGATCCTTTGGGTACTCTGGCTTGCGCAGTGCGGCCTCTGTCAATCAAACTTGTTCCACTGCATCCTGTTGATGATTGATCAGAATCGGTCGTAGGAAATTTGGAGGTCAAATCAACATGTTGGGCCATTGTCATGTTCCTCAACATGTTCCTGTTTGTTTGATGTTTTTGCCATGTGGTGGGGTGTATTTTCCTGTAGGGGTAGGCCAGTGACATTTGGGATTTCCATTTGCATGAGGGAGTGTGCTTGATGTGGGAAAACATTTATTTGGGTGTCTAAGTCTCATCAACACAGATGCCAAAATCCAAGGTTTTCCAGCAGAACAACACATAGTACCAATATGATCAATGTTATTCATTTCACCTGTCAGTGGTCATAGTTTTGTGGATGACTGGTGTAAATGTGAACTGTTAGTCTGGATGCTTTTAGAAATAATGCCATTAAAAGTTTTGATTGATCAATTAACTCATATGAAATGCAGTTAACAGATTAGATTAAAAAATCAATATTTCTAAGGTATAGATACACAAACCTTTTTAAGCTTTTTGGCAGATCGGGAGTTCAAAACATCTTGGAGAACCTTTTTAGACTTAGGCTCTTTTTGATATCCCAGACTGACTCCGTAATGTTGTTTCATGGCTCTGTGGAAGCCATGAAATCTGCTGCAGGACTCCTTGTTGCTTGCGTCACTGAAATTGTTCATGGCTGTGACATGTGTGTGTATGTTTTTAGGATCATTGTCATGCAGCAGAATGACTCTGGGACCGATCAGATCATCCTGATGGCATTGTGATAAACACGGATCCCTAAAAGTGCCTTAAAACCTAAAGACATGCAATTCTGATTTCATTTACAATTATCTATATCTTACTCTAATCAGAATTTAACAAAACCACTTGATCATAGACTCAGCAGTAACATCACATAAAATGCAAATTATTCACAGCAAAATCTCTATTTGAATATATAAAATTTATATTTAAAAAAGCATCTATTGAAATATCATTTACATGTAGAAATTATAGGTTGGTGCCATGTGCGATTCTGACATTTTGTGAGGGAGACCAAATCAGCTCAGTCTGTTCCACTCAGATGTGATATTTTCCTCTTTTCCTCCCTCCCTCCCTGCCTCTTTTCCAACCCTCACCACCTCCCGCCTGCTTTCCCTCCAGCAGAGCAGCATGTGGCAGTAAAATTATATGACAGTTCATGAAAAGTTTCACTTGATCAGCATTCACTGTGGTTTGCATAGGAGGGCATGAATAATCTCAAGCAGACTTTTTGGGGGCGACATCGAAGAGGGTAGCATAAACTGTGACTATCTGGAATCAAAGCAAATCAGGTGAGGATGATGCCGTACTTCTTCTGAGCTGTTATACACACAAGAAAGCAGTGGTAAGCATGTATGTGGATTTAATGGGTGGAGGCGAGTGGGTATTTGAGAATATTATGATCTGAAATCAGCTGGTAGACTTTGTTGTGAGCATTTGCCTCTGTGTGTGTGAAGCTGTTTTTGTATTTTGAACTCCCAGCAGGCAAATTTGATTCCTTAGACGCGCCTTGCTTTGCTGAAAATAAGTCCAACTTGTGGTTTACCATGACTCAGTTTTTCATAATGGCTTAACTCCCACTGCTTAGCTCTGTATCAAGAACAGCAAATTCTGGTTTACCAGGTTTAATTAATCTCTAATAGAACTTTAACAGAGTGTAAATAACCTCTTAATGGATAACCAAACATTTTAGGGAGGGCTTCATGATTAATAGTCTCATACTGTTGTTGTGGTTATGCTCTGAGAGTGGAGCGCTCACCTCAGTTTTCAACCTTTTTGATGTTGCCCTCTCTGTGTCTCTTCATTCAGGTCAGAATGAGTGGGGGAGTTAACGTGAAGTCAGTCGCCCGTGGGCCTCCCTCGTCAGGAATCCCTCTCCCCCGCAGCCTGCTGCCCTCCTCTCCGAAAGCAGATCCCCGCCGCCGGGCCAGTGACCTGCCTCGGCCCTCAACACCGACTCCCAAACACACACCCACTCACACACCCACACACTCGCCTTCACTCTGCCCACGAAACTCCAGCATCTCCGCACCTCCCTCCAGGGATCTCCTGAGAGATGCCAGCCTCAAAAGTCAGCTCTTCCAGCGGACTGGAGCTCTCCCTCCTCCCCAGTTATCACGCTCTGCCTATAGCAGTCCACTGACCCAGCGCAGAATACCACCACCGCCACACTCCAAAGACACGCTGGATCTGGAAAAACCTACACCCTCACAATTCCCACATGATGGCAACTGCAACAGAAGCACTTTTACCAATAAGAACCAAGCATGGGGAGCCAGCAACCTGCGTCCACCGCTTCATTTCAGGAGAGGAGACAACTCAAACACTGTTACAGTTAGTGATAGAATAACAGGAAGAGTGGAGGAGTCTTCAGAAAACCACCGACCCCAGCCAACCATGCTGAACAATGGTAACATTCGACCCACTCTTGCTCAATCAAGCTACGAACATGCCATCAGAGGTCAGAGTGACTACACCAGCCAATCAGACGAGGAGATGGGGACTCCTGAGGACAGCAGTCCGGCCTCCTCTCCTGACCCCCTGCTGCTGCCCCCCATCACCTTCGCCATGCCAATAACGTCCAAAACTTTTGCTGATAAGCAAGATCTACATAAGGAAAATGCATCTACAGAGACACACATGCCCAAAGTCAACATGGCTACCGTGGCTCCCTTCAGCTATAGGTAAGTGGTCTGTACTCACACACAAACAGCAATTTATTAAAATTTCCACATACGCCCTCATTCACAAGCCCCATATTATTACCATATTTCTCTCCTCATGATCACACTTGCTCTACAAACACACACTTGGACTCCCACTCAGGATACCAAAGACCAGCCCAGAGGCCTATCATGGCCATTTTCGTCTAATTTCAGTCTTGTTCATATCTCTTCCAGCAACGCAATTGTGTGCACACATACACACACACACTTGGAGTTTTCTGGAGCAGAGTTGATTGTTGAAGTCCTCTTGACAGCCTCTGGGCTGACTCAGTATACTGTTGTTCTTCCTCTCACACACACACGCACATAGTCTCTCATGATGTGGGATAAAAACAAGAAAGCAGTCAATCTGGTTTTGTTTTTTTGGTTAAAAAATGACACACATACAGTGTCTGATGTGTGCTGTAGAGGGGTTTCTAGTGGTTTGGTGAAATAAATCAAACCACGAAGAACAGAAAATTGGAACAATGTTTTCTTTGAATGCACAGTGTACAATGCTTGATATTAAAACATAAGAAAACATCTAAGAGAAAGCATGTTTCTATTTACTTGTATTTCTTTTATAATGGTGGAATTATACACAGTGTTTTGTACACAACTGTGTGTGATTTTATCGCTTTTATGGGAATTACTGTGATAGTCAGAGTCCTTTTTCTTCTGCTGTCAAACACAATAGCTTGTGTATTTGATTTTAATGATATTGAAGAGATTTGCATGTTCACTGACAGATGTGTGATGGTTGTGTTTATCATGTGTTGACAGGTTACCGGAGCAGGAGAGTGATTTTTCAGTGGATGAACTCAGTGACTGCTCATCTGGATCAATAGAAGTCTGCTGTGATGACCTAATACCAGGTTAGACACGTTTACTCATGAGCACGTTTTTGCAGAAATAACACACACCAGTTTTCGTTTTTCTCAGTCTCCTCAGCTGAACCAAACTGGTCTAGTTTTGTCTGCCCAGTTAGCTTTAGGGCTCCAAGAAGCAAAGAGCCCTTTTGGCAGGTACAGATCATGCCTCCTTTCTGGCAGCCAGACGTATTTACCGCGAAAGCCTCAGAAATGGCGTCAGACAGTACATGCCAGTGGCTGACCTTTGGGTCTCATTGTGGAACCTGAATAGACTCAGTGAAGACGAAGGGACAACCATTCTTTGTCCAAATGTATGTCTGTCACGCTGCAACTCATCAGGCCTCAGGAGCCATGTCTGAAGTTAGGTGGTGTAATTTTATGTGTGTCTCAGCCTGAGGGCTCTGCTGACTGCAGTGGTTCCTTGATGAAGAGATGGGAAAGAGAGATGGGCTCAGGATGTTAAGATGAAGGACGATGACAGTGGTGATGTGGGTCAGTAATGGAATGAAATGGGGCACTTCTCCACCCACTGCCAGGCACTATTATATGCACATTGATTTCAGCTTCATCCAAGAGCTGTCGAGGAGTTTGAACCCTTCCTCCCCTCTGTCTTGCACTTCTTCTTTCTCCAACTTCAATGACCTAAAAAGTCACAGTCCCAGCATGACCCCCACTCCCTGTCCCGCTCCTGTGGCTTTGAGTAATGGCTTGCTCTGTACCCACAGCCATAGTCATGCATTGTCGTGGTCATTCGGAGTCGAGGGATATGAACGTGCTTCAGAGATATGACTATCAGTGGCTTAGTGAGTCATTCTGTTTGATGCGGTGACAGTAGAATAGCAGGGGATTGACTGCCAAGCTTTAAAATGTGCTGGTCAGAGTTAGTGTGTGTGAAGCTTGAATGACAAAAATCTCTCCTGCTTATGCGCACAGGTAGAATATGTACAGTGTAATCACAAAAATTGCACCAGTTACATGTTTTTAAGGGTAATCCTGCTTGTTAAATATGAAGCAGTGATGTTGGGTTTCCAGTTTTAGTGTTGCTATTTTGTACTCAGTAAACACTGTGGGAATCTTTTTTATACACATTGCCAGATGGGATCTTATTGAAGAACGTTATATAATGTATATAAATAGATACAATTTCTACACTGTTAATCTAATGTGAATGTGCAAACAACCAAATTAAAGCAGCTACAATCAATATTTTAGCTAGTAGATTGGTGTCAGTTGGTCAATATACTTTGTTGTATGACCTGCAAAACAATTGCATTCCTATCAGACTCTTCTGCACATTATGTTTGTTGCTAACAGACTACTCCAAGATGTTAAATATGTTAGTCATTATACCTTGTTAAGATTTATTCATGTGAGAACCTTGAGCATTTAGCTGTAACTACCACGGTTTACCATTTTCCAAAGTTTGGACCATGTTTTTTTTTTGTGGAAATGATTGCTAGGATTTTGGGTTTATTTGTTTCTGTTGTTTTTAATAGATGAAATACAGCAAGTTGGATTTACATTGTTTTAAGAAGGCTGCCTCTGGTTGTCAGTCGGGAATGATTTGAACATTTGGTTCTAAGTTGGTTTTTAGTTGTTCAAATGATCATAAAACAAGAGAAGAATAACAAGAGAACAATAGCAAGCCAATGTTTTTTTTTTAAATCAGTTAAATCATATAGATTAGACCACAGATTTCAATTTTTTAAAGTAATTGAATCCAGAAACACAAAATGACTCCCCTTATTACTGTCCTCTCATTTAAATAATGCTGCTACACTGCTGATGCAAAATTAAAATTACAATTAACAGATGTTCATCTTGGCACATTTATTTGCTTTCTTGAAGCAGCTTGTCTGCCCAGACAGCTCTGAAAAAAGGATGCAGAGGGAGAGAGTGATGGTACAGAATCAGAAAAATATATTGTGCTCTTAAGAAGTGGTAAGAATTGATGGAAGCTGCTGCCCTGAATTGTGGAAAAATTGTAATGATATCTCTTCAGAACTTCCACAGCCCCCACTGCCTTCTTTGCAACTTCATTACATATTGAAAATATCATCTTAAGACATCTTATTATTATCATTATTTTCTTTAGTTGCTTAAACATGACTCAAACTGCTATGCTCTGACATTAAAGTTCTTTGTCTGGAAGAGAGACTACCAGAATAGAGTTTCTTGCAAATAAAACCTTTTAAAACCTTTTTTGGAGGTTTCAACCAGCTGGTTGTGGAAAGGGGGGATGGGAAGTGGTGGTGGACCAGCCCCAGTCTTTAAAGCACTCTTGCTGTCTTGGGGCTATGGTTGTGGCCTTGTAATTGGTTCCTAGCAGGCGTTAGGAACAGAACTAAAGTGTCTTAGAGTCCTCTGAAGCTGCATTTACATGGAGGGTGGGCTGACACCGTAATAACTGTAATTTAGGGAGTTGAGGAAGGGAGGGAAATGGGGTGGAAGGCAAAGTTTGAAGCAACGAAAGAAAGAGGGAGTGAGAATGGTGAGAGTAGAAAAGAGAAGGCCAATGGGGTCAGTGGGCTGATGGGTTTTGTTTTATGTAAGGAGGACAGAGAACAAACATCAAATGTGTGCCCCGAGATGAAAAGACAGATTGAATGCTGGTTAAATATTTAAAATCAGTTGGCGCTCATTGAACACACTGCAAAGCCAAATTCTGATCTGATTTGTGACTATGGCAGGAGTCGTTTTCCTTAAATGTAACGTTTTCCATATGCTTGCACTCACATAGATTAAATCAGGGGTAACATAATCAGCTCTTACATCCACTATCTGAGACCCTAATGAAGACCTGAACATTTAATGTGACTGAAGGACCATGTGGTCTTTCAATTAGACCACAGACCTCCTGACCCTATTGCTCTCCAGAGAGGTGCATTTGAGCATGCATTTGAATCTAAGCATGTGTGTGTGTGTGCACTGACGTATGCATGTGTGACAGTACACAGATGGTGTTTGAAAGATAAATGTGATGTGGACTGAGTATCATTTTTCATCTCCCAGCAAGGATATGGCCCTTCAACTCCCTACGGACACTCTAAAAGTCTGTCAGTACACACACACACACACACATACATACACACACACACTGTACACATGCCTGAAGACATTTTAAAGGTCATAATTTACATTTGTTTGATGGAAATATTCTGTTAATAAGGATATGAAGCACCATATAGTGAACCACACTTTAAAAAATTAAAAGGAGAATCCAGGTCTATGATAGACACATTATTTTGACACACATGGACATCTGGCCCTTTGAAACAGCCACATTGTCTGTTTCCATGACGTGTTTCTTAAAGCAACTTAGTAACTGAATTCAGCAGTTAGCCATTAACTTGTTATGTTAAACTGTATAATAGTTGCAATAACTGTAATGTATTCTTATCCACTGTATTTCATTATACAGAGAAATGTTTCTGTCATTAAAAAGTGTAAATGTTTACTGAAGCTGAATTCAATCACAGTTAGGCAGTGCAACATTTATTTTACTTAAATTCTTAGTCTGGTTGTTATTCCAGAGCCATGCATCCATCTGATCAAACAAGTAATTTCGTAATGTTTTTAATTTTGTAATTTGGATCAGTGTGCTCGTGGTTACACATACATTTTAAAACTATAAATAAACTCAGAGTAAAACAGCACAACTAGAAATACAATTTCTTTTTATCCTGAAAACCACTTTGTGGCTTTTACATTTAGACTAGCAAAAGGCAAGGAAATCTTTAGTAATGAAGGTATGAAATCAGCTTGCCATTTGTAAATGTCATGCTTGCCATCTCTTTAATGCCCTCGGATAGTCTGGTGAATACCATTTTGATAACCCCGACTGCATCTACTCTTAGACAGTGTGTAATCCTCTTTGGCCAATCTAATCAGGGAGGCATATGCCGAATTGGCACTGGACAGTGATGAGTGGTTTAGTAGCTTAAGGAAGATGATCAGATATAAGAATGGACTAGATTAATGCCCACTCTTATCACCAGGAGTGAGGCAGTAATCACTATTTATGGTTTAATGTCATGCCCTACTCTATATTTGACCCTACATTTGACCTGTCAAGCGTTCTAGTCTTGTGTCAGCTGGTATGGTGGCCCAGTTATTTATGTTGGGGTTTAGTGGTGAATGTGTTTAATTACAGCAATCAGGTATAACATTATGACCACCTGCCTATTATTGTGTTGGTCCCCCTTATGTGCTCAAAAATGCTCTGAACCATTGGGCATGGACAAGAGGACCTCTCAGGGTGTCCCATGGGGTCTGGAACCAGAACACTGGCAGTGGATCCTTTGGGTACTCTGGGTTGTGCAGTGGGGCCTCTGTCAATCAAACTTGTTCCACTGCACCCTGTTGATGCTTGATCACAATGGGGTGTAGGAAGTTTGGAGGTCAGATCAACATGTTGGGCCATTGTCATGTTCCTCCACATGTTCCTGATTGTTTAATGTTTTTGCCATGTGGTGGGGTGCATTTTTCTGTGGGGACAGACCAGTCAAATTTGGGATTTTCATTTGCATGAGGGAGTGTGCTTTTTCTGGGACAATGTTTATTTGGGTGTCTAAGTCTCATCAACATGGATGGCAAAATCCAAGGTTTTCCAGCAAAACACCACATAGTGCCAATATGATCAATGTTATTTCCTTCACCTGTCAGTGGTTTTTAATGTTGTGGCTGATTGTTGTATGTGCCTGACCCATACAAGAGCAAAAAAAAGCCACACATGCATATGCACATGTGAATAAACACGTAAAAATTCACTATAAGACACACAGAGAAGCTTCTCCTTCTGCCATACATCTCACAGGCTTGTTATGGCAATGCACCAAGACAGTTGTGGCCACCTCCTCCTGTCTCCTCTTCTTCTTTCTCAATCTCTCTCTCCCCCAGGGGCATTTTCTTACAATGTAGAGGGGCACACAGTAATGCACAGCTGCATTACAGAGCAGGAGATAAAGGAGGAGAGAATGGAAGGAGGACGGTGAATTGAGGAATGGCTGAATGAATGCACACTCAAGATCCTTCTTGACCTGTGGGGTGACTCCCAACCAGGGAGTCGAGTTAAGTCATTCATGTGTGTAACCTCTCAGTATGGGACCACACACACACAGGAATGGAGTCACAAAGACATCTATCTGTCAAAATTAATAACCCATGGAGAATCGAGCACACACTGGCATGCCAGAATATATGCACATACTGGACAATTAGGATGTATGTTATTCAAATTTAAATTTTTTTTTAACTCAAACACTACTTCAAATTTTTGTTGCACTATTTTTTACAAGTGAACACACACACTTCCAAGCGCTGATGATCCATCGCTGCTATATGCACACCACGCTGTAACCAGGCAACCACTCTCTGCAGCAGAGCATTGTGGGATACCCCTGGGATGTGTGCTGAGAATGTCAACACTGAGGTTCTTCTGAGGGTGCGTCTACAAAGAGCCATACCTTATAAAAATACAAACACAAACACACAGATTTATTCTTTTGTACATATTTTAAGATTCTCAGGATGGCAGTGGATGTTTTTCAGCACTCAGCTGCTGTGTGATTCATGATGAGTGGGTGACATTCGCCCTGGCAGAGAATGGTGTTTTTGTTGGATTAACATTTGCGCCTCCGGAATCAGGAGTTAGCAGGACTGATGCACTCACACTATTGTCACTGATAGCTGAATTGCCCAAATGCTTAAGCCACTGACTCATACTATGCATCATCAGCACTTGGTGAGGACCACCAAAAGAGGTGTCACTGTGGAAAAAGCTGCCGCTCTTACTCATACATACAGTCTTAACTCACATTAGAAAGCCGTGCACTGTATGTATTCATCAGATTGCCGTCTGCGTGTTTAGTGTGTAAACAGGACATTAATAGCAATGTCATTGTGTTGGTGGAGCACCAACTGACTGTGACTGTGAGCCTTCCCTTGTGTATGAGTGTGTCATAGTCTGGTATTCTACATTGTGTCCTGTGGACCACATGCATTACCGTGTTAGCGGACGTAAGGAAACTTAGCAGGAGTGTTGAAGCAGTGAGGCAGGATATCCCCCCTCTGTCTTACAGGCTTCCTTTGCTACTCTGGCACACATGTAGAGATCCTTCCTCACCCATCCTCTTCCTCCTCCTCCCCCCTCCTCCCCTCACTTTCCTCATTGCCCTGTTTTTTGAGTTAATTTTGACGTTCTTAATATTCTTTCTTACATTTTCCTCACCAGTAGCATCCATCTTTCATGGTGTAGGCCCTAGCTTGTTCTAATTTGCTCTATTTTCCTCATCTTCTATTCTCAGTCTTACCCACTCTTGTCATTTTCTTCCCCACCTCGTTCACACTTGTCTCATCTTTAGGACAGCTTTTGTCTTTCTTGTACTTGCGCACCCAAAAGACAAAGCAAGAGGAACCAAGAGGGAGTAGGTGAAAGTGAGAACGCACGCCATCTGCTTAGCCGAATAGGAACCGCGTCTCTTCAAGTTTAAGGCGCTGTGATACAATTAGTTACATCCAAAGCTGCAGCGCTTTCCTCCTCTCTCACAGTACTTTTCCTTTCAAAGCTGGAGACCTTGTGTAACCTTGTTAACATGCATATAATGCACCACACAGTGTGTCCAAGTGTGTGTCCTCCTGGCTGCTTCACATGACTGCTCCGTCGAAATATAGTGGTGAATTTGTTCCAAACTGTTTAGAGATGCTAGGGCAAATATACTCATGCAAAGTAGAGAGACACTCTGTGCCTTTCTGCCCTGTCTGGTGTGTTTCTCTCACCCGCTATTTCGCTCTATGCTTTCAATCTACCCATTCATCCCTGTGTCTCTCTTTACCTGTCTCCTTACTTTTGCTTAAAAGTGTCTTTATAAGTGAATGGAACTGTTTTCTTGTCATCATTGCAAGACTTCAGTGGTCAGCCCACAAACGCTTACACACACACACACACACACACACACACACACACACAGATTTCTGTAACATACTGAATGTATGAGGCTGTTATGTGCTGAATGTGTAGGCCAATAAGAAGCACTGGCACTCCTTACACTCTGAAACTGCCAGCGTCTTTGATGTCCGGCCAGATTGCTCAGGTCAGTCAGACACCCTGCACGGACTGCATGCTGTGTGTGTGTGTGTGTGTGTGTGTGTGTGTGTGTGTAGCAAACTAGAGAGGCTAAGTGGAAATAGGAGAGAATATACAGTATGTTTACACCCGTCATATATTAAAGTGAGTGGACTTGAGTAAGTGGAGAGACGAGTGCTGGAACAAACAAGTAGCTGTGTGTTGCCAACACTTTACCTGTGTGTGTACGTGCTTTCAAGAGCATTGGCGCGTGTCTTTGCCCCACGCGCATCTGTGCACCACACAGACCTGCCTTGTATGCGGTCACTTGCTTTTGACTAACCTTAATCCCTCATCAGGGAGGTATAAGGGCTGACGTACAGCACCTATTAGCCTTAAATTACATCCCTCAACCAAACTACTGACCTGCTACCGGCCCCCAGAGCCCCCATAACTGTCACCACACAGCTCTGGCTTCAGTGTGGCATGACCACCTTAACATTGGCTCTTTATTAAAGGTAGCTGCTTCTGATTAATAGCTTTGGCCTTTACACAATAAAACAGCCAATGCATGTCTGTGTTTTTGTCTGTACTCAGCTTCTGTATTACACACACTCATTCAACCCAAATTGATGTTATATTGGGGGCAAGCATGCTGTGCATGCACCTTAATGCATGTCGCTGTCATTTTTTTAGGTTCAGTTGGCGCCGGTTTGGGTACTGTTGAAAACTGAGCAGTTTTTTAAAGTGCCTCTCTAATATTGAGTGCTGAATGTGAGCAAACAGGACATTGCTTGTTTTCTCTCTTGCTTAGTGTCAACTGATTTATGCAAATGTAACAGAAAACAGCCTGCTTGTTTTAACACTGCTTTGCAGCCTGATAGCATCATAGCTGCAGGCAATGCTGCTTGCATACAAGAGAAAAGTGAAGTACAGTAACGGTAATACGCCCAGTCCAAAAACACTCCAGCAGCTACAAAACCAGTCTGCAGACAGGATGCATTAATGCACAAAAACAATTTTTAATGCTAACAGTTTGTATTGATTGTTAATGGGTCATGATGGACTTGATGATGGCTCATTTTATCCCCCGTCATCATGGTTACCTGCAACGGAAATTAAAGAGATGAGGAATTATGACATCATGCTATTTCTTTGTCTCTGTTTATTTCTATCTGCTATCGGATCTCCACCCAGGCCTGTGTCTTAGGAGGGATGACAGGAGTAGATTCTGTAGGTATTTCTATCAGTTAAAAAGCGAAAAAAAACGAAATAATAAGGCGGGTGAGGAGGATATTCCTCTTTCTTGATTGAGATGGGATGTCTATGCAGTGATGAAATGACGTAGCTGAATGTGCCAGAGCCTAACCGAGTCCCTGGACTGGAGCTTTGGCTTCTCTGGGCCTGTCTCATCGATGTGACACACTCACAGAGACAGACCCACGCACACACTCGTACACAAAGATAAAAATATCGACACCAGCATTCATTCACACACACACACACATGCGCACGTGTGCTTGTTTAAAATCACTGAGGTATCGTAATTGTCCTGCTGACGGATAGACTGAGAATGTGATGAATCTATACCCTGCGTGGCCTGTGCATCTGTATTAAATAGATTGGGGGGAGGGGGGCATACTGGAAGGAAGGGAGGAAATGAGAAGAGAGAAATGGAAATGAACGGAAAGGTAATAGGTGGCAGGTGGGGGTTATGCGATGTTCATCTGAGGTCTGTTGGCTACTAATTGAGGCACATTTAGCCTCTTTGTGTATCAGGGCCTGGCAAATGTGGATTCTCCTCTCCTAAGCTGATCCTACAGTCACGGCTGTTTTTTAGATAATTTGAATCAGCTTAATCATGGGTGGGCCTCTGGTGATTAGGACACATAAGAAAATCTGAATGTGAATGGGTGAATAGAACAGCTAATGTGATTATGAGTGATTGCAGGGTAGGAGTGGGATGGATTGGGGGTGTCTATATTTTGGCTGCGTCATTTGGTAACTAGGATAAATTGAGCAGATGAGCTCATTATAAATGTACTTTCCTTTCTTGCTTTTTTTCTGTCTTTGTTGCACTTTCTTCTCGAAAAGAAAGAAAGGAATAAGAACAAAGGGATTAACTGAAAGAAAAAGGATGGGGAGAGTAAAAAGGGAGAGTGACTTAGAGGGAAACCCCCCTTTCAGTAGGACATGTTCAAAAAAGAAGAGAGCTGGTATTGCAACACAGGAACAGGGAAGAGCAGGGTTTATACAAGATGCTGATAATTTATTGTCAAGCCCTTATGTTCGCACTCACTGGTGTGCAGCATAACACAGCATCTGCGGTGTGTGTTTGAGAGAGAGAGAGAGAGAGAGAGAGAGAGAGAAAGAGAGGGAGGATCGAGCAATGAATCAGTCAGTGGGAGGAGAGAGAGAGAGAGAGAGAGACAACAAGAACGAAGGAGGGTAGGAAAAAGGAGGAAGAAGGACGGGGAGGGTGAATGAGCCGGTGGGGGTAGAGAGAGCAAACCAGAGAGTGAGGGAGGAGAGAGAAAGAGGAGGGGGGTTGTTGCTGTTGCTGCTGCGACTGTTTCTGCTGTCAGTCGGCTGCTGCTTGCCTGGTGAACAGGAGGGAGTACAGAGCAGGAGAGAGGCAGAGGGGGACACGGAGAGAGAGGCTGGTCAGTGCTGTGTTGTATTCTGGCAGCTCTATTGTCATCTGCGTGGCTCGGGGAGCTGCAGACTCGCTTTGAGAGAGTGGATTTAGGCTCTGGACACAGATCTGCAGATCCATGGATTATCAGCAGTGAGTAAGGCTGTCACTCTACTAACCCACTCGTCATTTTCAGCACAGGGATGAACCCACAGTCTCTCACTGCGGGGAGTCTGGCTCTGTCTTGACCCAGGGGTAGAGAGGGAGAGCAAACCAGTCTTTGTGTTTTTTTTCTTTACTTCAACCCTTTCTCTCTCCATTTCTTTCATTCCGCCTGTGTGTATTTCAGAGTGTGTTACTGATGCTGTTGCTTGGCTCTCTGCAGGAGGGATGCTGGAGGCTAATGTGGCTAACATTAGCATGACGGCTAAGCCCAGAGAGCTGGACCTCAGGTCTGCGGCTGTCTCCTGCCAGGATACTCCAGCCCAGGCCATGGCCTCTAGGAAGCCACTGGCCAAACCCTCTGCTCTGCCTCAGGGTCCTCCACGTCAATCTGGATCAGAGCTCAAGGTCTACCGGCCCACCTCTGGATCTATCCCCATTCCAGTCCCCAATCCATCCAGGCTCCGCAAGCAGCGGTCACTGAACAACTTGTCTGTGCTCACTGATGCTGAGAAGAAGCTGCATCTATATCAGTCTCCCAGGTGGAATGATGATACAAGTCGGCCTGGCACTGGGACCAGCAAAGTGGGCCAGAGTAAGACAGGTCAAGCTGGTGGTGGGAGACCACCACTCTCCCGGACACTTTCAAAGTCAGAACAGTCTCTGTTCCAGGGGAAGCCCAAATCTTTCTGCTCCCCGCCTGTGACTTCTAATGTGGGCAAGCCGAGTCGAATCCCTGCACCAGGTAAACCACGGGGACCTTATGCTGAGGTCAAGCCCATCAGCAAGACCTCTGAGGCAGGCCAGAGTGCAGATTCAGACCCTGCTGACCACCCTACTAAAGCTAACGTCAATGGAGCTGGGAGTACTGGAACTAATGGCAAAAAACCAGGGGAGAAAGTGAGATCTGGTTCTTTGTCAACTGAGGAAAAGAAAGACAAGAAGGGGATTGAAGGAGAAGAGGATAAGGGCTTCCTAAAGGTGGACCCAGAATTAGTGGTGACGGTTCTGGGTGACCTGGAGCAGCTGCTCTTCAGCCAAATGCTGGGTGAGTCTGCTATTTCCGATCTGATTTTGTTATTTTATTGTCATTATTATTGACATTATTTGTACTCACTCAGGAGTGGCTGTGTTCACTTGCATATCGGTTCAGTGGGCATGAAATAACAAAAACAAACAGTCGAGCTTGACTGAACCGAACCACCTGAATATCTCTCCTCTCCTCTACTCTCCTCTCCACACCCAAACCTTCCCCTCCAGCTCTGACTCTACCATCAGCATCAACGGTGAATTTTAAATGAGTTCAGTCTCTAATGCAGCAGACCACAATATCAAAGTGTTTATAAGTGCTGTTCTCTATATAATGATGGCAGGCCTTGGTCTGGAGGTGGTGAAAGTCCTCTTGTTTACAACACTGTTACAGTCACACACACTTTGTTGAAATGTGTGAAATCAATTTTAACTCTATATATTTGCTCAGATACATGTGCCTGTATTTGTGTGAGCAGCGTGTGCTCCTATAAAGCAGCTGAAGTAAGCATTTCCAGGGGCTGACATTGTTTTGTTGTTGATTCATTAGCCAGCGTTGGAGTGTTTTGTTCTAGTCTCATCTGACCCACTGCCACAGTGAGCTAGATTTATACTTATTAGCTAGGCCCCTCTTCTTCTCATAACTCTCTCTTTTTCTGTCTCTTCATCAACAGCTCTGTTGGTCTTAGAGCATATTCTAAAATTTTAAAGATTTATTGATATCAAAAGGCAAATATTAGCTACTGCATTGCTGTATGCAGCAGTTAGGGGCTAACCGCATGTTCCTGCCTGTCTGCTGGCCCCCACCAAAATCAGCCATTCGTTAATAAAGGCCGTGTGAGTGGGACTCGTGGGGAGTGTGTTTTTGGTCGGTAAATAAAACGGCTGCATATTGAGCCTGGCTCTGGTCACAGTGGGCCACATATTTAGCCTCGCACCACTCCCTCACCCTCCGTCACCCCCTTCTCTCCCTCCTCCCCTCCAGTTCCATTGATCTCCGGGCCACTGACAGATGGTCACTATCCACCACACCCCACTCCCCCATCTCCTCCCCCCGTTACCGGGGGCAACGTGTGGGAGGAGAGATGGGGGGAATCGGAGAGGGTGGTGGCACGGGCAGGTAGAATCGTGTCCCGCACACAACAATGTAGCGGGACATATTGTTTATGCAAAGTTTTAGCTGCTCGGGTGTATTGTGAGAATGATCACTGAGTTGATGATTAACAGGTCAAACCGGGGTTTGAATATGCACCTATCATTCATTATTCATTCATACACGCACGCTCTCTGAGAGGCCGTGTTGCTCATTTGCTCTTTCTCTTTTTATCCCTCCCTCTTGGTAGAAGCAGATAGCATCAGAGAGTGAGTGAGATGGGGAGAGAAGAGTGCAGCAGGTCGTTATATCTGGCTTGATGCAAGGAAATCATTTTCTGCTCATCATCAAACCCATATCTTCCTCCGCTCTCTGTATTTTCTCTGTCTCTCCTCACCAGCCCACATCCTGCAGCACAGCCCCAAATCATAGCATGCATGACCTTGCCCCTGCAGCTCTCTGAGTGTGTGAATGTGCTGTACAAGGTATGTGTGTGTGGTGTGTATCTGCGTTTGACCTTGTTCCTTGTTGTGATGTTGCTGGCCATATCTACGCCTGGCAGCCAGGTAGGGAGGAGGGAGGAAAACAGAGTGAAAGAAAGTAGAGGGAGGAACCTGGCAAGAATTTTTGTTGAGAGAAAGGGGAAAGGGCAGGATTTCAAGATGAATGAGTGAGACAAAGAAAAAGAGAAGCAGTGGATTAAAGTAATGGTAACAGTTGATGACCTAAATTTCTGTCTTGCATCCCAAGTGACAAGATGTAGCTTTGGGCCATTTCAGTTAACTACAACCTGCCAGAAGTTTATCCCAGAAACCACAGCAGGTGTGTAGGGTAGTTTAGTGTGTATACTCATGTGAATTTGTATATGTGTGTGTTAGGTAGAGGTTAATTGTAACTTGCCCTGTAGCTTGCAGCCGTGGGCTCATCCTTTATCGTATCTACTTCTCCATTTCCGATGGGATGCTCGGCTAATTGGTTTCTGCTCCATGTGCTCTGTCATAGGAAGATAGATTATGGATGTTCAATGGATCATTCCCAGTGATCCACTTCTCCTCTCCCCAGCTTCAGTCCTGCAGTCTCCTCGTCTTCAGCTTCTTAGAGATGTGCAAGCGACGTATTATATCACGATACAGTATTATACTACAATAAATACTGTTTTTTTTGTACAGTATTGGCCAATACTGTATTGGCCAGTATTGGCCAACAATTTGGCCATTGTTGTGGAAGCTACATGTCAGTTGTTAGCTACAGGGAGTTAAATGCATGCCTGTGTCTTGGACATGTCATGTTGTGTGACATCTAGCAGCATGCACTATGACACTGTCCTTTTGAGATTAGCCTACAGTAACAGACAACGATAATGAAGAATGCCATTGAGGGAAGTATAACCCAAGACTATCAGCTGTGCACTTACAGTGGATAACCCCCATCCCACACACACACGCACGCACGCACACACAGTGACAAAGATACAGAATGAAACAATCCTGGATATTTCAAGGTTAGGCCTATATGTTTATTTTGTGAGGTGATTTAGGATTTGTGTTTGTATTATCTGTGTTTTTTTCCCAAAATCAGACGTATATGTGAGTGATGAAAAGGTTTTTTGTTGACTGGATTTCAAGAATTACTTGACTTGTGTGGCCATGGACAGCAGCTCTGGACTTGCAGAGGTAATTCTTTTATTACATTATATCTGTTAACAGCATTGGAATCAAGGTTAGACACAGAGGTGGACAATACAGAACTCTATTTTGTATAAATTCTGCTAATAAAACGAGCTGACCTGACTGGCACCTTGTAAAGCATATACAGTGTAGGTTGCCAGAGTAATCCAAAGCACTGAACCTCAGATGTCTGCCACTAATGACACATCCCTGTTCCATCCAGCACCCATAATGAGGTGTGTGTGAGAGGGTAAGCTCCCTAAAGCAGTGGCCTTTCCCAGCATGGGGTAGGGACAGTTTAGAGAGAATCCAGTCTAAGACACCAAACAAGCATCCGGATTAGGCCCTGCATAAACATAATGAGAAGATTCAACCCCCATTCCACTAATCACTGATCTATCACCCTGGAAAAGGCCAGCCATACAGACTAAACTGAATTAAAGATTAAAAGCCCACAGGACATCTGCTTGCTTGGAGATTTCGGGGTTTTGGGGGAATTTTACTGTATGAAGGATCAGATGGAGAATATAGATTTAGATTAGGAGATTGGAGATGTTGTGTGGTCTTGGTTTTAGGCTGAGCTGATGGTCACATGTAAGTGACCGTAAAGACTTAGCAGAAGAGAACTAAATGTGACTCAGTGACACATGGATGCTCATTAATGCAGCTTCGGCTACCGATGTGCTTGTTATTTTAGTTGGCCATTGTTTTGTGTGTGTGTGGGCATGTTTGTGTGGTTGATGGTTTCTCTTGTATGCTCATCAGCTGTCTGCGGAACAATAAACCCCAGAGAGGAATTGACAAACCCTGAAAAAGAAGACACACACACACTCACACACACACACAGGCAAGCACAAATACACACACGAGCCTGTTCAAGGGAACTTGACAGCGCTGCAGGAAATAACGTCAAAGCACTGCAGCTTCCTTAAGTCCAAAGCTCACACATGCTCACACATGCACATTCAATATGAGCCACATTCAGACACTGATACACTCTCCCGTCTATACTCCGCTGTGTTCATCCTTTTTGGCCGTGAAAGGTTATTTTTCATACTCAGTTTCTCCATTGTGATGGCGGTGCTGAGTCTCTAATTGGATGCGGGTGCGGTCGGAGCGGCCGGTTCCACCCCGGGCTTTGCTGACTGAAGGATTCAGGGCAGACGTGCTCCAATCGAGGAGGTGGTGACAAGCCAGACAAACACAGGCGCCCAAGGAAAGCGAGGAATAAAGCATCCCTCCAAATCTCTCCTCTCTCCCTCTCTTCCTCTTCCTCTTTTTCAAGTCTGATGCGAGTTGACGGGTAGCAGTGTTCTGTCACCAGTCAGACAGCAGAGAGGATATTTCTGGTACAAGTGTTTCAGGAGGAGGACAGAGGACATCTTTTTAGTGTGACAGGGATTTTGTCACCAGGAATATTCATAGATAACAGAAGCACACATGGCACATGCATGTATGATCATGCATATTTTTTCCCCCTCGTTGTGTGTGTCTGTTTGTTTGCATCTGTGTGTGTTGCGGTCAGTCTCTAAGGACTTAATGCAGGAGCCATTGCATTAGTGCTGTCTGCTTCCTGCCATCTCCCCCCTAAATCATATTAGTACTCTGTGTTTTTGTCTCATCAGCTCTTACACAACAACTCACACACACACTGCAAATCACTTAAAGACAAGTATGTTATTGTACTGCCCAGATTATTTGATTTGTGTTACACTCTGTTGACAATGGCAGGGCTGTATTTTGTTATGTTTTTGCAATATTTTGATAAAACTGGAACACTTGCATTAACCCTTAACATAATTAGACGAGTGAAACAGGAAAATTATTCCCAAATTGCTGTTTTTCTTGGATAACATGAAGAAACCCATCCATCCATCCATCCATTGTCTTCCGCTTATCCGGGGCCGGGTCGCGGAGGCAACAGTCTAAGCAGAGAGGCCCAGACTTCCCTCGCCCCAGACACCTCCTCCAGTTCTTCCGGTGGGACCCCGAGGCGTTCCCAGGCCAGCCGAGAGACATAGTCCCTCCAGCGTGTCCTAGGTCTACCCCGTGGCCTCCTCCCCGTGGGACATGCCCGGAACACCTCCCCAGGGAGGCGTCCCAAAGGCATCCGGAACAGGTGTCCAAGCCACCTCAACTGACCCCTCTCGATGTGGAGAAGTAGCGGCTCTACTCCGAGCTCCTCCCTGGTGACCGAGCTCCTCACCCGATCTCGCAGGGTGCGCCCAGCCACCCTACGGAGGAAACTCATTTCAGCCGCTTGTATCCGGGATCTCGTTCTTTCGGTCATGACCCAAAGCTCATGACCATAGGTGAGAGTCGGAACGTAGATTGACCGGTAAATGCAGAGCCTCGCCTTTTGGCTTAGCTCCTTCTTCACCACGACGGACCGGTACAGCGACCGCATGACTGCGGACGCTGCGCCGATCCGCCTGTCAATCTCGCGCTCCATCCTCCCCTCACTCGTGAACAAGACCCCAAGATACTTAAACTCCTCCACTTGGGGCAGGATCTCTCCACCGACCCGGAGAGGGCAAACCACCTTTTTCCGGTCGAGAACCATGGCCTCGGATTTGGAGGTGCTAATCCTCATCCCAGTCGCTTCGCACTCGGCTGCAAACCGCCCCAGTGCACGCTGGAGGTCCAGGTTCGATGAAGCCAACAGGACCACATCATCCGCAAAAAGCAGAGACGAGATCCCGCGGTCCCCAAACCGGACCCCCTCCGGCCCCTGGCTGCGCCTAGAAATTCTGTCCATAAAAGTTATGAACAGAACCGGTGACAAAGGGCAGCCCTGCCGGAGTCCAACGCGCACCGGGAACAGGTCCGACTTACTGCTGGAAATACGAACCAGACTCCTGCTCCGGTCGTACAGGGACCGAACTGCCCTTAGCAAAGGGCCCCGAACCCCATACTCCCGGAGCACCCCCCACAGGACGCCACGAGGGACACGGTCGAATGCCTTCTCCAAATCCACAAAACACATGTGGACTGGTTGGGCAAACTCCCATGAACCCTCGAGCACCCGATGGAGAGTGTAGAGTTGGTCCAGCGTTCCACGACCGGGACGAAAACCGCATTGTTCCTCCTGGATCCGAGGTTCGACTATCGGCCGGATCCTCCTCTCCAGTACCCTGGAATAGACTTTCCCGGGGAGGCTGAGGAGTGTGATCCCCCTGTAGTTGGAGCACACCCTCCGGTCCCCCTTCTTGAAAAGAGGGACCACCACCCCGGTCTGCCAGTCCAGAGGCACTGTCCCCGACCGCCACGCGATGTTACAGAGACGTGTCAGCCATGACAGTCCCTGCACATCCAGAGACTTGAGGTACTCAGGGCGAATCTCATCCACCCCCGGAGCCCTGCCACCGAGAAGCTTGTCAACCACCTCGGTGACTTCAGCCCGGGTGATGGGCGAGTCCGCCTCTGAACACTCAGCCTCTGCCTCCTCAGTGGAAGACATGACGGCGGGATTGAGGAGATCCTCGAAGTATTCCTTCCACCGCCCGACGACATCCCCAGTCGAAGTCAACAGCTCCCCACCTCCACTGTAAACAGTGTTGGTGAAGCACTGCTTCCCCCTCCTGAGGCGCCGGACGGTTTGCCAGAATTTCCTCGGGGCCGACCGGTAGTCCTTCTCCATGGCCTCCCCGAACTCCTCCCAGACCCGAGTTTTTGCCTCCACAACGGCCCGGGCCGCGGCACGCCTGGCCTGCCGGTACCCGTCAGCTGCCTCAGGAGTCCTATGGGCTAGCAGCGCCCGATAGGACTCCTTCTTCAGCTTGACGGCATCCCTTACTTCCGGTGTCCACCACCGGGTTCGGGGGTTGCCGCCACGACAGGCACCAGAGACCCTGCGACCACAGCTTCGAGCAGCAGCTTTGACAATGGAAGTGGAGAACATGGTCCACTCGGACTCAATGTCTCCAGCATCCCCCGGGATCTGAGAGAAGCTCTCCCGGAGGTGGGAGTTGAAGACCGCACTGACAGAGGGCTCCGCCAGACGTTCCCAACAGACCCTCACAACCCGTTTGGGCCTGCCGAGTCTGTCCGGCTTCCTCCCCTGCCAGCGCATCCAACTCACCACCAGGTGGTGATCAGTTGACAGCTCAGCCCCTCTCTTCACCCGAGTGTCCAAGACACGCGGCCGGAGATCAGATGACACAACTACAAAGTCGATCATCGACCTCCGACCTAGGGTGTCCTGGTGCCACGTGCACTTATGGACACCCCTGTGCTCGAACATGGTGTTCGTTATGGACAAACTGTAACTAGCACAGAAGTCCAATAACAGAACACCGCTCGGGTTCAGATCAGGGAGGCCGTTCCTCCCAATCACCCCCCTCCAGGTCTCACTGTCATTGCCCACGTGAGCGTTGAAGTCCCCCAGTAGAACAATGGAGTCCCCAGTCGGAGCACTGTCCAGCACCCCTCCCAGGGACTCCAAGAAGGCCGGGTACTCCGTACTGCTGTTCGGCCCGTAGGCCGAGACAACAGTCAGAGACCTGTCCCCAACCCGAAGGCGCAGGGACGCGACCCTCTCGTTCACCGGGGTGAACTCCAACACGTGGCGGCTAAGCTGTGGAGACGTGAGCAAGCCCACGCCAGCCCGCCGCCTCTCACCATGGGCAACTCCAGAAAAATGGAGAGTCCAGCCCCTTTCAAGGAGCTGGGTTCCAGAGCCCAAGCTGTGCGTGGAGGTGAGCCCGACTATATCTAGACGGTATCTCTCAACCTCCCGCACAAGCTCAGGCTCCTTCCCCCCCAGTGAGGTGACGTTCCACGTCCCAACGGTTAGAGTCTGTGTCTGGGGATTGGGTCGCCGAGGCCCCCGCCGTCGACTGCCGCCCGATCCACATGGCACCCGGCCCCTACGAGTCCTTCTGCGGGTGGTGGGTCCGCAGGAAGGCGGGCCCACGTCGTCCGTTCGGGCTATGCCCGGCCGAGCCCCGTGGGCCAAGGCTCGGCCACCAGGCGCTCTCCTGCGAGCCCCGACCCCAGGCCTGGCTCCAGGGTGGGGCCCCGGCTGCGCCTTGCCGGGCGACGTAACGGTCCTGCTTTTATGACTTCTCATAAGGGCTTCTGAACTGCTTTTAGTCTGACCCGTCACCTGAGACCTGTTTGCCTTGGGTGACCCTACCAGGGGCATAAAGCCCCCGACAACATAGCTCCCAGGGTCATTCGGGCACTCAAACTCCCCCACCACGATAAGGTAGCAGTTCCAGGGGGAGAACATGAAGAAACCCCTTTAAAAATCATAGCACGTTACATTAAGGGATCTGTAACTGTGTTGGTCTCACTGTATTTAATATTTTCTATATTTTGCCTATTTTTGGTTCACCATTTTCTTGCTAACTGTAATATATAATGCAGAACGTAACAGGATATAGTTGATATTTTTATATGCATGTATGAGCGCATGTGAGAGGAATAGGGAGATAAACACAGAGGGAGAGTTATGCAGGCCACCTGTGATGAGCAATACTTGGGACTCATCTATTTCTGGTCTATTTGTGTTTTCCTCTTAGGAAAGGTCTCAGATAAAAGTGGTCATTGTTTCGGATGCAGCGCTCTGCAAGTTCTAGTTGCTTTAAGCACATATTATCAGTCTGGAACACACATACATCTGACTAAGTCTCATGACAGTGTTGCAGTTAGCTAACACCAGTGATTACGTCAATGCAATAGTGGAGGCCAAAGCTAAACCAACAACACGCAGCAAACAGTGGTGTCACCTGAGAACACCTCCTCTGAATTTATTTAGCTATAAATATATGGACATGTATATCACAAATCAGACGAAGTAGTTTGGCAATGGCATTCTGTTGCTCAGTTATGCTATAAGATCCAATAACTTAATTTATGCTCCTATTCGATCTCACAAACCACCCATGAAAGTTTCCAGGCTTGAATTGAAAATTAAATTTTGTACAGTCTGCATACAATCCAGCTGCAGAGCTGTGACCACAAAAGAAAACTGGGTGGGAGAGTGAAGAACAATCTTTCAGGCCCAGATGTTCTGTAAATAAACATGTAGTTAGAGTGGAGGAATGGTTTGTCAGCTGTTGGATATTCTGCATACTGAGGTAGCGGTCTGTCTCTTGCTTTTATTAGGCCAAATTTAATGAATTGCAATGTGGGTTTGTGAGGGTTTTTCTAATTATTAGATGTGCCTTGTTAAGTCACCTATTATATTTACTACACATTGGATTCATTTTTTCTTAGACAACTTCTTAATTAAGAAAATATATAATGTCTTAATGAATATCCACACTACCCAATGCTTAAGCACCTTGATCTGCAAACCTTGTATGAAAGGCGCTATACAAATAAAAAGTTATTATTAAAAAAGTTTATATCCATACATACCACAATATAAAATTTCACATGCCATGATAAACTTTTGTCAGTGCAACTATTACTTGGTCAGCCAATTAGTCAACATCCTTGACATTTTATAGACCAATCTATTAACTTAGAAAATAGTTCAAAGGTTAATCAATTGAATCAAAAATAACTCAGCCCTATTCTCCCTTACATAAAGCACACATGTCATGAAATATCCCTAGAATCTGATTTTCACATTCGTGTTGAAAGGACAAGTGCTTCACACCTATCTAAATATTTATTTCCGTCCATGTGCTTCATTGTATACATTTTGTAACACTGTGTAAATGTTACTTCCTCACTGTCAGCAGTTCTACTGTTTCACCCATCATCTCATTAGCGGTGCAGGGATCGCACACAGAGTGCCGACTGTGTCTGACATGTGAGAGTGGAGCTGCAGCTGGGTTTAAGCACATTGTAAAATACTGTTCCACAGGAAGCAACTCTCTTGAACAAAAATACACCCAAACATTGCCACACATTATGGTCTGCCTTGGCTCGTTGCTGAGTTTATTTAGTATGTGTGCGAGTATGTGGCTGTCTGCTTGCATGAATGTGTGTGACACAATCTGTATTTAGATTTGTTCTGATTTAGATGCAAGCTGAAAGTTTTCAAGTGTGCCCACGAAGCACAACATATAAAGCTGAAAGTTTTAGATATCTGACGTTTCGTGATACCGCACAGACACACAGCAACACACAAATCCATTGTGATTTTCCTGCAGGTGATACATTTTTTGATGGCCTCACCTGCATACCATGTTTGTTTATAGGTGGCACGTGTGTTTTAGATTGTGCCTCTCTTCATCTCTTTAATCTCGAAGCACCTCTGACATGTTTAATCTCATCCCGTGCAGCTCGGCACAACGGAGCAAACACATCCCCCTCTGTGTTTTGAAGCCTAATTAGGAAGGCTAGAGGTGAGATGTTCTTCCAGTGTCACCTTAGTGAAGTCTTGACCTTCTTATCTGTGAAAGTAAACTTCTCTCAGGTCTTTTAAAGCTTCCTCATCTTCCTCTCTAAGCGGATAGCCTTGAACTTTTAATCAGATAGGGCTATGGTTAAGGAGATGTGCCAAGTGTGTTTCTATGTGTGTCTGTTTGGGTCAACATTCAAAGAGCCAGGCTTTGTGGCAATGAGATCTGGGCTGACAGGATAAGACAGCAAAGTTTGAAGGTTTTAACTGTGTACTAGTTGCTGCACATGCAGTTATTTTGCCTGTCTGTCCTCACTTCTGCAACTGTGTGTCTAAGACAGTCAATATGTTTATTCCTTCTCCATGTCCCTCCTATGGAATCTACTTTTGCATAAGGATTTCCAATTTTAAATGGATTTCACAGTCAGCTGCTCAAACTATCACTGACTATCTCTCAATATCTTCTTCTTCTTCTCACAAATGTGCATTGACACACTAATCGTTCTGTCATGGGAAGACTGCTGCATCATTTAAAGCATTTCAGCCAGCCACTGCTTAGATTTGGTGTACACAGATGCAGTGTTGTGCTCGGATATGCTCATTAACCATTCATGTCACATATCAGACGAGATCTTCAAGGGCTCTAATATCCTGTTGCGACATCCCGGTGAAGCAGATGAACTTCTGTGCGTGTGTGTTTTGTGCGTGTGTGTACGCAAGTGCGTGGATGCACATTTGGGTGCTTTGGCGTGTGTTTGTCCGCTCTGTCCAGATGTGCAGGAATGGCTGTATGTTGTAATACTTCCTGTTTTGCAAACTGTCTAAGGTCAGCGTGGGGTTGTGATGCGAGGCTGAGTGGAGTCAGAGCTCAGAAAAAGGAAGAAGACAGGGATTATGTGCATTAGACGAAACGGTCTTAACAAGCAAAATGCAAAATAATTACCCACATTTTAGTAGCTTAGTTACAGGTGCATATCTCATGCTCTACCCTTGTCTTTCCTTGTTTTGCCACCATTGCCTAAAGAAACTTAAACAATAACAAAAACCACAAGGGTTTTTACAAGCATCCTGTTGTGATTCTTGTATCTCACCTGTCAGGAATGCTGTAATGATCGTCTTTGCGGCAAACGGCCACTTTGGCTCATGACTATTTTGAAGACACATCGCTGGGGGTACAGATATTTTCCGGTGGAGCGCCACTGATGCTCACCCACACCCATCTATCATGTGTTAAGGGTGCTGTAGCCCGAGGAAGGTTATAGTGACACTAACATATGTGCACACATGTGGACAGGACAGGGACAGATGAACTCCGGAGGGAAGGAAGGAAAGAATAGAAACGAGAGCCATTACTCAAACCTTCATTCATATTCCACAAAACTGAATCTCTTGCTGATGAAGACCATAGACTCTACATTAAAGATGGATGTAGCAGCCGTGATGTCACCCATTGGTTTGTGGCCTACTTTTGTGGAGCCTTGAGTTTGGAGTTTGCCTGTCCGAATGTAATGAGCAAAGTCTGACTCCGACTGAAGAACCTGAGGACTCTGTTCATGGTGATACAGTAGCTGTCAATCATGTAATAGCCCCGCCCTAAAACAAACCCCATTTTATCGTCTATTTTCCTGTAAATGGGACTATAGCTTACAAAATAAACATCATGCCTTATTTAAAAAGTTTTTAAACTTACAATTGAGACCATAAACTCATTAGGAAATTATTTGCTGAGGTAGCAGATTAAGTGAGAAGTAGGGTTATTTTATCATAGACTTCTAATATCAGACTTTTTTGGCCCCTACTGGCCATTTGAAAGAATGCAGGATTAGGGCACTTATACATTCTCTTCTATATTCAGACCCGGAGGCTGTGTCCATCTTTTGCAAAGACACACTTCCCAGAACTGCACTGTCAGAGAAGTATGCAATGTTTCCACACAAACATATCCACACACACATATATACGCACAAAATGGCAGACCACTCCTGCAAGGACAGAGCCATTAGTGTATCTTTGGGGAGTTTGTTTGTTTCTAATGGAGAGGAGAGTCAAGTGACCCAAGAGAGGAAACCAAGTGGACAGCAGTTTCTCTCTTCACTCAGCTCTGTCTGGCAGCCATCGGATATCCACATCACGCAGTTTTATCACTTCCCCTTCCTTCATAGTACAAAGCCAGTAATATTTCTTATCTTTCTTATTGTCAAAAACTGTCACTGAAAAACCTAAAACACATTAATCTCAGCAATAGTTAATCACTGTCTATATAGCTCATCCCTCCTCTGTATTCCATTGCTGTTTGACAGCTGTTCATATAAATGTGTCACACTGTATTATGTTTTGAGTCAGTCCTACATACTGTACACTGCAAAGCTCCTGGAAACAGAGACTAAATTAATGTTTGTTTGCAGTTGAAAGTAGACCCCAGCAAACCCATTTAAAGTCTGAAGCATTATGGAAACATCCGTCTTTGCTGTCTTTAGGATTCAAAAACAAGCTTCCTAACATGCTGCCAATTCAAAGGTCAGCAGTTCTTGCTAACAGGCTTGTGGTGTGACCACACACAACATGAGACAAAACAGCCGTGTCCATTGTAGATTTATGTTGTCTTGCCATCTCAATTCTTGTTGTGGCGCAGCAGGCAAAACATGGCTCCCAAAAATAAACTGTTTGCTTGCTTTCCTCCTCTACATACACAGCACTCCTTTTCTTTGGCCTCTTTGAAGCCTGGCTTTCCATCGGTTTGCTTTGTCTGTCTTGACTGAGAGCAGGCTCGCATTAGGATGCAGAGTTTTTGCCGTGCACATGCAGCACATGCATGCACTCACAAAAACACTCTCAGTCTAACTTGCTGACTCTCCCTTCAAGAGTCTGAGTGGGCCATTACGAAAGGCATCTCAGCTGTTTTCATAGCCTCTTCAGAGCTAGAGTGTGTTCACAAGTGTATCCAGAAGTGGCAGGTGGAGGTACCATCCCAGCAGATACCCACGTATACACAAATACTCATACACACAAACGTACACACACACAGTTTAAACCAGATCAGTGTAATTCATGTGCACCCCTGGTGAGCTGCCAGGCCTGACAGGGATATTTGCATCCCTAATTCCCTCACCCCCACCGCCACTGCACCCCCTCCCCATGCCAGCTGGGACCACCAGGGCCAGGGCAGAGGCGGGACAGGAAGTCTTTTGCAGACAAGCACTCGCACACACACATATACACACAGGCACACGCACAATAACGCAGACCGTATCTAATCAATTTGACGCCAGTGTTAAACAAAGCTCCCATTTAGGGTAATTAAAATCGCCCAATTAAAGCCGGCGTGCGTGTGCCCGAGTGTGTGTCAGACTTGTCTGTGTTTGCATGTATTAGGAATTCTTTGCTTCTCCTAAACCTTTGTACCACCATATTACTAATACTGAACATTTTAAAGTTGAAAAGTGGCTCTTTACAGCTTGAATTTCTGCACTGTGCAATACTAACCATCAAAAGTGCGTCATCCAGAGAACAAAGAGGTTCTATTTTTGTATGTATTTTTTGTGAGCAAACATTCGCAGTATGTCTGTCTATTTAAGTGTGTGTGAGTTGCAGAGGTTTGCATCACAATGACTTCATCATCTCTCTGTTGAGGTGCCTGTCTCCTGGGTTGCTTAATCAATTGTCTATGTGACCATTCTCTTTAGGAAAAATCAATCCAGCTTCATAAAGTGGCTCTGGTGTATGGTGTGTTCGTTTCTCCTTGTGTAAATTTGCATGTGAGTAGACTCAATATGCATACAATTACATACATACAAATGTATGTATGTGAAAAGAGTGTTGTAGTCTGCAGCTGTTGTTGAGATTGACACCTCTGGCAGCTTCATGATTTGCCCTCCTTGCTCATTAGAATGCCTCATCCCCCCCTTCACCTCCTCACTTGCCAGCTGGACTGGTTCTTTGGAGCGTTGGTTGTGAATAGTGTGTGCCTGTGTGCCTGTCTGGTTACTTTCAACAGCTAGACACTGGTTACTGTGGATTATTGTGATCACTTTTAATGCAATTTAAATAAAGGGGAAAATCAGCAACTGAGCTATGTATTTTAAAAGATCTTGCAAAAATATTTAAACTTAAGACCCTTAAATATCTATATATGGTTGACAAAAACAACTTCGTAACACAGTTTATTTATATCTTTGTCTGCCCCTGCCCTTCAGTTAAGGTGGTCTCTCAGTGCTTATCTGGGAGTCAGCTGGCCACTTCTAATGGTCTATTGAACTGAACCTCAGGGGTGGAGAGGCTGCCCCACATCTTATCACCGTAACACTTTTATTACTATCCCCTCATTACACATAAATCCACTTGAAAGAGTTTGAGAGAGTGCAGGGGTAAAGGTCATATGAAGCAGCTTAGACGTCCCTATTAGCTCCCTGAATAAATGCAGTAGTTATAAATGTGTGTAGATTTTTCTTGAGTTCCCTGTGTGGAAATCTAAATGAGTCTAAATATGAGCCTAAAAAATAAATTCTGTGATAGAGGGAACAAATGTGGAAGCAATTTGAAATTGAAGCCTGATTTAATATTAAGACTTTCCTGAGCATAAACTCTGAATGTTTGTATCATCATATCAAGGGATTAGGCCAGTTTGGTGTTGCAGTGGCTCAAGTGTTTTGAGATGATTAAGAGAATCTTATTTTCTTTGATTGCATCCAATCATCCGGCCCCCCCCAGTGGGAGCAGGCTAAAGACATGTGCACACACATGTATGCACACAAACCCGCATGAAGCAGCAGTTTGGCTGGATGGCTCAGCGTGAATCTACGTGGCCCAATCTGAGCAGATTACAGTTTATTAAGAAGGGGTGAAACAAATGCCAATGTGTCCCCTGGTGGGTTTAAGTCATAACAGCTTTTGGTTTATTCTGCCACTGAGTAAGCAAGGGGCAAAAGGCCACAGTGCAATGATCAGGCACCAGGGCATCATGACAAAGGGCAGATGGAGAGGAAGAAAAGTGGGATCCATCTATCAAGGCAAGACAGACAGAGGAGACAGATGTTGTGTGGTTGTGTACTGATTGAATAATACCAAAGTGTGTTCTAAAAGGTCTCTTCCTGTTGTGTTGTCTGTCTGTGTCATATTTAATGTATTTTGCTCCCCTGCCATTTGGAAAAAAACAACTGTGCTTACGGGGCCACTGCTAGAACTCCAGTATCTTTTATTTGTGATTAGTTTTGTCATTTTATTCTCCTGTTATAGATTTATTTTTCAGGCTTTGTTCTGATGATGAGGTGTAATCCTAGATTTTGGCCAGTGGCTGCAAGGATTGAACATTAAATGATTACCAGTCTATGTGGCCAGCTTTTTGCATCGCCAGTGGAGTAAACTTCCATGATGATCATTTTTGTAATTCATATTTTGGCATATATTTGTTCCCATTAAGACCCTGTTTAATTCTACATGCATATTTTGTAAAAATATTTGAACAGGTAGTCAATGATTTTTTTCTCTCTGCAAATTATTTAACATGGCATTTTGTCTCTAAAAATATCCCTTTTTGCTTGTGTGTGTGTGCGTGTGTGTGTATCCGTGCAGACCCAGAGTCCCAGAGGAAAAGGACCGTGCAAAATGTTTTGGACCTTCGACAGAACCTGGAAGAAACCATGACTAGCCTGAGAGGGGTGCAGCTCAGCCACAGGTCAGTCACACACAAACACAAACACAGAAACAGGACCTCATTAACTGAAACAACAAGAAAACAATGGCAAGAAAAGGCAGGAACAGTTGCAGCAAGTCAACATGGTTGGATTCTTATTGACATTGCTAACAGTGTTTTGGGGTGTGGTGGTTACTGCCTGTGGGTCCTTAGATCAATATCAGTATTCCTGATAGACCAGTTGCCGTTAGTCTGTCGTTTTCCGCCTCCTCTGCTCTCCCTTTGCGTTGGTTAATGCAGAACTGAGGCAGGATTAGCTCAAAGCTGACTTCAAAGCCAATACTGCCAATGCACACTCACGACTCACATTTGTACAAGCAATGATGCTGTGATTAATTGCATGTGAGCGGGCGCGCGTGTGTGTGTGTGTGTGTCCTCTTCCTTCCTCTGCATCCTGGACTGGTTTAAGTTGTGGTCTTTAGATTTTGTCCTTGAGAGGTTCCCTTCCGTCTGCCTGTCCACGCGTCTCCTGCTATGTACCCCTCGGTGGGAGCGCGCTACACGAAGAACAAATCAGCAGATGGTTCCCTGCTGGATTACACTTCCTCTGCCATTCATACTTTTATTGTACAGTAATAACCTTGAATCACTCCATGCTATCCCTGAAGACATATTTTTGCTTTGAGGCCTACTGCGGAAGGTTAATGTGTAAACAAGATGTCACATATCCTGCTAAAAATTTGTGTTTAGAGCGTGAGATTTGCATGAATTAAACAAATGGATTGGTGAGTGAGCAAATTGTTTTGTCTCACATTTACTTGTATATAGATAAAAAAGCAGAAAGGCTTTGAAAATCCAGGGTAGCATCCTCTCATTCCACCTTTCTTCACTTCCTTTCTACCTGTTCTCCTTGAGCATTTCATTCAAAAATGTCTTTATCGGATGTTTTTGTTGGATTCTGCACACAAGATTAATTTTAATGTAGCAGGGAAATGCATGCACCATCACTACACAGTTTGAAAGCGAGTAACTTTAAATATGCTAATTCTCATCATTCTCAGTCTGGGCGCTTAGTAGTGATGCGCTCTGCTGCTTTGGCACAGGGAATGTGATTGTGATGTTAGAGATGCAAATATTTGTAGACTCATAAAAATGTGAAGTGACAATGTTCTGCAGTTTTAAGCTTCATGTGGAGAACCACATAAAGGCATGTTTGCTGCCAGGAAGATCACATGGAAACACTCACACAGCCATATTACTTGCATGTGTACAAACAGACAAAGGCGTGCTACACTCACATACATCCCAACTAATCCTCGAGCCCCTTTAAAATCGGTATGAGGCTTTTCACAGTGAGGTCCCCCCTGTAAGAAGAGGATACAGGGTGGGGAGAGGAGGAGGGATGACTGGATAGAGGAAGCAGATCCTGAGCTCTTCTGGAAAAAAAAGAGGAAATGAAAGACACACGGTTATTTTATGCCTGTTAAAATTGTGCCCAGTCTTTTTTTTTTTTAGCATTTTGGAGAAGCACATTTCTTTGAAGAGTTACTGGAATATTTATCAGTGGTGGCTCAATTGTTGATATTTTGGGCTACTGATCAGAAGGTCAAACTGACACTGTCACCAACACTATTGGTGCTAAAGTGTGCCTGACCCGTCACCAAGATATGTGAAAACATTGCATTTTGTTGTACTCCATGGAATAACAGTTAAGTTGAATCCTATCTTATCTGCCTTTGTCCCGTTCCGTAGCTGTGTAGAGGGGACCATGTGCTATGACAGTGATGAAGCCGCTGCCTTCTCCATTTCCAGTCTGTCAAATCGCTCCTCTCCGCTGTCCTGGCGCCAAGGTCAAGCTAGCCCCCGTCTGCAGGCTGGTGACGCGCCGTCCACAGGCAACACTCAATCCGACGTTCCCCTCCGCATCAGTCACACATCTCGTATCAACCTCATCGAAGCCCTGGATGACTCCGACCCGGCCCTCCTGAAGGGAGATTACCTCAGCGACAGCGACCTCGGCGGGAAGAGCCCCAATGATGATGATGAAGATGATGATGATATTGATGACCTGGGGAATGGGTGAGTTGTTATTAAGAATATTTTAACATGATGACTCTGCAGTATGTAGAAAACAGGACACCTGTGTCTTATTAAAGGTCATGGCATTCCTTGTGAGGTAAATCCTGCCACCTGTTTACTGTTACAACCACACAGCCGCAGTCAGGCCTGTAGTTAGTGGTTTACCACCACTGTCTTGATCAGTCTCTGCCCTAACACTGTCAGCTGTAGACCTCCCTTCCTGCAGCTGGCTCTGCTATAGTCAGAAAGTAGCCCTCTGGCAGAGTCTAGCATTATGTCACCATTATCGAGCCCCCTCGCAGAGGCCATCCTGTCATTCAGCTGCAAGCCCGTTGGCTTTGCCAGCAGACTTCCATGTGGACCCCTTGCAACGATGGCTCACCAGAACCAACTGGCAGAGTTAGAAAGCAGATGTATTTGGAAATAAAAACGTAACTTAATCTGCCCAAGCATTGAGGGATCAGTCAGAGCTGTCAAGGTCAGAATGGTGTTTGTATTTAAAGGGCACTGGCTTCACTGAATTAAAGGATTTAACGTTGAGATCACTGCAGAAAACATCAACTTCAGAAATGTTCATCAGCATGTTTATTACACTGTACAGCAGTTGTTACACAGGTGCTCTCTGTTTCTCTGCAACTGGTAGATCATTTAAGGTATTTTTTCTCACATCACACATACACACCCTTCTGGCTGGTTTCTATGTATTTGTAACTGCAAAGACTGTAAAGTTTGCAAGAGAAGGGTTGTTGTCTTTAAGCTTCATTGGTTATCTGCTAAACAATGCAGTGGAATGAAATAATAGCAGCCATATAAGGTGAACATGTTTGGTTGTCTGTCTGGATGTTAATGATGACAGTGACATGATGACTAGAAGACATTGTGTATTGAGCTGTGTGAACACAAGTTGTTTTTCTTTGACAGCTGAATCACAGGGACAGGTCATAGGATTGATTACGCTGGTAGTTGTTGTTTGTGTTCACATTGCTATTTACCATTTCCTCCTGACTAGATGACGAGGCAAGAGGAATTGCAAGATTCCAATCAGTACACAAATATAAGTAATAAAGTTTAGAAGGTCTGCTGATGAATGACCTAAGTTGTGCTCCCTGAAATTCCTCGATTAGCTTTGGAGCACTTGCGGCTCTTGCCTGAAAATGAGGAGATGTGACACGACAATTTTTAGCTCAGTGGTTGACACAGCATCATGTTTCACCAACCACGTCTAAGCACAGCGAACACAAACATATTATCTCACTGTAAACTATGATGCTGGCAGTGTGCATGTGAGCTGCGGAGCTCATCCAACAAATACATATATATATATATATATAAAAAAAGCCCTGTGCTGTTTACAGCTTGACGTCTCCATGGAAACCACAAAAATGCACCCCCAGTCACCAGGAAATCAATTGCAACACAGTTCAAAACCTTGTAGAGTTATTGTGTGTCTGGTCTTGACCATGGTGAAGAGGCAAAGCAAATGGCAATGTTTTCTAAAGGAGAAAAGACTGAGAATGTGAAAATTCCCCTCTGGTGACAGCATAAACAACTTCAACCATGAAACAGATTTAAATTTTTTTTGATTTATCAACATAAGTAGTTCAGACAGTGACAAGAAAGGCAGCAAGAGTAAAAGACTATATCAAAAATGGAATCACAAGCATGTAGACGGGCCAAAAAATGGAAAACACAACTGTTTTTATTGACTGAGTTCATTGTAATATTAAAATTGTTCTTGTATTTTAATGTCTTCATAATTTTTAAAGCTGCATAGTAGGTTTGTAATGGGTGGAATAACATAAACACATAGAATCAAACTAACATGTTAAATCTAGATCTAAATTTTCTTGAGGGTTGTATTCGAGAGGCTTAGATTGTTTATCTGTAATATAATTGATGGATTTGTACAAAAAATGTTTTTTAAAAAAGGTGAAATATGCCCCTCTCAAATTGCTTTTCCCCCCACCAGCATTCAAAAACCAGAACATACTCAGTTTGCAGTGGTTGAAAAAGAGCAGCAGATCAACGTATATTACAAAGTGAACTTTTGAATGTTTGAAAACTATTATCAGTTTCCTCGTCAATCCATTTTCTGTTGTCTAATTAATCAATTAAGCATTTCAACAGTATGGTCATTTTGAATCTGCAACCACGCAACTAATAAGTCTTTACCACTAGAGGGCAGACCAGTGCTGCTTTTCTCCTCATTCGTTGTTGCTCCCTCCATCCTCATCAGTTTGAAGTACCCCCATGCTGCATTTCTCTCCCCTGTCTCATAATTTATTACACATCCTTCTGCATTATGAATGCAGACACTACCCCTGTCATACAGAGGTCACACTACACTACTATATCTCATCCCAGCATATATAATACAGAGGGTTTCCCCCCTGGTGCTTAACAAACACATGCGCTCTTTGTTTGGGTTCCCGCTCTCTGATCTCTTGGCTCCATTAAATGGAAATGGAATGAAGACGGAAACAGTGTCGTAAAAAGCTTATTTGCCCGTAAACATATATAAATGAGCGGGATTTGACTCATCACTGGTCTCACCGTGACTCACTTACAGGAATGAATCACATAAACACCTAAAAGAAGATTTACCGTGACTATACCATGACCTGTCTGAGCTCAGGTCCTGCACACTCACACACACCCTGAGTCATGATCCCTTATGTCAGTTAACTGTTTCCTGTGCTTTTCTTGCACTGGCCTCTGGTTGTCTACTCACATCTGGAACTAGACCCTGCACAGTACCCCCCCTCCTCCCTAACGCTCTCGCTCACAACTTTGTCATTCTCACCAGGAAACAGTGAGAAGGGCGACCATGGGGAGGTCAATGCCCTCAGAGTGTGTGTATATGTACTAACATAGCATTAAGGTGTGGTCCCATGTAGGATGAGGAGTTACACTGTGTAAACTCTGGCAGTTTTATTGCTTAGAACTACTATTTTAATAGTTGTTCTTTATATTAACCATCCTCCTTTAGTTTATTATTTTGATCCTGTGACCTCTGGGACCCCAGTGTGGTGACAATGTGTGTTTTTGTGTGTGTCTGCTAGATGTATAAAGCTAAAATTATGCTTCTATGAAAACTCATGTAATGCAAACCTGTGGAGAGAAGGATGTTTTAGGTAACCATGGATCACATCAGCAAGCTGACTGGTTGAGCATGAATAAACGACTCTTCAGTGTGTTTAGTATTGTTACCCATCTTGCTACTATCCTGTCTGGGTACATGATAAATCCAAATTTGTTTCCATTTGTTTTATTGCTGTAGTGATTTGTAGCACATTAAATGGAGCAACAGAAAATAAATTGACAGTGAATAATCATTTGCAACAAGTAGAATTACTTGCAACCATTTGAGACTATAATTGTATAGCTGTTCACCTCATCTCTCTTACACACTCCACATTCGCTGCCTTCATGAAAGGATGGATGCTGTTAAATGGTACATTAAAATTATGTTGTCACATTTTCATAATAGACAAATTAGCAGTGCACAGTCTAGAGAAGTGTTAGCACAACAAAACAAAACAGGCTATAGTCTCTGCTTTGTCATGTGGCATTTTTCTCTTGAGATCAACACTTATTAGTATTGCTAGAAGTGTTGGGTATTTGAAAATACATGGGGATTAGACTGGAAGTGTCTTGAAATCCCCAGGGGCAAAGACATAGTGCTCAGATACAAAGTAATTGCTAACATATAACCACGTTAAATGAAGCATAAAGTCTACATACAGTCGGTGTCTGAGCCACTTATACTTCTGATCGACAGTATTGATTGCCATTGTTGTCGTTTGAGTGCTGATAATGGGCTCTCCATGCACATGCACTCGAACGATTGAACGAGTGTGCTGCTTGTTTTCTGCCCTGCTGGGTGCAGACACTTTCACTTCTGGATGGAGGAGCTCCCATCCTCCCATTAGTAATCGCACAGTCGCCATGGTTACACCCACTAGACAAGCTGGTTCACTGCACTAAACGGCTGAATTATGAAAACATTTGTTGTGGGGCAGGACAAACACACGTGTGTACAGACACGCTAAGCTCCTGGAAGCATTTCTGTCTGACTCTACTGGTTTAAGTGGTTTGATTTGGTGCCATTTTCTTTCTAGAAAAGCAGCAGTGAGCCAGTTTCTCTTAGTGTCAGTCCAGCACAGGAGAGGGAAGTGAAACAAGACAAGAATGTTTTAACAGAGAACTAATGTGCTTTGAAAACAGATGATGTCTGGAATAGGCTGTGATGGCATCAGTGGCTACTTTAGACTTGTGACTGACGAATGTTTGGTCCCTATTGAGGCACCAGAGGTCATTATCTTGTCCTTATCTGATGGCTCGCTGACCATAATAACGGTCAAGCACTTTTAATTAGGTGTAACTCAATAGACCTTGTCCTTGCCTCGAAAGCTTATCTCCAGTGGTGTGGGGGTGTATAGAGCAGTGAATGAACACCATACTCCTCAATGTGTGTTTGTGTGTGACTAGGGCAGAGGTTTTTCTCTAGGTCAAACTCACTCTTCATGTACACTGACTCCCTCTACTGGCCAAAATGAAAAATCTCACCCATACACTCGCGCATGCACGCACACACGCACACGCACACACACACACACACACACACACACACACACACACACACACACACACACAACCTGGCACTTTTGATTCATGCCACATCTGGATCTGTCTTACATTACAGGTGACCAATCTGCTCACTCACTAACCAAATCACTCTCTCTCTGACACACACATACATACATACACTCACCACAAAAACTCTTCCCTTATGTGATCGTCAGTGGACTTCCCTCTTGCTAAGACCCAGATCTTTAAAGTGTGACTCATACTGTGGTCTGGTTACAGACCCCTTCCCCAAAAATCAGCAGCACAGTCCTCTTCCCCAGATATTCAGATATCTGATCTTAACCAAATGTACAACTGGATATTTTTATAGTTACTCACACACTGTTGCATATGTCTAGAGTTTTGTAACCCAGGGTCCATACTTAAATTACCTTTATTATTATTATAGTGAGGTTGAACTCTGAAACCGGTCTCTCTTTGTTGGTTTTGGATTATCCTGCTGTACTACTGTGACTGTAGTAAGGATTTTGCATATTAAGGTCACCTACAGTTGGATATTATGTATTTAACAGTGCTCTAGTGCTTCAGACTATGCTTGAAAGTTGTGTGAAGAAAGTTTACATTAATATTTGTGAAAGTTATATGACTGTGAACAGGTAGCAGTGCATAATTTTCCTTTTAAACTGAAACTAACTGAAACTACTTTCTGGCTGCTCTTTTTTTTTTTTTTTACCACACACAAATCAATGGTATCCGAGGAGCAAGAAAAGCATTAAAAAATAAAAGCACATATTGAGAAAAATGGTAAGCAGTGTGATAAAGTACAGCATAAACTGAGGAAAAGGCAAAACAGCACAGGGATGATCCTTTAATGTGAACATGTGAAGATATTGTTATGCTTCAGGGGCTCCATTTCTCCACTAAGTTGTGTCACAGAAGATGGGTTTCTGTGTGGATGTGTATTTGTGTCTGTTCAGTTTTTCTGCTTCAGATTTCTCCCTTTTCCGCAATGCCTTTCCTTTTGTCTGTATGCCGTTCTGTATCAGACAGATTCACATGAAAAGTTGATGAGAGGCAGATTGAGGTGTGGTTCAGGAAGGTGACGGGGCGTGTTGTGTTGTTCTGCGTTACACTACCTGCTCTTCTCTGGGCCTCTGTGCGCTGCGCTGCTCCTTTGGCTCTGTCTGCTCAGTGTGGCATGTAATCAATTACTTTTCCTGTCATTATGGAGAGGACTTGACTGAGTGGAGGAGTGCACGCTTTCTTTGTTCCAGCACGTGTTTGAAAAACAGCCGAGAGGAACACCCATGGAGAACACACAAAAACGCCATTTATTAATTAATTGGAGCTTGTCGCCATTATCACATAAGCATATATGAATAGAGTCACATGGGGATTTCTTTGTCTCTCACTTTTTTTGTGCTGCATTCAGTTCAATGGGCTTTTCACTTTCATTTTAAACAAAATAAGCATGAAAGCAGCATTTTACATGACAAGATAATCACATTTAGTTCATATCTAGTAGCTGAATTTGCAGTTTGAGGATTTTGTTTATCTGCCCGGCTATTTTACTCAGGGATGATGTAACCGGCTCCAGCTGTAGCCGCAGGATGCCGCTGACAACCATTAATGACATTAATCTGTTTGTCTGCTAAAGTGGCACAGATACACATCCATGCACTCATATACACATGCAGAAGCATACGCAAGCGAATACACAAACACATTAAAAGATTTAACCACGAGGAGCATATGGGGCTTCAGAGGGATTTGCAGACCTACAAGCCCCCTGACACCCCGTATTTTAATGAGAACAATGTCCTTGTGTACCTTTTCTACTCTTCTGTTTGCTAAAGCTGTTTGAGCCACATGGTTTCATTATTAACTTTCTTTAATATACTACGTTACATCACTTTATTTGTTTCAAGAGCAAACACACAAAACAGAAACTGTGAATAAATGAGACTTTCCCGTCGTAATTGTCAGCTCATTCTCAACTGTTGCTAAAGAAAATATGTGCTTTTACTTCTTTTCACTCTCTTTTTCCTGTCCACATATGCTTCTGTCTGTCCTCACACACTTACTCATGTATACAATTGCACAGATACACTTATATTAATGTCTGAGCAGACCACAACCAGTTGTTGCAGGAATGCTGGACTTCCACTCCTGTCGGTCTCCGTGGACATGTTTAGTTTGACTGCAAGCCATTTCATTATTGTGAAACACACCAATGTTGAGCAACAAACACATGTTCTGGATCGGAGCTTGGGAACCAAGCTCACGTCTCTCGGACAGATTTTCTCACATTCTCCTTTCGGAAGGAAAGAGAAGTTTGGGAAAGTCTGTGACTACAAGAAAAATAATGCCTCTCTAGAGCACAAAATTGGGCGGGATCCGTTTTGCTTGAACTTTCACTGCGCATATTTGCTATTCCCAGTATGATTGTGCTTTCTCTAACGATGGACACGCTTTTCAACGTCCCCTCTTCAAACACCAAAACCACTGTCACGGCTACTGTTGACTAGACCCCCCCCCACCCCCCCACCCCCGATGCTGAGGCCTGGTAAATCCCCATGGAGACCCTATGGCATAATCCCTCCTAATCCCTGGGGCTTCCTTTTATGGCAGGGTTCGGGAAAGCATAAGAGATATCAAGGATTTGGTAAGCAGTCTGCAGGAACCGTGTGTGTGTGTGTCTGTGTGTGTGAATGAGTGGCTTCAGCTTCTAAACTTACAGAGGTCAAAATGTCACAGCTTTTGCCCGATGACCAATTTCACCCCATTTCCTTTGAAGAAAGATATGAATCCTGCTCTTCCTGGAGGTGTTTTAAATTCGCTTTATTTACTTGTCTTATTATATGATCATTCTTGACCTACAGAAGAGATGAAAAGAGGCCAAATGACCTGAAAATAACAACTGATGGTGAACACGATACTAAACCAACAAGCACACTTATAAACCATATAGTCTTGACATCACTGAGTCAACAAGCCTTTGCTTTTAAGACTCTGCAGGAACGTTTCAGATTGAATTTGTTATAGGAGCATAAAGGCAGCAACAAAGAATTGTCTTGTCTTTGAGATTTCTGTCTCAGCCCCAATACAATGGAGGTGGAAGGAATTTTGTTTATGGTGTTTGCAGCAAAAAACACTCTCTTTTAATATCCTCCTTATTCTGAATATTCTACAGATTTCACTGAGAAGAATATTCATGAGATATCTCTACAGGAGAGGTCCCAACAGAAAAATAAATCCACAAATTTTACTAGCAGTTTTTAAGCTCCAAGCTCAATACAAATCCTAGAGAGAGACGCCACTGCAACATACAAGTTAATTTTTAACCACACTAGCAGAATGGCAGTGGCAGTCAGTCGGTTCTTTCGGTTCACCACTGTGGTTCTCATTTAAATGTCTCAACAACTATTGGATAGATTGAGTTAAATGTCTGTGAAAGTTCTCATTCATATCCAGGTCATAGTCATTCTGGGCAATTCAATCGAAGGCAACTGGACTCCGTAGAATGTCTGTGAAGACGTTTCGAAACATCTTCACAGACTCCAAAAAACACTCAGATGAGAGGCGAAACAGCTTCACAGACATTCTACTGAGTCCATTTGCCTTCAGTTGAATTGTCCAGAATTGAGTTGAATGTTTGATAAAGACATTCATTGTCTCCAGTTGATAGATGATCATGACTTTGATACCCAGACTTTTCATGTAGTGCTACCATCCAGTAAAAAAAGTATTTTAAGACTACATACCTACAAAACTAATCGTTTGTTCAGTATAGCCTCAGTGCTACTTTGTGTTTAGTGCTAATCAGTGCATGTTAGCATCCAAGTTGTTAATGGTTTTTTGTAGTAAACATGCTAGCAGCTGACATTGTCCTTTAGCTCTGTGGGCGTTTCTGTTTTTGTCTGCTGCTATTTCCAACATGCACGCAGCTGTTGGTAGCTTAATCTTCTCATGGCAAGATATGCTGATGTTGAATTTTTTTTTTTTTGGAAATTGTTTAAATATTTTCGATTTTTAAACCAATCATATGGTCCGTGATCTACACATTTACAGTGGGTACGGAAAGTATTCAGACCCCCTTAAATTTTTCACTCATTGTTATATTGCAGCCATTTACTAAAACCATCTAAGCTCATTTTTTCCTCATTAATGTACACACAACACCCCATATTGACAAGAAAACACAGAATTCTAGACATTGTTGCAGATTTATTAAAAAAGAAAATGCTGAGCAAAGGATCTGAATACTTATGGCCATGTGATATTTCAGTTTTTCTTTTTTTAATAATCTGCAAAAATGTCTGCAATTCTGTGTTTTTCTGTCAATATGGGGTGCTGTGTGTACATTAATGAGGAAAAAATTAGCTTAGATGGTTTTAGTAAATGGCTGCAATATAACAATGAGTGAAAAATTTAAGGGGGTCTGAATACTTTCCGTACCCACTGTATATGGAAAAAACTGCTTTACAATATGGACGCAGAGCAATGTGTATTTTGTTTGGAGTTGTTTTACATGTGACGTACTGCCTTTAAATGTTGCTGATAGTGTTGTTTTTAACAGTACAGCAGATCTAGATTAGCTACACAGATAACTTTGGCCCAACAGTCCCTTTTAAAGATACTAATAAACTAAATTAAACTGCTGAAAAGGCTGTAAAAATCGGGAGACATTGCACATGTATGTAGATAACACTGGAAAATTCTTGTACAATTTTGTTGTGACTTATTGTTTTCCTGTAAGACATTGATATCAGTGAAAAATGAGCACACTCCCTCTGATTAGGAGAGGGGTTTGAGGAAATGATCAGGTTCATTCCTTAGTGGATCAGTTCCCACAGTAAAAGACAACCTCCCCCCTATACACGCACACACACACACACACACACTCACTCTTCCAAACCTGGCTCACACTCATTCATGTCCTCCGTCTACATCTGTATAGTCTGTAAAGAACATGCTGGGTTTATCTACAGGGGGTAAATGAAACTGCATGGTTAAGGACCAGCTTTTTGGGAGCTTTGGACGGAAGCTGCCTCAAATCTACACTACACATTCACCCACAAACACACACAATTTCTTAGATACAACATGCACACTAAAGTCGAGCTTTGGAAGTTTAACAGTGGGGTGTGAGGGGGGGTGTAATGCGCATAAGAATTAGCCTTGCTTTCCTCCCATTGACACCCACGGTGTTATTCTCTGGGGTTGTTTCGACATTAGTCACACACTTTTTTTTCTGCCCTCATGCCATCATTCTCCCTTCCTGTTCTCCTCATTACACCATCTCTTAATCTCATCCTTTCAAGTATTCACCAATTCTCCTTGTAGTAAACGTATCCTCATTAGTGGACACAGGCTGAACCGTCTGCAGAAACCTCTTGAGCCATATTTGAACTCTTTAGGATGTTGGCTGTTTTTTGTTGTGTTTTCCTCTCTGTCTCTCAAAAGAGAAAGCACCTTTTATGTCAGTTCTATTTCACATTGTTTTCAGCAGACCAAACCTCAAGAATGGCATTCTCTCCAAGCAAGAGTCTAATAAGCTGCTTTTGGTGGCCCAGACATGAAGGGTCCCTCAATTAAGCACAAGAGTACCTTCTCAGACTAGGAAACACACTCTGATGTTTAACCTCGAGTGTGTCACAGTAAGGTTAAAAGCATTAAAACTTGATCTATTGTTAATGAGCTGCTAGACTGAGCATGCAGGCTGGTATGCAAACCGTAGTATGGTGATTTCTTCGGCAGGTAATGAAATTAAAAAAACAATTCCTAACACGAGCTGTCTGACCATGTTACAAACCAAATATGCTTATAGTCATTCCAGTCTTACTGGAAGGCAGACTGAAACGACAGCTGTCACAGAGATGAGACGCAAGATTAATTTTTAAAAATGAGGAAAATGGTGTACGTTCTCAGGAGACAATGACAGTGAAAACATCTAAAGTAGCACAAATAGTTGAGTAAGACTAGACTAGATTTACTTTTTCCTCCACATATTTGGCAGAACTTCTTAAGTTTAAATATCAGCTCATCATTTTCAGAAAGTTGGCAGTGATCTGTGACACAAACACCTCCTGTCCGATGTTGGAAAGGTGTTTGTGGAGGTGGGTTCAGATGTTATCTGACTCTTTAAGATGTAGTTTGAACAGACTATAAATCCCACTTAAAGCTGCATTAGCCTGTGTTGTGTATGAAGAATAACTTTATGTTCATAATTTGGGACAAGGGAAAAATGACAATTTCAGTCCCAGTTAATGTATAAACTTTGTTGCTCTTTAAAGCTTCTGAAATTTTGTTTTAAGTTTTAAATATCTGTATATGACAAAAGCTGGGGAGAAAAACTGCTTTAGGTAATAGTTAGCAGTCAAAGACAGATCTCCTTCATTAGGACTCTAGTTTGGTCAGATTTGACTGAATGTGTTGCATAACGACAACCTGCTCCATAACAATCATGCTACAAATTCACCCATAGGTTCAGTAAAAAAAAAAAAATATATATATATATAATATATTTTAATGTTTCCTAATATTTCAATCTCAGCATGAAAGCCAACATGGTTGTTAAAATGCTCAGAAAAATAAAAATGTGATCCACACTTCTGGGTAAAGTGGGAAAATTTAAACTTTCTCTCACAGTGGCCACACTTTTCAACGTCCCCTTTTCAAACACCAAAACCACTGCCACGGCTACTGCTGACTAGACGCCCCCCCACGCTGAGGCCTGGTAAATCCCCATGGAGACGCTATGGCATAATCCCTCCTAATCCTTGGCTTCCTCTTATGACATTGTTTGCGAAAGACATAAGAGATATCAAGGATTTGGTCAGCAGTCTTCCAGTACATGGGGGCGTGGAAAGGGCAATTATGATGGCCGTGTGTGTGTGTGTGTGTGTGTGTGTGTGTGAGTGTGTGTGCATGGTCAGGACCCCCACATAGTTCAGAGGGATGTGTTACCATTTCAACAATATAAGCAAAGGACAGGAACCATGTGTGTGTGAGCGGCTTCAGCTTCTAAACTTACAGAGGTCAAAATGTCACAGCTTTTGCCCGATGACCAATTTCACCCCATTTCCTTTGAAGAAAGATATGAATCCTGCTCTTCCTGGAGGTGTTTTAAATTCGCTTTATTTACTTGTCTTATTATATGATCATTCTTGACCTACAGAAGAGATGAAAAGAGGCCAAATGACCTGAAAATAACAACTGATGGTGAACACGATACTAAACCAACAAGCACACTTATAAACCATATAGTCTTGACATCACTGAGTCAACAAGCCTTTGCTTTGGAGGTGGAAGGAATTGTGTTTATGGTGTTTACAGCAAAAAACACTCTCTTTTAATGTCCTCCTTATTCTGAATATTCTACAGATTTCATTGAGAAGAATATTCATGAGACATCTCTACAGGAGAGGTCCCAACAGAAAAATGAATCCACAAATTTTACTGGCAGTTTTTAAGCTCCAAGCTCAATACAAATCCTAGAGAGAGACGCCACTGCAACATACAAGTTAATTTTTAATCACACTAGCAGAATGGCAGTGGCAGTCAGTTGGTTCTTTCGGTTCACCACTGTGGTTCTCTTTGAAATATCTCAAAAACTATTGGATAGATTGAGTTGAATGTTTGATAAAGACATTCATTGTCTCCAGTTGATAGATGATCATGACTTTAATACCCTGACTTTTCTTGTAGTGCCACCATCCAATAAAAAAGTATTTTAAGACTACATACCTTCACAACTAATCGTTTGTTCAGTATAGCCTCAGTGCTACTTTGTGTTTAATGCTAATCAGTGCATGTTAGCATCCAAGTTGTTAATGTTTTTTTGTAGTAAACATGCTAGCAGCTGACATTGTCCTTTAGCTCTGTGGGCATTTCTGTTTTTGTCTGCTGCTATTTCCAACATGCACGCAGCTGTTGGTAGCTTAATCTTCTCTTAGAAAGATATACTGCTGTTGAATTTAGTTTGTTGGAAATTGTTTAAATAGTTTCAATTTCCAAACTGATCATATGGTCAGTGATCCACACATTTATATGGAACAAATTGCTTTCCAATATGAACGCAAATTTGTTCCATATAAATATAAATGTTTGGAGTTTTTTTACATGTGACGTACTGCCTGTAAATGTTGCTGATAGTATTGTTTTTAACATCTTTCTGTCCAGGTACCACAGATCTAGATTAGCTACACAGATAATTTTGGCCCAACAGTCCCTTTTAAAGATACTAATAAACAAAACTAAATTACTGGAAAGGTTGTGGAAATGCGACACATTGGAAACGTATACAGATGACACTGACAATTCCTCGTGCAGTGTTGTTGTGATTTATCATTTTTCTGTAAGACATTGATATCAGTGGAAATGAGCACACTCCCTCTGATTAGGAGAGGGGTTTGAGGAAATGATCAGGTTCATTCCTTAGTGGATCAGTTCCCACAGTAAAAGACAACCTCACCCAACATGCACGCACAAACACACACACACACACACACTCTTCAACACACACACACACACACACACACTTCCAAACCTGGCTCACACTCATTCATGTCCTCCGTCTACATCTGTATACACTGTAAAGAAGCTATGGGTGGAAGCCGCCTCAAATCTACACTACGCATGCACCCACAAACACACACAATTTCTTAGATACAACATGCACACTAAAGTCGAGCCTTGGAAGTTTAACAGTGGGGTGTGACGGGGGGTGTAATGCGCATAAGAATTAGCCTTGCTTTCCTCCCATTGACACCCACAGTGTTATTCTCTGGGGTTGTTTCGACATTAGTCACACACTTTTTTTTCTGCCCTCATGCCATCATTCTCCCTTCCTGTTCTCCTCATTACACCATCTCTTAATCTCATCCTTTCAAGTATTCACCAATTCTCCTTGTAGTAAACGTATCCTCATTAGTGGACACAGGCTGAAGCGTCTGCAGAAACCTCTTGAGCCATATTTGAACTCTTTAGAATGTTGTCTGTTTTTTGTTGTGCTGTCCTCTCTGTCTCTCAAAAGAGAAAGCATCTTTTAAGTCAGTTCTATTTCACATTGTTCTCAGCTGACCAAACCTCAAGAATGGCATTCTCTCCAAGCAAGAGTCTAATAAGCTGCTTTTTGGTGGCCCAGACATGAAGGGTCCCTCAATTAAGCACAAGAGTACCTTCTCAGACTAGGAAACACACTCTGATGTTTAACCTCAAGTGTGTCACAGTAAGGTTAAAAGCATTAAAACTTGATCTATTGTTAATGAGCTGCTAGACTGAGCATGCAGGCTGGTAAACCGTAGTATGGTGATTTCTTCAGCAGGTAATGAAATTAAAAAACAATTCTTAACACGAGCTGTCTGACCATGTTACAAACCAAATATGCTTATAGTCATTCCAGCCTTACTGGAAGGCAGACTGAAACGACAGCTGTCACAGAGATGAGACGCAAGATTCATTTTTAAAAATGAGGAAAATGGTGTACGTTCTCAGGAGACAATGACAGTGAAAACATCTGAAGTAGCACAAATAGTTGAGTAAGACTAGACTAGATTTACTTTTTCCTCCACATATTTGGCAGATCTTGTTAAGTTTAAATATCAGCTCATCATTTTCAGAAAGTTGTCGGTGATCTGTGACGCAAACACCTCCTGTCCGATGTTGGAAAGGTGTTTGTGGAGGTGGGTTCAGATGTTATCTGACTCTTTAAGATGCAGTTTGAACAGACTATAAATCCCACTTAAAGCTGCATTAACCTTCTTGTGTATGAAGAATAATTTAACATTCATACTTTGGCACAAGGGAAAAACGACAATTTCATATACAGAAAATATTTGAACTTAAACTTTACTTAAACTTTGTCTTAAATATTTGTACACGTCAAAAAAAGTTGGGGAGAAAAACACCATTGGGCAATAGTTTATCAGTCAGAGACAAATTTCTTCATTAGGATGTAGTTATATCAGATTTTATAGACAGTATTGCATAACGACAGACAACTCCATAACAATCTTGCTACAAATTCCCCCGTAGGTTCAGTAAAAAATGTCTTAATTTAATTTTAATGTTTCCTAATCTTTCGATCTCAGCATGACAGCCAATGTGGTTGTTAAAATGCTCCGAAAAGCGGAAATGTGATCCACACTTCTGAGATAAGTGGGCAAATTTATACTGCTGAGGAAGTTATGAAAAAGCTCGTGAACAGCTGCTCATGGACCTTGTGGTTGGATTGTTTGGCCGGGTCTAGAAAGATCCTTTAATCTCAGCCCCAACAGAGTTCAAATGCTGATAAATGGAGAGCACGTTTTTCACACTGAGGTTCACCCACTTCAAGCCAGTCAGAAGAGCACGGAGAAAAATTAAATACAGAAAGAAACATCTCCTACAATAAAATTACTAAAACAGACCCAACTTTGGCAGAAAACTCTGTTCATGTTATTGCTTATAGTAAGACGCTCATTGAGAGAGTAAGATTTCCTCAAATACAACCTGGAGATTCTGTAGAGATTCTTTAAATGGCAGTCAGTATTTGAAGGGGTGCACCACAGCAAAGAAACTTGCTAGAAGGAACTTGTCAAACAACAGAGACACATGTGTGCAAGTGTGTGTGAGAGTGTGGACAGGAGGAGAGTGAGGTAAACACGTGTTGTAGTGTGAAAGTTTTTGATTGAAAGGGTGATGGACTTTCAAGGCTGCCAGTTAAACTGGAGTAAATGTTAAGTTGATAAGACAACAGAGAAAAGTGAGTTTTTTCCATTCTGATAAATAGATGTTTTATATCTGTTTATATTCAGCATGTGGCTAAGCGAGCGTTTGCAAGTTCATCTGTGTGTGTGTTCCAGGTCTGATAAGGGGGATGAGTTTTCCCAGGTCTAGCGTCCCTTTCATCAGCAAAGGAGTGACGGTTTCCCAGGGTCGCACCGATGACCCTGTCTGTATACTGTCATTACACAGTTACATCACCACCTAATTATACTGGCCTACTGCACACACACACACACACACACACACACACTCATGAGCCTTGAAAACAAGCACTGTGGTCTTAGATGCTGGCTGAAAAGGAGGGTAGCGGTGAAAAAAAAGAGGCGCTCTTTGATGAGCAGCAGCACATAAACAGAGCGGGAGACAGAGGGCAAGTCTGGACATGAGTCAGTGGTCGAAGTAAAAGCTGGCCAGACAGGCTCGGAGCTGCGTCCAACTCACTATTCCAGAAACTGGGATGAGAGTTGACATGAATAAAGTCAAAGGCTCTCATTCACTTAAGAAGGACTGCAAGTGTGTGTAAAATGTGGGAGTTTTTGTTGTGTGTGCGTGCATGGAAACTGTTTCCTTTCTCTGTATTTGCAACGCTAGGCAACAATCATGGCAGCGGCTACACACACCTGCACTTCAGCATGCCAATGTGCCACTCAGGCCACTAAAACACACAAACGCACAAACCAGCACTGTGTGCCCACCTGGCTCTGCATCTTATGGGTGAGCAGCAACCCAAAGAATCCCGCCGTTGTTCCCTCTGCACTTAAAAAGAGTGCTGTTAATGATCTTTTCTCTCTCTCTCTGGGTTCCAGTCTCTGTTTCTATATCTTGTCTCTCTTTCTCTACCACTCACACACTTTCTTTCTCCTGTCTCCGCTGAAAAGACAGTGTTAATTATCTCCACCTCCCCCCCCACACACACACACTCCTCTTCCCTCCCCTCTCAGTCTCTTTCTCGCCCTTCATTCACTTATTGAACAGACCAAGAAGACAGGCAGATCTATTCACTGGGGTCCACTCAGTACTTAAAGTGTTTAAACACCACTGGATGTTGTGAGGGGGCAGAGCTCCGGGGGAGTGGATACATGATACCCACTCTATTCCTCTGCAAGTCCCTAATAGCCAATACACACTGTGTTACAATAGAAACACTGGAGTCATTTACCCTCCCTGCTTCATTACATCCTGATTGAGGCCTATTTATTGCCACTGATGGTTTGGCCATTAGCCAGCATTTCTTCCAGACAGTGGGCGACTGTTGAAAAATATATACATGTAATAAATCAAGTCTAAGAAATGCAAGTTTTGGTGGAAATTGCTCAAAGATACCTGGTCACCCCATTATTAAGCCCAAGTTTTGGAGTATTTTACCTGAGGATTACCTTAATATTCCACTCTATACTTATACTCTTGCTACATTTCGCGAGGAAATATTGTGCTTTTTACTACACAATATACATCCGACAGTTGGTGGTACTGTTTACAATGCAGATAAAGATTTTACAATGAAAAAACATGAGCCGTTGTTAATGATTTACTAATATGATAATAAACCATCACTTCTGCAGTTGAAAATGGGTGTGTTTTCCACAAGTTATGCACTTTCTGTGTGTTGAGTGTCTTTCTAATTAAGTAAAGACCTTTAAAAAAAATGGCAAATTCTGCTGAAGAAGTATGTATCCATGCCAGAATCTGTTTCTCAAAGTATTAATCAATGATTTACTGAGTTTTAAAGGCACTGGATGTGTAAGCGGTGCCAAGAGATAGTAAACAAAATCCTATAGGGATGGACATGAAGCTTAATAAACAAAGAAATTACGCTAAATTACACATAAATGCATCAAGAATTACGATCCAGTAATACTATTTCTAGTGACTGTAAGACTACCATGAATAACAGTAGGGATATTTAAAATCCTTATTTTATTCATAAGATAACGCTTGTTTGGTTCCATTATGAAGGAAATCTGTGCAGATATAAACACTAAAGAGTTAAACAGCCTGTTGCAGAGTAGTGGGACTTTTCCCCCCTTTGTGGTATTGAAAGGAGTGAATAAAGTAAATACTTCTTCCACCATTGGATGTTAAAGCATTGAAACAAATGCTAGTGTTGCAGTGCAGCTTTGACTTGGTCTCAGATTAATGGGTGAGTGGAGTCAGTGGGTTGTGTCTTGTGCGCGGGATTGTAAGAGTGTGACAATGCCCCTGACATGTCGCTTTAGAGAATCTGATGACTCCGTGCTTTATCCTGTGGCTGCGTGCGTGTTAAAGCTTCTATGCGCTTTTTGGGGGGAAAAAGGCGCAGCTGGTCGCGATCAGTGAATCGGGGCCGGGGGAGGAGGAGGAATTCGGGGTGTTGCCTTCCTATCCATGCCTCCCTCCTTTGCTCATCGCGTCTCTCCCCTCCCTCCGTGAACGTGTGTGTGTGAGTAAGAGAGTGTGTGTGTCTGAGTGGAAGCACACTGCGGGTCAGTCAGTTAACGCTGCTGACTCTCATAGGCGGCTCCCCGGTTTATCAGCGGCGGAAAGCACCAGGGTCGGATTCTCTTTTCCGTGTCTTCTTCCTGCCTTCCAGAGCCGCCACAGAAGCGGGATATGCCAAACGGGAACACAAAAGCCGGACTGCTTGTAGAATGAGCGGGCGCGTGTTGAACGGCAAAATGCTGCAGCTCCCGGCTCCGCAGCGCGCTGGGAGGACAATGCACTTTCTGTCAAGGTAAAGCGGATGAGAGCAGAGACTGCATGTTGACTGAGGATGCCGGATGAGAAGCCAATTGACACGGTGGTGGCATCGCTTTTGGTGGTGTGATGCGAGCTTGTGAGGACGCGCCGCAGAGGCTCAGGTTGAGAGCCTGTGCGTAAAAATCAGCGGCATGTCTTCATTGATAAAAAAAAGCTGCATGGTGGCACGTTTCAGTATTGTGACTGGCACAGATTAGAGTGTTATAGGATGCTTCTGCGTGGATGCTGGTAAGAGAGCAGGATTTGATGGAAAGGAGCTGCTCTGTAGTGGAATATATAGGCAGACCTCAATGCGCAAATCCATATGTTGAATCAGCACTGCCTTTTATTGCATGCAGCCTATAAGCTGCAGCGTGTTAAAGCAGGTACGTGCTGCAGCCTTAACATTAAAGGGCTCTATATCAGAGGAAAGGCATTAGTGCAAATCACCTAATGAGAATACTAGAGTGGATGAAGCATGTGGATGTGTACGCGCGTCAAGTGCGTGCGTGCCTTAATTGTCTGTATATTTTACTGTCTGCTGACATGCCCATTGTTTTAAGCTGCATGTGCAATGGCAACCGGTTGCCGGTGTCCAGCCAGCGGTGGCAGGTATAGATGCGTGGAGAGTGGGTGGGTGGGTGGGTGTGTTCTTATCGATCCGCTGCGGGACCGGACCGCATTCTACTTGAACGGCTGACCTACATTCTGAACGACGCCTTCTCTGCGTATAGCTGCTGTGATTGGGTGGAAACCAGCAAGCCTCCTCCAAATCATCTTTATGCCCACTCAGATGTGAGAATTACCTAAGTGCCTCCATGTGTGGGCTAATATAGGCCAATTGATATAAGTGGGCTGGTCTGGTGACTGAGCAGGTAAAGTAGAGGCGCAGAGAAGGAATATATGTTGTGTGGGTGGGAAGGGGTTTGGTGGGTGGCAGAGGTCGCCTTTGCTCTTTTTGGTCTACTGACCCCTATAGCTTGCATTGACCCTTTATGTAAACCCATTAGAGCAGACTGGCCTTATATCAGGGCTTCTGCCGCACACACACACACACACAAATGCTTTCATGATTTAGCTGCACACACATCCTCATTTCTGAGTCCCACAGGACCATTTAGGGTATTTTTTTTTTATCTGCGTGTTTGAGTTGGACACGTGTGCCTAAACAGACTGGCTGTCAAAAGACTGATAGGGGGAAATGGTCAAAAACATCACAAGCGACACGTTTCAGACAGACGCCAAACTATATGATCGAAACCAGAGGTGACGTTGGAGTACGAGTCTCTGCACACGTACACCAGTGTGCGGGTGTCAGCATTCACAATCAAAACTTAAACATGCATCATCTAACCAGATCCAGCCAAAACAAAGATTTGGTCAACTCTGTTAGTCATACGGACGGCAATCCAACATCAACTTAGCGTCTGTCCCTTTGTGTGCGTGTGTAGTGTCATCCAAACACTATACAAACAGCCTGCTCAGCATGACCTACCACAATCTAGATCCACCCCTGACAGCACATTTCTGGTGACATCACTCATTAATGTGTATCACACCCAAATCCTCTCATTTTCTTGTAATTAAAGCAAAATGGGCCATCGGTCGCTGTGATGCAGACCAGGCTCATGTCATAGCTGATGTCATGTAACTGTTAATAGGTAAGCTTGGTCACCGGTGATGCAGAAAGTCCGATCGGGTGGAGGCTTTAATGGTTTGGCATCAGCTGTTTCATTACAGATGGAGCAGAGTAATTAAAAGTGAAATCTGTGTAACTTTCAATTAATATATCATAATTATGTCCATCTACATAGAGGAAGTGAGAATTCACCGTGCTGTTGAGAGATGCTGATCAGGTTTATCAGGTGGCACCTGTCAGCTGTTGGTGTCATTTCCACTCAACTTTGATATTTTGGCAAATAAAATCATTGTAATTTATCTCTCAAAGGTATTTTCACTGCATACCGGCAAAAATCAAATAAATCTCAAATACAACATCAAGATTCTGTGCTATCTTGTAATTTTAAGATGTGGAGAGTTGTCCATTTTCAGCTTACAAACAGCCCTGTTTTCAGCACACACACACAAAGAAAAATTGTCCATTGTGCTGCAGTTCAGGACTCTGGGTCAAAAACTGATTAGGCTGTTTTGGAAACAAACTTTGCTGACTCGGTCAACGGATGAGTTAAAATGGTAAACAGTCTTACACCCTAACTTTAATACTCCTCAGCGCACAAACATGTTTACACAAAGGGTGAAACTGTCAAAAAAGCTTCATTTTTAAAATTAACTTTCTGATTTTTTCGCATATTGCTTAACTTTCAGTGGCTAAAGTTTCAGGGTCAGCATGGATGAAAGGGAAAATAGCACCTGGTCTGAGTCACTTCTCGCGGCCACTGACTCTTGATGTTTTCTAATTAAGTGAGCGAGTATACTTTCTCTGCCTACAAGGTCATTAGGGAGACCCGAGAGCGAAACAACAGATGCTTGTAACCTGCGCTTGTAAGACACATGCACGTACACTTTTTTTTGTTGTACACACAGGAGTCAGTGTTCACAAACAGAGCTCATATTTTCATGAGGTGGTCCCTCCTGTGGTTTAGTGAGTTTCTCAGTTACATCAAAGCCAAAAGGAGGACCTACAGCCAGACAACAGCGCAGCTTAATAGGCAGCGGGAGACGAGAGAAAAGCTTTAAGGCCAACACCGGTGGCCATGGAGAATAATAACCTCTGGATGTTATTTCCACCTGACTGTGAAGTGAGCTGTAGACGATGTCTTGTATTGAAACTTACGGGGTTGTTTTGAGTTGAATGAAAAGTGAGACGATCCCTCCGGTTTGTGTTGGAGCGACGGACTCGTGGTTGTGGATTTCGGTTCTAAATGAACTACTGGACCTGTCACTTAATGCTTGTGTGTGTGTGTGTGTATGTGTCTGTGCACTCGTGCAGTGGTATGCATATGTGTGTCTGCATATGTTGGAGGATTAGGGAGTGGGACCCCAGAATACACTTGCTGGAATGCGAAGTGTGTGTTTTGAGTGGCCCGAGGGCAAGGAATGTCTCCCAAACTCACTGTAACAACTTTAAGTGCCGTGACTAGACTGTGTGTGTGTGTGCGAGTTATAAGTGACAGCAGGTGATGGGTGCAGGCTCCTGAAGGGTGCGCCTCGAGGCCTGTTGGTCGTCACCACATGTGCTCACGAATATAGACAAAAACACACACATATACAGCAACACGTCTGTCCCCTTCACAGCGTGGGAGCGTTGTGTGTGTTTTAATAGGTGTCTGCTTTATCTCAGCCAGCAGAAGTGAAAGAGTATCTCTGCTGCAGTCAATAGGCCTTTCATTCTTTTTCTGTTCAGGTGTTTGGACAACCTTTGGCAGGTGCTTCGTTGGCCGTCTAGTTAGGTTGTCTCCTTGTGTAGCCAGATTTGATTTAAATAAAAGCTGTCAGATTTGATTCACATTCTTTGCGTTCTCTTCTGTTCGTTTCTTCCTGCCCATCTCTCTGTCTAAACGTGTCAAATATTTCGGAGTGAAGAGATGCAACAATCCACTAATCCACTGTGAAAGCACACAAGTGGTGGAATTAGTCAGCCTTGGCCTTTATCTGATGATACAGAGGCAACAATAACGATGAAGGCAGAAGAAGAGGTTTGTTTCCACGGTTCTGTCTGACACATTAGGTTGTCATGTTGGGACACAGCCACTTTTTCCAATGAACAGCGATTCACATCATGCTGACATTGTACTTCCTACATTTGCTCTATGTGCGTGACAGTGTGTATGACAGTGTTTGTTATTGTGGAATACTTCCCCATTTTGGCACATAATATAATGCTGCAAAAACTGACAGCATCCCCTTTACTGTAAGTGAATACCAAACTGTCCCTAATAGGTTTCTTAGTTAATATCAGTAGCAGTTTGTGCAGTGTTTACTGTAATCCAACAGGTTAGCCGTATTGTATTTCACCGTTTCGCTGTCAGTGTTATCTGGTTTTTGTTTTGGTACGTTTCAGTGAATGTGCCTTTTCAGCTCAGCGCTCCACAGCTGTCTGCAGCTCGGTTTATGTTGCTCCTAGGTTTTTGTTGCTGTACTATATTCTGTTGATCAAAAGGCAGCTGTCAGTGGAAGTGCTTGTTTGTGCTTCTGCACATGTCTGTGGCACCATCTTTCACACAGCTGCTTCAAGTTAACAGCAACCTGGAAGAAGCATGCTTCATTCAAAAAGCGGCGCCTCCTCCTTCTCCCTCTCTTCCTCCCTTTTCCTTCGCTCTCGTCCTCTCGCTGGTCCCCCTTTTTCAAACCAAAACATCCCCCGTGCGCCGTTAATTCACACAGCCGTTAAGTCAGCTGACATGTCTGGAGGGAGGCCAGAGGTAATTCTACCCCAGGATCCAACCCCTGTCTAGGGCCTCTGCGTGCCGGGGTTCCCCTTGTGAGCTCCTCCCTGGTTCTTAGCCGCTGAGTTGGGGCTGGGAAGCGCTCCACACTGAACCCCAGACTGAACTACTTATGAAGGTGATTTAAAAAGGCCATTCCACCTCGTCCCAGGAGTGCTGTCCCTCTTCTGCTTCCTGCTCTCATGTGAAGAAGAGAGGGACTGCGGAGGTCAGATGTTATCGGGTCATAGTAGAGCACTGATGGTCACCCCTTAACACACTTAGACGTTTTAATGCTCATTTATGAAATCTAACACTCTTTGACCCAATTTGTTGTGCTCTCTACGTCAGTCACATAAGAAAACTTTGGAAGGAAGTTGTTAAACTTTGTCCCATTGTTACTGAGAAGTTATTTCGTACAAACTAAGGTCAAACTGTATTGTTTGTATTGTGGCTGCTTTCAAATCCCCAGAGCTGCCTTGTTTAGACTGGGGGCCAAAAACCTTTAAACTTTAAGCCAGCATGAGCTGACAAAGAAGACAAGGAGACACAAGAGGTGAAGAAGACAGAAAACTAGATTCTAGCCTTTCAAGGAATCATCTGCACACTCATCCTGACTGCTTGTGTTTTCCCTTTTTGGGGCTTACAGTATGAGCAGATCAAGATGACCCAGTGGACGTCAGCATGATCAACAGTCACACAATTTTTGTTTGAAAGAGAATTTCTCCACTCAGCATTCCATATATGAAGGCCTTCCACTGTTTCCACATGTCCTGTTTCATTTCACTGGAATGAAAGAGTGCAGAGCCGAGTCAACTTTCAGGTGTGATGTGTTGAACTCTGAGCAAACTTCATCTCCCCACTTCGGGGAGGTCGTGAGGAAAGAAGAGATACGGATATAAATTTTCTGTCTGGGGAGAATTTTGCTAAAGCAATTCTTCTCTTCTTAAATTGTACAGTTTTCTCTGTCCACCTATCACCACCTCCCCCACTCTTAGAAAAAAGGAAAAGGAAAAAAGGTTCACTGACCAGGATTTCAGATTTTCAGAGATGAGACTTTCCATCCAGAAAGCCCCAAGCATTTGTAGTATGTGTCCCCATCCTAGCAAGGAAAGCTTGGAAGAATGATGTACCTCAATATTCTTCCACACACAAACACACTTCGGAGCCAGTATTATTGCCTGGCCGGCTTTATGTGACCCTCAGCGAAGCAGCCACTCCAGCAAAGCTGCCGTTCCCACCAGCTACTAACATCACACACTTCTGACAGCTAATCCAAGCAGCGCTCAGGGCACAGCGGCACTTTAGTGCATCTGATGTGTACATGTTTGTGCATTTATATGTGTGTGTGTGTTTGTGTCCTAAACCCGCAGGCCATTGCTGTCAGGTTTATGCCTGTCAAAAGCACAACAAGGTTTCTTCTCTGCAATGGCCATTTAGGGATGTGACCTCCTATTTTCCCCCATGCACTCACACTCACACTTCCATATACACGCACTCATACAGCACCTCTAGCCGAGACCACTGGCCTGCTCGGATGCTGGTGGCAGATGGAATTAACAGTAATTACGAGCTCATTAACTCCAGCCTGTTCTGTAATCCGATGTAATGCCCAAATACCGCTGTGTGTGTGTCTATGTGGACGTGTGTGGACAAAAGACTGCCCAAGCAGCTATCACACATTGTTCCACTTCACATCATGGAAACAGGACGGAGAGGAAATAATAAATAACGCTAAAGAGGAAATTAAGTTCTCTGTTTAGCATGTATCCAGCCTGCTTGCGCAATCTAGATTTTAATTGGGACTTGTCAGTGATTTACTGTAAGTGTTTAACAATACAGCACAACAGAGAATCTGTATTGGGTAGCTAATTAAAAGGCACTTTTAATGACAGATTTGTTAATTGCTCGACAAGTACCGGAAGCCTCCAGACAACATGGCATCATTAAAAAGTCAGTTATTTATCAGTGAGAGTAAATGTCAACACAGCATGTATATCAGTGTGTCTTTGATAAGGACATACTATGACTCGAAAATGCAGCAGATGGTTTGTAATTTATGGACATAAGTAGCTGAAATAACAGTTAGCATGGCTATAATATATCTACAGTGGGTGGACAGTCACACCCTGTTATGTCTCTGTGGGATTAGGTGTCAGAATATCTTGAGGTTCTCAAGATATAATAAGGGTCTGGCCTGCAGAGGGAATTCCTTTATGGCCCTATATGGTGCTGCAATAGTGGATAATCCTACACAGAAGAACACAGCATCTTAAAAATCTTCCTGAAATATAGCGTTTTATAGCTTCAGAGAGTTAAGAAGATTTTTTTTTTAAATAGTCCTTTTTTTGGTACTTTTGATTGAAAAATGATTTTACTGTGGCAGCTTGTTATGCTTATAATCCACCAAGGTGATTCACAGATCTGTGTGTGTGTGTCTGTGTGTGTGCATGTGTGTGTTTGTTTCCTGGTGATAAGCTGTTAAAGTGGTCCAGGGACCCATATTGTTAGCCATCTGTGCCTCCCAACCACATTTCCCCTCTTATCAGGTAGTATCCCAACCACACACACTGTATTTATTGACAGCTCACAGACAGTCAGTGGAATTTTTATTACAAGACTTCTCACTTATACAGTGTTTGTTTAAGATTATTTTTCCTCACATGGTCAGTGTCGGCATGACTGTTGGAGAGAAAGAAACACTAACAATGGGTGTGGCAGGTCATGCTGCTCTCTGCTTTAAATGAGTCATTTTGTTTTGTGAGAGTGTGTGTTTACACCAGTGTCATTGTGGTAACAGGATCTAAACCTAACTGACTATTGGGTTTAGATCCTGTTTTATGTGTTCAGGCTAAAATCTGACAGCGGCTTCTAACCATGAGAGTTGCTGCTGAATTGCTCGTTTCCTTTTTATGGTTGACCTTTTGGTTTCATTTGCCATTTTTGGCCAGACTTTGCAAACATTATATACGATATCCTTTCTGTGGCCTTACACCTGCTCTAAGGTGGAATGTGGCATTTTTGGTGGTTTGATGACTGATGGACGACTTTAGCTCGATTGTTTTTTGCATAAAAGCAGATGTGTCCACTTACTGCCCAGCTTAGAGGCCAAGTCTCCTGCTGTTTACTTCATCTGCAGCCTGATCCAAGGTGTATTTGCCAGCACTGAACTGCACAGATAGACACTCAAGCAAAGACAATGCATCCCACCCAAATGCCACCTCTCATCAGTCACAGCTTCACTTATTTAGTCTTTAGAGAATTTAATGACTTCACCAGTCCTTTCATGCGTGCCCCCTCTGGTTTCAGAGCTCACTGCCCAGTGCCAGTCTGGCAGTGTCCTACTTTCCATTTGCCTGAAAAGGCATCGCTACAACCAGGAACCCGTCTGATTTAGCCATTTTGGGTTCTGCCATGTGACACTGTGGATTTTAATAGGAATGGAAAGTTCCTGTGCGCCGTAGACTGCAGAAACACTTTCCATGCATTTACACAAGTGGGAGAGACTGAGTCCAAATATCACCCTGGATGGGATGAGTTTAACCCATGAGGGAACAATAAGCTGAACCTTTTCATTCAGACTACTATGTGTTGTGTTATTTACAAGACCCAGATCTGTTGTTGCTTTCTTGTTTTCTGTATCTAACACCCTCTAAAAGTCCTCTATATTTTAATCTGATCTTATCTGCTCCAATGTGGTTCAGCAGGATTGATGGTAATTTCCTGCTTACCACTGATTGGCCACATTGCATTAGCATTGATGTAAGCTTAAAGTGACATTACTAAGCATCCGTAATTGTTTCACCTTGCTCATTCAGTGGAATGTTCTGTTGCAAAGTGACATTTAATTAGATTGCAAGACTGATAGTGATATTTTGTTAAAGATGTCTATGTGCGTGCACTAACATTCTCCATAATGTGCTTTGATTATTGATCAGGTAATGAGTTCGTTGTTTTTATCAGTTCTGAAAGGCAGTGTGTCTCTTTCCACTACCACTGCAAGAGTACTTTGTTGTTTCTAAAAGTTTAATTCTACTCAGCACAACACAGGAGCATCACATTCCTCCAAATGGCCTCCCTGCTGTTTTATCAAATGTTTGTTTAGATGGCAAAGCTTATCAGCCGATACTGTTAAGTCCGCTGTCTGAGGGTTGGCAGGACTCCAGCTCCCAGCAAGCACTGCTCCAACAAAACCTGCAGGCAAAGCTGCTTTGTCTTTGCAGTGGGCTTTTCTTCTTCTGGATCTACTGTATTTCTCTGACTCTTCCTCCCGTCACTCAGCCTCAGAGAGGTCAGACGGAGTAGGAGTGAGGAGAGGAGAGTGCACAGCTCTCTTAATGAGCCGCAAAAAAGACCATTTATGTTGAGATGAGAGTAATTAGCTCTGTAGTACTGAATGGAGGAGGAACACAGAAGCTTCTTAATAAAAGCCGGCTATTTAGCTCAGCAGCAGCCATTCAAGCGTTTTGTTGATAGCTTGTGAGGCCCAGTACTTGTGTGGGTGTGCCGGTCCTCTCTGCAGACGATGAGAAACAAAGAAATCATGTTTCTGTGAAAGGAGGATGTTGTATATATTGACCTTTATTAATCCAGTAAATGACAGAGAAATATTTAAGCTATTTAAAATATTTTGCAGCCTGCTCAAATTATTCACACTTCTCAAGTGATGACGAAATGTTAGTTTGCTCTGATCTGATGGTTGACATTCTGCAGAGTGCCTCACTGTGATCTCTCATTTCAAGGGGCAGTTACAGCAGAAACCACTTGTGTGCAGCTGACAGCACACAGTGTGTCCATGTGGCATATTCTCTGCTCAGTGGGATGCTGTGTTTTGCACATGGTGCGCTGAAAAGCAAACTGTCAGGTGGAGATGAAGAATGAGCTTAATCAAGCGCATCTCAGCGTAATAGACGTTTATTGCAGCCGAAATCGAATCAACATTGATATTCATTGTGCTCACAGAATTAGAGTCATGGGATACCATTTTTCATTGACTTCAGCCCTTTACTTTCCCCTCCAGCTGTGTCACAAAAAGCCAATGACATTTAACATCCATAAGCAGGATATACAAATCATTGTCTGTTTTTATCCCATCATTCATTAATGTAATTTCATTAAAGCCTTCTTTATGTGTCATGTATTGTTGACAAGAGATTCTACTGTTACCTTGCTCTTGAGAGGAACATCCAGTGTGCTATAAGTAGGGCTAATTACCATGAATAAAAATGTGACGGGGAAGTGGCTTGACTAAAATGGTGCTTGCTGTGAGACACTGGCTAATAAAAGGGGTGATGCAGATGAATGGGCTGCTAATATTATCCCCTCAGTCTCTGCAGCTGCTGCTGTAAAATGAAAAAGATTAGGCAGAGCGGAGGGGAGATTATAACGGAGGGAGAGATGAGATACGATCCTCTTCAGTGAGTGCATCGTGTCCTGAGAAGTTGGGGGAAGTTTATGTGTCATCAGCAGCACTTCTCTTTCTCACTACAGCTCTGTCTTCTTTAACGCTTTTATGTTTCACTTCTTTCTTCTCCTCTCCAACACCACTTCACCCTTTTCTTTTGAGTATGCTTATGTTTCATCGCCCTTTTTTCAAGCTCAGTTTTCCTTTCATCTCAACCAGTAGAGGACTGTGGAATAGTAAGAAGAGTTGGATGACAGTAGTTCTGGTGCTGCTGCAGACTGGTCCACGCTGATTGAGGATATCAGGTTTTGGGTGGGAAGTCAGAAAATTCTGTCTCAGCCAAAAAACCTGTGGACTGACTTGGACAGACGGCGCTTCACAAAAACGCACTTGCACAAAGCTTAAGATCTTCAGCAGATATAAAATTTAAGGTCTTTTGGAGCTTGGATGAAGATTTCCTACTTACAAATCTAAGAAGCGTAGGTTACTGAACTCTGATTTAACATAATTTCTGAGGATCAAACTGACAACAGTTAATCTTAATGCCAAGAACTTCACATAGATGAACTATAACACCCACCAATGACGCTTTATGTTAATTTTGGTCCCCACATCTTCTCAATCCTTATTTAGTTTTTGCATCTCAGAGACTCAAAGAGCAGCTCTTATTGGATGTCATTCTTTGGCCTGACAGAGATTTTTATTATATAAAGCTCATTCAGTTTCTCAGTAGAATCAAAATACACAATACAGAGTTTCTTCTTTGAGATTTATCTACTTGTTTTTCCCACTTTCTTATCAACTATCAAGATAATTCCATCCATAAATCACGTCAAATATTCTGTCTCATTTCACCCTCTCATCTATATTACATATTTAGCCAGTGCTGTTCATGATGTTTGACCTCTGACCTTGTCTCCCTCCTCTGTGAGTTCTTGTTTTCATATCTGCTTGCTGAGTGACACCAAACCCAGCGGAGATGCTGTTTGTTCTCTTCCTTATCAGATGTGAATTATTCATCAGAGAGAGTGTTATCATTCACCGAAGTACTGGTGGACAGACAGATAGCTGTGAAGTGAATAACAGGATATGAAGACAAAGGTATCGCCTCAGAGAGTAAACCCAAGCTGTGTCTCCCAAAGGAGGTTTATCTCCTGAAGAATAAATGACACATGCTCATATATTGTTTTCAAGTAAATCCGCTCTTTTCCTTTGTCCAGTTGTACTTCAGGGTGAAAAAAAGCAGGTTCAAGAAAGGAATTCACAGTAAGCTTTTATTTAGAAATGTGTAAGATCTGTGTATGAGTCTTTAAAATGAATATGTTGTTGTAAAATAAATCACATCACCCACCTGTTTCAAAAGATACCTGCATTAAATGAGTGGAATTGTCCACTGAGTGTGAGTCAGTGGTTCCAGATTTATTTTTTTGTTATACAAAATCCTTGTAAACTTTAATTTGAAATGAAAACATGTGAGTGATCCAGATTGGACTTTTTCTCTCTACCGATGGTCATTGTTCCACCTCGTTTCAAGACTGTAAACTAAACCTATTGAAGCAAGAATGCACTGAAATCAAGGAGAGGTATAACATCTAATCCATACCAGATTTTTTTGCTTTTACTTCTATTAAGAACAATTTAGTTTTTATTGTGTTTTCATATTGAGAAAAAAAGTGTAGGTCAGCTTCCTGGATGTGTCTGTCTCAATCTTAAATTTGCCCTTAATCTTATTCCGGCACGTAGATGAAGGATCATGACAACCACCTCAGACATAAAATCTCATCTGCTGTTTTTTGTGCCCAAGATATCCACGCGCCAGACAGGGAGGGCTTTCCCTTTGCCCCTCTCCCACTGATCCCCGTCGTCAACTCCCCCCAGGGTGCAGCATGACCCATACAGGCACCCATCCGGAAGGCCCACCACTGCTTTCACTCTCTTCATCCTCCCCTGTATATATGACCTCATTAGGCAGGCCCTGCCCTCTTAACTTGCTTTACAGTGTAGTGCGACCATCAGTCTAACCTAATGGCCCTAATGAGAGCGAAACCCAACCCCCTAACTTCCTACATGTGACCTATTTAATGTATATGTGAATATAAACACCTCACACATGTGACCCTTTTATTCCACAAGTCAGCGTGTTGAGTCAAAGTACAGATATGTTTCAGTTATTTCTTGAGCTGTATGTGGTCACATTTGCCATATTACTTTATATTCTCTATAGTGCAATTTGGAAACATTACTTTCGTATTATGTTTTGACTTACATTTCGAGTTTATTTAAGTTTCGGGCATCAAAACTACTTGGTTAGGTTTGGAAAAAAAGATCAGAGTTTGGGTTAAAATACATCCTTTTTGCTAAGGTAACCACATGTTAATATGGTTTTGTAAGTGTCCAGGCACCACCTGAGATTTCACATGCACTTATTCACATGACTGTGCAACATCACCTATAAACTGGGTTTCTTGCCATTTAATAATAATGTAACTGGATGAAAATGCACATTTTGCCCTATGTGCAGGATAGTGCCTACTGGCAATATCAGTGGAAGTTATAACAACTGATAATGGCCATTTATTATGTAACTTAGGTGCTTCTAAGAGTTGAGACTGGAATTTCACAAATATAGTAACTGAAAACTGACTTAAATGCACAAATACCTAATTCAAGTACATTAAATTTCCTGTAACACACTGAACTACCCAACACTATCAGCAATATCTGAGGTTGACATATACCCTTTAAGTAGGATGTTTATTGATATTTTTACAACTAAATAAAGTTATATCCACTATAGGAGCACCCACAACCTGTCTATGTCAGGTGTGATTCTCATAATAATTTCTCTCAGGGAAAAAGGCGAACAGCTAAGCAGATTTCTACCTTTACAGTCCTGACACAGTCCTGTATGCACTCGTGGGCGCTTGCACCAGTATATGTTCTCGGTGCTATTTTTGTGTGTGTGTGTGGGCTGAGATGATGTCAAAAGCGCTCCGGATTTCAGTTTGCCAAGTGTTTCAGCTCATGCAGTGTGAAAGTTGGGTATTTAGAGCAGACAGTGTTCTAAATGAGATCCCCGTATGAATATTTAATCAAAAGAAAAACTGGAAGACACGGAGCCAAGTGAGCCAACCGCTGGTGGTAAACTGAGCTGGTGGAGCTTTGGTAGTTGATGCGGAGAATAAACTCGAAGAAATACCCAGTTAACTGACAGATTGCTTTGTTTCTGTCAGACATATGACACTCGATCAGTCTCTGCTAAAGCTGTTCTGCGCCCTTGAATAGCAGGTTTGGTATCTTGATCAAGGACACTTGGATGAAAGTGAACTCTTGATGCCGTTGAGGGCTTACCCTCAGATTGACCAGCCACAGCTCAAATTTGTGCACAAAAATAGGAGCACACCTCTGTCATCCATCTGGGTTTAACCTAATTACTTTGGTGTAACAGTGTTGCAATGAAGAAGGATAAGCTGTTGTAACACTGATGAAATTACACCTTTGATCACAGATGCTGGTGTATTTGTTAACTATGGAATCACAGGAGTGCCAAAATAAATAGGAAATAAATGTGGAAATGTAAAGAGAATCAATAAAAGAATCAATAATAAAAAATAAACAAATGTAGTAATATTCTTTTTCCATTTTGCTTTTGCTTATTCCATTTTGTCTTTGCCTTTTCTGTTTTGTCTTTGCTTTTTCCGTTTTGTCTTTGCTTTTTCCATTTGCCTTTGCTTTTGCTTTTTCCATTTTGTCTTTGCTTTTGTCACTTTGCCTTTGTCTTTTCCATTTGCGTTTTGCCTTTGCCTTTACTTGATGGCTCAAGCTGTCAATCAAATGGCTGTAGGCGGGTCTCTCTCCTTTTGCCTTTGTCTTTTCCATTTGCGTTTTGCCTTTGCCTTTACTTCATGGCTCAAGCTGTCAATCAAATGGCTGTGGGTGGGTCTTCCTGTCCAGGATGACTAGTCCATACCTGATCACACGATTCCTGCTGGACAGTGGTAGCTCTGTATACATGCTAGCTCTTAGCGCGGGCGACAGGAAGCAGTGTCACGGGCAAAACAGGGAAATATGGCAGAGATGGACGAATTGAGAAGACTTTCCATGACATCTTCCACCAACCTTAAAATGTAGTCTGTTGGAAAATTTTCCTCCACATACCGAGCAATTGCCAATAGTTCTTGTTGAACTCCTCTTCTCAATTCGTCCACCTCTGCCATATTTCCCTGTTTTGCCCGTGACACTGCTTCCTGTCGCCCGCGCTAAGAGCTAGCATGTATACAGAGCTACCACTGTCCAGCAGGAATCGTGTGATCAGGTATGGACTAGTCATCCTGGACAGGAAGACCCACCCACAGCCATTTGATTGACAGCTTGAGCCATGAAGTAAAGGCAAAGGCAAAACGCAAATGGAAAAGACAAAGGCAAAAGGAGAGAGACCCGCCTACAGCCATTTGATTGACAGCTTGAGCCATCAAGTAAAGGCAAAGGCAAAACGCAAATGGAAAAGACAAAGGCAAAGTGAGAAAAGCAAAGACAAAATGGAAAAAGCAAAAGCAAAGACAAATGGAAAAAGCAAAGACAAAACGGAAAAAGCAAAGACAAAACAGAAAAGGCAAAGACAAAATGGAATAAGCAAAAGCAAAATGGAAAAAGAATATTACTACATTTGTTTATTTTTTATTATTGATTCTTTTATTGATTCTCTTTACATTTCCACATTTATTTCCTATTTATTTTGGCACTCCTGTGATTCCATAGTTAACTGCATTGCATCTTTCTTCTAACGACAACATGTGATCCTTTAACACACTGCTTCCCAACCATTGTTTAAAGACATATTGCCTGCAAATTAACAAATTTTAATCATTTATCTCTTACTTTAAGCCACTTCTTCCAGGTTTTTTTGTTATTTTTGCTAACTATTGTACCTGGTTATCCATCTGTTTTAGCCAAAGATTTGCTTGCAACTACTTCACTATATTTTTATTTGCAAAACCTCCAGGAGTTTTTGTAATACAGGAACATTATCTGACATATTTCCTTTATCATTGTTTCTTTTAGTTGGGATGAGAGCAGCTCCATCAGCAGTGGACTGAGTGACGGCTCAGACAACCTGAGCTCTGAGGAGTTCAACACGAGTCCCACTCTCAACTCCCTCCCTACCACTCCCATCGGCTCCCGCAGAAACTCAGCCATCGTGGTAAGTGACACACACATACGAGCATGCAACACTCACACACAGCCGGAATAAGCAGTGTGTGCATCGGTGTCGATTGAGCAGTTAATGCACTGAGATATTGATGAGGAGCTGAATGATGTGTCATACACTCTGCCAGTGTACAGAGGACACACACAGCTGCTGGTGCCAGAGACAAAGCCTGATTAGGTATTCTACGCACACCCATAATATTTATCACATCTGCAGCAATCAATTTTTGCCGCAACAGACGCACAGCATGCTGGACAACTGCATTGTTCCATCAATTTGGTCTTATGTCGGGGGGCCTCAGAATTTAGCTGATTTTTTAATTGTAGACAGAGAAAATTGGAAAATCATCCATTAGTGCGATCATAAGCGTACTTGTCAGGCACTGACCTACAATAATCTGTAACAATCACATCATTGTGCCATGTTGTTGCTCCTTTTAGAGGTTTGGGACTTTTTATTATGCCCTCTTACGCTGTGATTCAGTCAACTGTATTTCCTAGACAGGTCTTTACCCACCATATGGAGCTGATCCAGAACCTGTAGCTTTGGCCCAGTTCAGCATTATATTTAGCCTGACTATCTAGAGTTAGAAACAACTGCACTGAATGATCATGTTTGCTCTCACAATGCACATACATTGTATCTATACTGTGCTTTTAGAGAATATACTGTGAGGATTGGAGGATTTGGGACCTCAGTATATCTAAAATCCTGTTTACAGCTCGGCTTGAGGTTCTTTAAGATCCATCTGTAGCTATATAGGTTCCAGACTGTGTGTGTGTATGTGTGTGTTTTCCTCGAGTGTCTGATTTAGGTCACACCTCCGCAGCGTGGTTTATGTGACTAATATAGTGGGATTTTAGAGGGAAAGAGAGAGACAGCAATAAACGAAGGGAGATAAGGAGAGAAAGAGAGGGAATCATGTAACCATGGCAACCAAAGCACAGGGATGCTGAGAGTGCGGGTCTTTGTCTTCTCCCGTATAGTGAAGGACAGGTCTACAGCATAGCCATCTGCACACACACACACACACACACACACAGGGCCATCTGCAGTCCTACATCCGGGCCAGCGAGCCGGAAGAACCGGGGCGCCTCCCTCCACGCCTAGTCGCCGGAGTCATAGCAACCATTACACCCCATGGCATCATCACCATGGCAATGAACGATCACATCACCATGAACCCCACATTTTCTGATACACATGACTCCCCCGTCTTCCCTCCAGTCTCAGCTGATGTTTTTCCTCTGTGTCTTTGTGTCCCAAAGCCATTTCTCGGTCTCTGTTACTCCTCTGCGTCGCTAAGCCTTTTTCCTTTTTGTTCCTTTTGATTTTAATTTTCTCAAAGGCAACTGATTTTGCATCCACCCCTATCTCTCCCACATATTGTATAACATGCTCAACAGGGATGTAAGGGTGGAGGAGGGAGATAATGAAAGAAAGGAGGTGGAAAGGAGGTATGTTTGAAAGAGGACCAGAGTCAGGGGCTGGCATATGTAGGCAGTACAAAAAATTTGCCTCGCTGTTTGCATGTTATCCATGTTTTTGTCACAGTTATCTGCCCACATGTGTATCTTCTCCATCTGTTTCAATAATCAGGGAATGTGTGTGAGGAAATGACAGTGTTTTATCAGCAAGGTCTGGTCAAACAGGACACACACGTATGCAGCACACACTCAGGCATACCTCCTCGTGTCATGTGAACCTGCCCATGGGGTCTATTGGTTTTAATAAAAAAGGAATTCAGCATATGAGTCCTCATGAGAATCACTGGGTGCAACGTCCTGAACTACCAAACGCACACACGCGCGCACATACGACGACACACACACACACACACACACACACACACACACCCTGATGCATTGTGTAACTGTCAGCCCCCTGCAGGAGGGAGAATAATCTACTTCTGTGAAAGTAGTGATATCTGTCTTCATGTAGCCTCTCATAAACCCTCGCACACAGACAGAAGACCTTGGCTCTACCATGACCTGATTTTCACATTTCCTTTTGTGTAACATCTGACATTCCTACTTATTGGATTATGTTTGGGCTGTGTTGCCTATTTTCTCTGTGCAGGTCAAGTGTGTGTGTGTGGGTCTGATTTAATATGGTGTGGGAGTGTGAGGTGTGTGTGACAGCTCATACATGTTTTGTTTTTGCTGGGCAGCTCCTTCCTCACCGTCTTGGTCCACTTCTCTTTTGAAGTGTTTAAACAGAGCATGCAATAGGATTTGGACAGGAAAGATGAGACATCAGTGAGTGTGTTTTTGGGTTGGCTGAGTCCAACATGCTTTCCTGCTCAGAAGGCGTCGAGATGAGGTAGAGTCTGCGGATCTTTGTGAATCTAGACTGTGACTGTGACCAGTCATGACCACTACGTACTAATTTCAATAGACGATTTACACACTTTTGCATAAATGACCCAACCTGTTAGTTGGTAGTAGTTAGTAGTTGCTAATACTGTAACATGCACTGTGTTACAGGACGTATGCCGATGAATCAAAATCATCCAGAGTAAAATTAGATCATTTAGCAAATTTGAGATATAGAAGAGAGATGCAACAATTAATTGATTAGTTGTCAACTATTAATCACCAACTGGTTTCAGAATTGGTTTATTGGTTTGAGTAATTGTTGAAGAAAAGTCAAAATTCAGTGATTCCAGCTTCTGAAAGTTGAATATTTTCTGGTTTCTTTACATCTCTATGACAGAAAGCTGAATATCTTTCAGTTGTGGACAGAACAAAACATTTCAGGATGTGATTTTCTGGGTTAGACAAACACTGATAAACAGCATTTCACCATTTTCACCATTCACCATTTCACCAAATGACTCAATTATTTCAGAAAATAATGACAAACATAGCATGTTCAGTCAACAGAGAATAATCCTTAGTTGCAACCTAGTTTTTGTGTGAAGTCTGAAGGATTAAATGAATTGAGCGCAATTAAATTAATTTAATTCTACACTTTGAAGTGGTCCATATTGTGTTGCTTGCCTTTATGATGCTTTATGTGTTAGAGTTGTAGTGTCCACCAAAGCTTCAGCATGAAAAATGTCCTTGTATTAAATAGTTGAAACACAAAAAAAGGTTAAAATGTCCAAATGTAGTTTGACAGAATGGAAAGATATGGCAAATATAGTCATGTGTACCTCAGTTCCTCAGTTCTGTCGTAGGGTTAGGCTTAGATTCCATTCCATAGTCTTGATTCCATTGTGTGGAATTTTAATTGACTTTACTTACTCCACATTTAAAGTCATAGACAGCGTTTAGTACAGTCAGAAAAGTTGTTCTCTATCATGCTCGTATTTCTTAACTGCACCATGCAATTGCCATGATTTTTGTACTTGAAATCGGCATTTAGATGGTCAAAACACATCTTTGTGAGCTGCACTACAGTTAATTTGGCAGGGAAGCAAACAGCCTATGAGGGACATACAAGTACTTATTGTCTCTACATTCTGTAGGCCACTTTCCACATTTTCTGACACAAGCAATTGTCTGTCTTTCTTTCTCTAGATGCGTACCGATGCAGAGAAGAGATCTCTAGTGGAGAGCGGCCTGTCCTGGGATTCTGATGATAACAAACCCAGCCGCAAGAGCCAGGGCAGCAGCGTCTACGAAACAGGAAGTCTGAAGTCCGAATCCGCCAATAAATGGAAAAAGACGCGGCCGCAAGGGGAGGGTCTGGAAGGAGGGAAGGGTGAACTGAAGAAACCTCACACCCTGGGTCAAGGAAATGTGCTGAAGAAAGGAAGAAACCCACCTGTGGGAGTCACATCTCCGATCACACACACCTCCCAGAGTGGCCTAAAAGTGGCAGGTGAGCAGAAACAAACACACGCAGACAGAGTTATATATATATATATATATATATATATATATATATATATGTTCATGCATACATATATGTATGTATGTATGGTAACGGTTGAGATGGTTTCATAACACACTGACACATTTCTCGGGCTGTCTTTTAATATTCCCTTCTTTCTGGCAGTCTCACACCCACACAGTCACAGACACACTCTGTCTTTGTCACGCGCATTCATCCACAGCTGCAGCCCACCCTCCCGGCCTTTAGAAAGCAGTGCCATGTATCAAACGCCCATCACCACCCACACCCTTCCTGCCAACCAACCAACCACACACACACACACACACACACACACTCTCACACTGACCAACAGTGTTTTTTCTTCCTATAGCCCTTCCTATCCAAGCTTTATTTTTGCGTCAGACAGAGAGAGTTTATAGCACTGAAATAAAGACCTTTATGGACAGTGTGTGTTTCTAATAGTGAGTGTGTGAGTGTGTCTGAGATTGTGCCAGCCCTGAAGACTGTCACCCATCACACTTAAACACACGAACACACACTCACTCGCACACAAAGAGCACAATGGCGGGGATTGTGCAGCTGCCTTTTAAGCGCACCATCTGTGTGCTGTTTACGTAAGCGCACACACACTCACACGCACATATAGACAACCAAAACAACAGGATATTAGTTGTGCTGTTGTGTGCCAGTCCAGATAGTCAGGGTCTGAGTAAACAGTCCACTTTCTGTGGGACTGTCCTGTGTTTGCATTGCCAGCTGTTGAAATGACAGATATGCCAAACAAGTGTGTTGAGCCAGCCTGTGATCCGTGTGCCAGGCTGTTATTGTTATTGACGTCTGCAGTATGTATCTGCTGTCAGGGTGACTCAATCTGCCACCAAGTATGAGACCGTAATTAATCACATGATGAAGTCAAGTGAAAACAGGCTGGAAAAAGTTTTGGTAACTCATCAGTGTGGAGGAGCTCATGAGTTTAGCCACATCGGGGACAGACATTCTGAGATAATTAGAGTCCTTTTATTGCTCATGCTTGAACTGAATTCATCACTGAAGTTTGGCAGGATGCTGTGCATCTCTGTGTGTTTTATTTGTGTTGTGTCTGCATTTAGGAGACACAAAGAGGGTGACGTCTTTGGAGGAACACCAGTGTATTTGGTAGACACACAATGTATTGCTATTTATATAATACGGAAAATGTGTTTTACATGGATGTTCTATATATTTAATATTGTTCATATTTTAGCAGGTAGTTGTACGATTAGAGAACTTTATTTACAATATTTTCATTAGAGTTTAATCTGCTGAATATTATTACAATGGCTTTGAATAGAACAGTAAAAAATCACCAGTCCTGGCAACAAAAATGTCTTGTGTTGTCTGACCAACAGTCCAAAATTGAGTTTATAATGATATTAAAAGGAGACATGCAGAAAATCTGTAAAATTAAGTGATAATAATGTTTTTTGTCAATAAATGTATTTGTGATTATTAGTTACAGAATTAATTTAATGTTTGTCCTCATAGGAAATTATTAAAGGCCAGCAGTGCTCACAGTCCAAACGCTTTCAAACTTCACCCAAACTTGGGGAACTTATACATACAATTGGCTTAGATCATGTGTTATGTTATCTGTTTACTTCAAGGCATACTTCTCTTTTTTTATTATGTAGCGTCCACTTACATGCTTTTATTTACCCTATAGATAAAGCATGTCTTTAATGTGTCTGTCCTGGTAGAGAAAGCCCTTCTGTGTTGCTCCATTCTCTCTGGAAATATTGTGTGTTGTTGAGGTTATGATTTCCTCTGAGGCAAATTTATGACATTAACCTTAGCAATTCATAATTAAAATGTTTTTCCAAGGAATTAAGACTTTATTGTTTTGTTCTTTGTAGCATTTAAGCTGTGAGCATCGCCTGTATTCTCTTGTGTGTTGTATTAATTAGTGATAGTGATAGTGTTTCTCTAAAAAATAATAAAAAAACACAGATTTAATAAGGATAATGAACTGCTTTACAAATCTTTGTCAGTTTTTTGTGTGAACTAAAACACTGCATGCCTGCTAGAATTAGTATTTAGTTTGAAATTGGAACACCAAGTACAGTATTTATCATTTTGTCAACGCTGAGCTGCTGACTGGTCACATATCAGTTTCCTCCTGATACACACACCTACAAATGCATTCAGCCACCTCTCTGCAACTAACATATACAAACCTCCCACATACGCACAAATAAACATTGATACCATATCTTAACAACCACAGATATTCATGGTGACACATGGTGATGGCTGATGGGAGACAACGTCAGCAGAATTGTGGACTCAAGCAATGAGGTGGTTTGTCTCCATGGGAAGCTGATGGGAATGATAGATAGGAATGTGAGTGTGTGTGTTGGTTTCTTTATGTGTGTGTGTGTATACAGCATAGATAGATCTTCATTCCATTTTTCCCTCTTTCCACTTCTCTCCCCTTTAGCACAGTGGCCTTAAATAGAGGAAAGGAAGGAGCATTTATATTGAGCCATTTTCCTTTAAGATCCAGAGATGGCAGTTTTGGAAACTTTCTGAAAATGATTCCCTGTCTGCCACTCTGTCTGAATTTCACCATCCTGTCCGATCTCCATTTCTTCAGACATGCAGGTCTCTTGTGTCAAAGCACATAGTGATTCATCGTCTTCTCTGCACATGTTACCGTGTCAAGCCGTGAGCTTGAGTCAGTAAATCAGGCTTCATTTATGTCAAAATTAATACACACAACATTGAGTCTGTCAGTGTGTTTTACTGCCAATGGAGCGTGTTTCTTCAGCCTAATGCTTTTGGAACGGCCAACGTTGCGGTTGCACAATGGATTGATTTTATGACTTGACATGTAAACCCAATTTTCACATTTACAAAAGAATTCCGGGCACAATGTGTTGTCAGCGTCGCATTCCTATAAGATCTGATCACTGAGAACTCTCTGTGGTATATATGTCTGCCCCTATGTGTGCGTATGTGTCTTTTGTGGGTTTATAAATACTTTTAAGTGACTCCAGATGTCCCCAGGCAACACGCCGGTGGGTCTCATTCAACAGCAGCTCTTTGACTCTGTTAATGCCATGTATATAAACCTCACATAACAAGTCCCATTAGACACAAATTAAGAGTGTGGGTAGTGCAGCCTTGTGTGGGTGGTACATACAGTGCACATGTCCTAATAACTTCCAAACATGTCCAATTAATTTGCCAACTGGGAAATGTTCAGATGGGAAAAAGTCACCCTCATTTCTCCAAGCTATCTCTCCCACCACCCTGTTATCCCCAAAGAGCTTTCAACGGTACAGAAAGTCAGTTCTACTGGATGTTTCATGCAGTTTTGTGCCCACAGACACGCTTCATGAACGTGAACACCACTTTTCCACATCCATACTGCACATGTTAATCTCAGCACTCCACAGCTGTGACATGCAGAAGTTCACTTACTGGAAAGCTGGACTTTCTGGAAAGAGGAAACTATTTTAGTTCATCAGGATGGAAAAGAGGAGTAATTGCATGATAACAATGCGTGTGAGAGTAAAGCTGGCTGTGACTCTGGTCTACAAGCGGTCTATCTGCTCAGAGGGATTTGCTTTTATCAGCAGACAGTCAGACCTTGTAGGTGTTAAGATAAGATATTGTCCTAATATGGTTTGGTTAGTCTCAGTCATCACCAGACACTGTTTTGTGCTGTTCCAGCTACTTATCAGAATCTCTTTTTCAACTCTAGGTACAGTGAAGTCAGATGGGAAGCCCATGGATAAATCTCGGTTAGCAGTGAAGACTTCAGGTCTTCAGCGCTCCTCTTCTGATGCAGGAAAAGACCATCGAAATGGAACCGGAGCTAGTGAGCAACGAAAACCTCCATCTGGCCTAGTCAGACCTTCAACTGGTGGAAACTTTGGTTTCAAAAAACCCACCACAGCTACCAGTAATGGCACAAACAATGTGCCTACAGGTGGCAGCGCTATACCTACTGGCTCAGCAACTGTAGGGAAGATTCCCAAAACATCCGGTATTCCTGTCAAGCCTGGTGCTGGTGGAGGAGGACGTAAGACAAGTCTAGATGTTTCAAGCAGCGACCAAAGTGGTTTTCTGTCTCCAAATGCCAGGACATCTCTCCAGTACCGCTCTCTGCCTCGCCCAGCAAAGACAAGCACCTTGACTCTAACCCGGCCGAGCTCAGCTCGCCCAGTGAGCAGTACCATGGACACAGGCTCTGGGCTAATAAAACCCTCCACCACAGGCCCCCAGGGCTCGAGGCTCAAAGAGCCTGGCTCGGGGATTGGTTCTGGAACAGGTTTGAGTAAGACTGGTGGACGTGGGATCCCAAGTCCCAGTCCTGTCAATCAGACAGACAGAGAGAAGGAGAAAGAGAGAGCCAAGGCTAAAGCGGTGGTATCTGACTCTGAGTGTGGAGGTGGTTCTCTGAAGGGAAGTCCTGCTCAGACCCCCTCAGAGAATGGAGGGAAGCTTCATGGGCTGAGGCCTCCCAGCAGTGGCAAGAGCATGGACTTGCCCCAGCCCAATACACACAGGTATTAAAATTAACATGGTGTAATTTCCAAACACAGACATGCTCGCACATACAAAATAAATACTAATGCACATTTGCTTCAAAATGATCTTTGTGTGTCTTTAGGTTGTCTGGGGTGCGCAGCCTGGCAAAGCCTCCATCCATGGCCCAACTTGACAAGCTGAACTCCAACAGCCTGGATGTGGAGATTCAAGACTCTCTGCCTCCTAAGATTCCTCCCTACTCTAAACTTCAAGACCTCTCTAGCTCTACAGGCAGCTCCACTAGCCCCTGCCTGACCCCCAGTCCCGCCCCTTTACTCAATGTGAACTCTTCGGCCTGCTTTTCCAGCTCGGGCATAGGGTTGGGACCCAGGCAGGTCACCTCCCTCGGGGTTGAACGGAGTGAAGGGAGCACCTCTCCCCTGCTCTACCCTCGTATGTCTGGGCTACATCGCAGCATGGAGTCTCTGCCGCTCCAGATGAGCCTGGCCCCAGAGCCCCAGGAGAAGGAGAAGGACAGGGGGAGGGAGAGTCTGGTGAGAGGCTACACCACCATAGAGTCCCGAGACAAGGATAGACAGGAAGACAGAGGCCCTCCTTCCAGCTGGAGCTCTGGAAGTAAGATCTCACTGAGTCTCAATGACAGGTCAGTTCAATTCTGCTGAAATCTAATATTTAACTTTACACATATAGTTACCTACAGATATACATGCTTTACAAAGCAGCCATGTAGCTCCACCTTCTGGTCAGCTGCGGAACTACACTAACATCATTCATTGGGTAGGTGAGTGAGGGAGAAGCTTTTATATCTTATTCAGTTTGTTCTGCACTAGATTCGTCGTACATTCTCTTCTGCTTGATGATGAGACATGTGGAAAAGGCGATTTAGTTTGCATTTAATGACAAAATTCCGCTCATACAGACAAGGATGTGGACCTGTGGCATTTATAAAAATCAAGGTAATCCAAAAAAATACAGAAAATTTAAAAACTGTCTACCTGAATAGATTTTTTAGAGGCACATTTGAATTACACCTCATTATCCCTGTCTGGATATGACTATAAAAGAATATACTGAAAGTAGCTAAACAGGAATGAGCTACTAAATATAGCCCAAATTACAGAAACATAGCTACTTGGTGATGCATTTGTTGCATTCAGTTTGATGAAAAGACTAAAAACTGTATTTACATTATGAGCTCAAACAACAAGTAAAGGCAACCATGCACGCAAGCACGCACGCACGCACGCACACACACACACACACACACACACACATTGATGGGCTGCTAGGCCGTTATTACTACAGGCCTGTTATCAGTGTTGTACCGGCCCCACTGACTGAAGTCATAATTACTGGCTGACACCAGCTGTCTGCCAGTCTTACTGTTTCTTTGTGCCCACTGCCTGTTCTTGAGAGTTTAATAACTCCCCTGCACTAGCGGTTAAATAATGACGTTGTTTAATCTCCACAGTTCCCAGAGAGACAGAAACACACTGCCAAAGAAAGGTTTAAGGTAAGGCATGCATGCTTGAACACATACATTACACTGTCAAGCACAGACAGTTTGAGGCATTTGTGGCATCACATTGATAAGAACCTCTCTGAATGACAGATTGAGTTGCTCCTGCCCATATGGCTATGAGACATTTCTGTCACTCATATTCCTTGCCGTGATCTCTTCAAAATTGAGTGTCATTGTGTCACACTGGCAGCATTTTGAATGTTTTTTCTTCTCCTTGACAAATGCTGGCACTAGAGAAGCTGGTTGTCTGATATTGGTGACAGTGACATTTTCTACTCTGTAGTTTCAGCAGTGCCTCCCAGGTTGAGGAAGAGGGGAAGGAGAAAGGAGAGAGGAGACACTCTCATACTATTCTCAGCATGACCGACTCGCTCACACTTCCACTGCTGTCCTCACCCACCTCCCTGCCCCGCACCTCCAAGACCAGTATGGGTGTGTATTTACACATACACTGATCTGGCATAACATTATGACCACCTGCCTAATATTGTGTTGATCCCCCTGATGTGGTCAAAAATGCTCTGAACAATTGGTCATGGACAAGAGGACCTCTCAGGGTGTCCTATGGGGTCTGACACCAGGAACTTGGCCGTTGATCCTTTGGGTACTCTGGCTTGGGCGACTGCCCATGTTCCTCAACATGTTCCTGATTGTTTGATGTTTTTTCCATGTGGTGGGGTGCATTTTCCTGAAGGGGTAGGCCAGTGACATTTGGGATTTCCATTTGCATGAGGGAGTGTTCTTGTTCTGGGACAATGTTACTTGGGTGTCTAAGTCTCATCAACATGGATGCCAAAATCCAAGGTTTTCCAGCAGAACACCACATAGTACCAATCTGATCAATGTTATTCACTTCACCTGTCAGTGGTCATAATGTTGTGGCTGATCAGTCTACACTTTGAATATTTACACTGATGCATTTGTTTATTGTACATTTTAGTATGTTGCTCTATCTTACGACCTCTCTGCTCTCTTAATAGTACCCAGCCCTGTTGGTGGACCTCCGAGGATGACTCGATCTAACAGCATCCCGACACATGATGCCTCTATGGAGCTGTACGGGGCGTCGCCGCTGGGTAGCACACTGTCGCTGGCTGAACGTCCCCGCAGTATGGGAATGGTTCGCTCCGGATCTTTCAGAGAGCCCAATGACGAAGGTGAGGCCACTTAACTGTTCTCATATCTGTTGCATAAAGTTGTGTTCTGTGTTATCTGGATTACTGGTTAATTTTTGTTGCTTTTTTACTCTCTAGTTCATGGGTCTGTACTCTCCCTGGCATCCAATGCCTCATCAAGCTACTCTTCGGTGAGTGTGGGCAGCATGCAGAATCAGGTAGCTACAGCACATACTGTGGTGTGTATGTATATATGGATGTGTGTATGGTGATGCTTGTCTCTCGCTTCACACTTTAAATAACGCACACTTGAGACTATGCCTTATTGGTCTCTTCTCTTCTCTTCTCTTCTCTTCTCTTCTCTTCTCTTCTCTTCTCTTCTCTTCTCTTCTCGTCTCTTCTCGTCTTCTCCTTCTATTCTCCTTCTCATTCTCTAACCTCTTGACTTTTATTCCCTTTCCCTCCCAAGGCTGAGGAAAGGATTCAGGGAGAGGTGAGTGTTTTCTTTCGTGTCCTTCCTCCCTCTCCGTCTCATCTGTTTCTTCCGTCTCATCCATCACTCTCCATCCCTTGTTGTCTGCGGGGGAAAACAAGTCTATTATTCATCTCATGAGCACCATCCTCTTGCTTGTATAGCATCAGTCATTATCAGCTTTTGTGACCTTGGCTGTTTTGTTTTTTGGCTGTTATAATAAAACAATAATGTTTTTCCCTGCAGCAAATCCGCAAGCTGAGGAGAGAGCTGGAATCGTCCCAGGAGAAGGTGTCTAACCTGACCACACAGCTGACGGCAAATGTATGTACCATTTGTCTGCTATACTCGTAATCATTAATCAGCATAACGGCTGCCCTTTTGCAAAAAGCATCTAAAGCACTTTTTCGGTTGGTTTCTGAAAATATGTTGGATAAGCTGCATTTTAACTCTGAAACTTCATCACACAAATATCTCTAGCAATGAAAATACTGAGGAAAAGTATTTAATTTACTTCACTAGTGACTAATTTTAGCTTAATGTTTTTGAAGTTAACAAACAAAAACAATTAAGATAGATACAATATGCAACCTTTCACAGTAGCCCCTCCCTCTAATTTTACACCCCAATACTTGTCATTCATCCTGATTAACTACCCAACTTGACATCCACCTTGAGGCTGAAGTAACTGATACTCAGAGGCGCCACAAATGTTAAACAAGTGATGGCAGACAAAAAAAAGGACAATGTGTGGGAGCCTTTAGCTTTGTTCTTTAGAAATGCCTTCATTATTTTTTTTTATTTTAGGCGAGTATAGGCTGATGAATAAGTTTATTGCCAATGTGGTTTTACTCGTGTTTTTTTGTAAGTCGGTGGGAGTGGACCTTAATCTCCTGTCTGTTACAGTTATATCCATCCAGTCATCTCACTTACTTACCTCTCAAACTCTTTTAGTTCTCACACAAGGCAAATGATTTACCCTTTGTACAATATATTCAGGAGGCATGGACAGATTCAAGCTGTGATGCATCATTCATAGATCAATTTTGTGCACTCTCAGCTAGTTCTTATCCACGCTTGGCTTTAATAATTCTAACCTTCTGCTGAACCCCACCTGCAACCCCCACCCCCCAAGCCACTGAGCTTCCCCACACACAAAAACACACACACAGGTGCTTCGTCCTTTCTCTCCTCTATACAAGGTTGTTTCTGCATGACCACTCTGTCAGCATTTTCATTTGTCCAATTGCAGCGATAAAACACATGCATAATGCATGGCTTCATACAGCACACATCAATCAAGTTTTTCTGGGTGTATGTGTGTCTTTTTACAGTTTGACCTTAGTATGTTACAGCAGTGATTCTGCAAAACGGATGCATAAAGCACAACATGATTGTGTGCTGAATTAATGACTGGGCTGAAGCCATTATTTTCCTGTATTAATACATCCTTTAAAGGAGAATAGAAAGTAATTTTCCCTTCCTCCTCTAGGCTAAAGGAGGTGTGTGTGAGAGAGAGATTAGGGAGGAGGGAAATTTTGCACAGAAGACATCCTGTTCAGCCTTTGTGTTTAATTCAGCTCTTTAGCACCTCATATGAGGGGTTAAAGGGGCAGAAAAAATGAATCGCTTCCTCTACAGATCTCAATTTTTAGTCTCATTTGCCTCCCTATACTTTATCCTCCATGAACAGGTATGAATGTATTTGTATCTCAATGAAGTCCTGATATAGGCATCTCCTCTAATAAAAGGTTATGAATTGTTGCTTTTGTCTTTAATCTTTTCTATACAGGCAAATCTGGTGGCCGCCTTTGAGCAAAGTTTGGCGCTGATGACAACTCGACTGCAGACTCTGTCAATAAGTCATGAACAAAAGGTAACATCACGGCTGCACTCTTACACACCAACACACGCAAGCCCGAATTCCAACTGCATTCTTCCGTCATGCACGCTTTACGAGCAGTCATCTAGGAGCTAACATGGAGCGAGGTGACTTTGATCGCAGCCTGAATGTAGGTTAGAGGCTCAGGCTGCAGCATAGAGGTTCAATGAATGCAAAACTCTTAAGGCTTGACTCAAACAGTTTGCACGTGCACTCACAGCAAACACCACATTCCTGCATTCTTCTGCCTTTGTATCTGTTTTGGTGTGAATGAACTGATCAGTGCCTTAGGCGGTGGGTGCTATATATGTGAGGAGTCTTTCTCAGTGCTTCATGCCTTGCTGCTCCCTCTGAAAGCCCTGTCTAGACCGTTCCAGAAAAACTCTTTGTTGTTCGTGCCAGTGCACTGACCTGTGCAGCTAAGCCTGGAGCACACACTCTTTAACCTTGAGGAGATGGGCCGGGTGGCTCCATTTAGAGCAGAGTGGGATCGACTTTAGCAGACAATAAGCAGCATGGAGAGGCTCTGTTTTTCTGGACTCTTTGTCCTTTTGAACTGTTCACATTGTCGGGGGGGATCAGGCCCACCAGGTGTATGAGCTCATACTGTTTGCTTGAGTTGTAGTGCCTGACTAAAACACCCGACAGTATTTACCCAACCCACAAAAAATATAGGAATATGTGCACTTTTATTTTTTATTTGAAAATTTTAAAAATCCTGAAACTAAACCATTCCCTTTAAAAAAAACAACCAGATACCAGATCCAGAACCACATCTTTTCATATACGGTACATACATCATTATACAAGTGCAATGTTTAGTAAAATGCTACACTGCCGTGGTGCATGTGGTACTAAATGAATTGATAGAAAGAGAAAATTTGAAAGCAACCAGAAACAAGAATGAGAAGAGAAGCCAGAATGAGCTATTGATGGGCATACATTTAAACTGCCACATAGTGATGGACTGTTAATTACTTGAGGAATAATCAGTGAGTGATTTGCATTTTCTCCCCATTTGTGTCTCCACTGTTTCTCCCCAGAAGGATTTTCTCAGTTGTCCTAGTTCCTTAAAGACCCCATTAACTACATAGTGGAGTGAAATGACAATAATATTTTTCTGGGTGTAAAAAGTCATTGTCCTGCAAAAGAAATCAACCTAACTGTCCGTCATTTATTAAATGTTTGTACAGGACTCTGAGCTGCTGGAGCTACGGGAGACGATTGATGCTCTGAAGACCAGGAATGAAGAAGCGCAGGCTGTCATACAAGGAGCCTTGAATGCCCCAGATAACATGAGAGGTCTGTACATGAACCAGCTAATCTGTCTCTCTCTCTCTCTCTCTCTCTCTCTCTCTCTCTCTCTCTCTCCCTAACTCTGCTCAACTGTCAGTATTTCCATGTCCACTTTTGTTTTCCAGATGTGCGTATTCGACGTCAGAACTCGTGCGAGAGCATCTCCAGTCTAAACAGCTTGACCAGTATGTCAAGCGTGGGCAGCTTGAAGGAGCAAGATGCCAAGAAAAAGAAGAAGAAGAGCTGGGTAAGGCTGCGATTGCAAGGCACTGTTTTATTCTTACAGTCTGGTGTTTGTCTCCTTAATGAAAATGACAAAGCAGCAAGGATGAGTATGACCAGTCTTTCCCCCCTCTGTGTTGTTATTTTGCCGTTTCAGGTCTTTGAGGTGAGTGCAGTCATTGTGTCCCCATAGTGCTTCTATAATTTTTTATCATACAGCATGATGGACCACCTAAAACTCCTTAAGTACCTTCCATCTCTGCTGATTGACATCCTACATGACTGCTTAGCTGCCTGTTCTGTGATTATTTAATCTGAATAGATGGCTGTAATTCAGTTAGAGTGGCAAGCAGCAGAAATGATGTTCCATAAAAGAAGAGTTTTCATTTAGAACGTACTTTGTGTATTTTATCCTTTTGTTAAAATATGTGTAGTCAATATTGTGACCAACATTCAACTTTACCATGTAACCCTTACTGGTACTAAAGTGACTGACTTAACTTTGACCAAGCTGCAGAGAATGGCAGCTTTAAGGAATAGTTTGTCATTTTGAGAAATGCTCTTTTTAATTGTCATGACAAAGTAAATTAGTTCTGATATTTCTCAGTTAAATATGAAGCTAACCGGTTAGCTTAGCTCAGCAAGACTGGCTCACAGGATACAAATTCACGTTATATCATATTTATTATTTGCACACAAATATTTAAATATAAAAACAACAGATTGTGGGTCTATAGTGTGACAAACTATTCCTTTAATGTTAAGCATGTGTTAAATTAACGACTCTAACACTTCCTTCTTTTTTGCCTTCTCAGTTATAAATGTGGCTGTTTCTCAGTTTGTCTGTCTGCTCTTCTGTTTCTATGTAGCTGAGGAGCTCCTTCAACAAGGCATTCAGCATTAAGAAAGGCTCCAAAACCTACTCCGACATTGAGGAAATTGCCACTCCAGACTCCTCGGCACCCAACTCTCCAAAAATGCCTCATGAAGGAGGAGAAGGAGAAGAGAATCAGCCTTCATGCCTCACAACCTCAGCCTCTGCCACCTCTTCTGTGTAAGTACACAAATGCCTTCCACCTCCACCTTTTAGCTCAGTCGTACCAGTATAGCTTTTATGGGGTTTCTGCCTCTGATGAGAGCATCTTGGGGCTTTCAGGATCATGGAAACTACAGAAGAGGGAGACAACGAGGAAACAGCAGTATCAGACTTACGCTCAGAGCTGTGGGAGAAGGAGAGGAAATTAACAGACATCCGACTAGAGGCCTTAAACTCTGCACATCAGCTGGAGCAGCTCCGAGAAGCCATGAACAACATGCAGGTTTGTTTTGCGTTAATGTGCATGTTCAGTAACATGCAGTATGTCCATGAATACCCAAGTGATATTGCAGTTGTTGTTAATACAACTTGAATTTAAAGTTTTGATCTGCTTGTGTTCTAGTCAACGGTGGAGAGCCTGAAGGCGGAAAATGACCATTTGAAAACAGGGAGTCAGCTCCATCTACCTGGCTCTGGTCCCACCTCCTCCACTTCCCAGCCTTCAGGTCTGGCCTCCCTCCTGGGGCCATCACTAAGGCAGCCCATGAGTATGTCCCTCACCAAGTCCTTCAGCCTCAGTCTGAACGATTGTAAAGATCCAGGTAAGACACAATCAAAACCTTCATCAATATTCAGTTCACAGAGATGTGCAGCATCCATGTATTCCTCGTGTCCTCATCTCTTTCAGAAGTGTGTCCAGGCGACACTCTCAGTGTGTCTTCCCAGCGTGAAGAACTCTGCACACAAGTGCTGGTTCGTATTGGAGAACAAGCAGAGGTAAACATCTTTATTAGTCACAAAATCCAATAATGTTAACAGTTTAAAATGGAATTAAGTGGAAACTGTGCATTTTTCCCCTCTCTGTCTCTGTAGGATAGTAAACAGCAGCACGAATTCTACCTGGGCTCAGTTCCGGTCAGTGCGAGGACCGACTGGGCCTGTCTCGACTCCCTCATAACTAAGACCTTCAAAGTGAGTCTAACCGTGTCTTCTTTGGCTGCACAGACATTAGTGTTTTAGCAGATGACCTGGCTGTGATTTGGTTGCTCAATCTTCACACTTGTTGAACATGGAAGATTTTTTTTGTTCTGTGCAGGACTACTTAAGTCAGGTGGACCCGACAGCCAGTCTGGGTCTGACCTGTGACTCCCTGCACATGTACCAGCTGACCCAGGGAGGGCAGAGGGTGATAGGAGGGGACAAACCCCAAGCATCACCGCATCGATGTCTAGGCAATGGTCCCGCTCGAATATTTGTCACCTTAAAAGGTTAGCAGATATGACAAATGCATAAATGCTTTGTGTTTAGTTCCTTAGGCCATTAGAAATCACTGTTGTTTTGTTTGAAACTGTGCAAGCATAGCATTTACTGGGAAACTATTTTCCAAAATTTAGGATTTGCAACTTTCTAACTTAAGAGAAACCACTTAATTTATATAAGTACATTATTAAAAGCTTAAAATAATACTTTATTATCAAAATTGGGTAATGTTCTTGATGTGGATACGATGCTCTGATAGCCACGTTTTTAGAATTTTTAATGAAAGGAGTCTTACAGTAGATGTCAGAGTGCTAATGAATTGCCACATGAGAGTAAAAAAATATAACACAGACAACAATATGTTAATTGGGATGGTTGCTCCTCCTCTCTCTCTCTTTCCCCTGTGCTTGCACCACTCTCCAGGTCTCAAAGAAAAATGTGTTGACTCGCTGGTGTTCGAGACTCTGATTCCAAAGCCCATGATGCTGCACTACATCAGCTTGCTCATGAAGCACAGGCGTCTTGTTCTGTCTGGGCCCAGCGGGACAGGAAAGACTTACCTAGCTCAGCGTCTGGCACACTACCTCCTGCAGCGCATCCGGACCGACTCATCCGAGGCTGTCCATGAGCCATGTCTCCTGGGTCGGAGCGCTGCTGTCACCTTCAACATGCACCGTCAGTCGCAGAAGGTAAAACTTTTATCACAATTTCATGTCGGACAATTCTCTTCAAGCTTTATTTCTCTCATAGACCCACAGAATTATTTATTGGCCGCTCTTTGCTTTCGCAGGACTTGCAGTTGTATCTGTCAAATCTAGCAAATCAGATTGACAGAGAGAGTGGAGGAGAACTTCCGCTAGTTGTTATCATAGATGACATTAGTGACCCGGCAGCCATCACTGAGCTTGTTAACGGAGCTCTCACCTGCAAGTATCACAAATGGTGAGTTACTTCAAACAGTCACCAAGAGTTGGATAAGATTTTTCTGGTGAAAATTAAACACATTTTTCTTCTTTTGATGTTTCAGTCCTTACATTATTGGAACAACCAATCAGCCTGTGAAGATGTTATCTAACCACGGGCTGCACCTCAGCTTCAGGTGAGTCGCATAAAGTTCACACTTGTTCCTCCTAGTTATTACATTAGTAAACACAACGTAAAGCTTTCGTATCAAGTAAAAGTAACATGTGGTCACAGGATGGTGATATTCTCCAACAATGTGGAACCGGCAAATGGGTTTCTACTGAGGTATTTGCACCGTAAGGCTGTGGAGGCCCACCAGGAGGAGGAGCAGGACTCGGCCCGACACCAGGCCCTCCTCCGTGTTCTCGACTGGATCCCTCAGCTCTGGTACAACCTGCACACTTTCCTGGAGAAGCACAGCACTTCAGATTTCCTCATAGGTGAGATATACTGGACACACTTAAGGCTGACCGTTGGGTCAGAAAATAAACAGCAGGATACTCAAAGTGTTTATGATTGGGACCTGTTAATGAGAAATGTTGTTCCTCCCAGGTCCCTGCTTCTTCCTGTCGTGCCCAGTGTCAGTGGCCGAGTTCAGGCAGTGGTTCATCGACCTGTGGAACCACTCCATCATACCGTACCTGCAGGAGGGAGCCAAAGACGGCATCAAGGTGACACAGAGATCTCCAAAGTGTTGCATCAGCACTATCAACAAGAAGCCCCTTATAATAATACTGTTTTACTTCTGTTATCCCAGGTGCACGGGCACAAGGCGGTATGGGAGGATCCAGTGGAGTGGGTGAGAGGTACCCTCCCTTGGCCCAACGCACAGCAGGACCAGTCCAGGCTCTTTCACCTACCTCCTCCCAGCATAGGTCCACTTAGTGAGGAGAAGAAGCCCCCCAAAGATACACCTCCACCCAGCACACTGGAGTCAGACCCACTGGTGAGTGAGCATTTTTGTCTTGAGATTTCAGTCCAAGAGTTGTGTCCCTCCTGTTGTGATTGGTGTCACCAAAAGCATGCCTGACTGTGGGTTGTGATGAGCTCTCTGGAAATAAGCATTTGCTGTCACTGTCTGTAGACTTTATCTTCTTTATCAGATCTGCCTAGACTCAGGTGTCTTTAGTCCGGGGTGTAGGGGTCTGCACACATACAGAAATACCCTTATATCATTGCTTTGCAACTCAGAGAAACTTAAAGGTGAATGTGGAAAGACCTGAAGAAGAAAAAAGGCTGCAAGAGAAAACTTTTTCAGTCTAAGTGCTGCAAAATATCTGGTTCACTGCAGTTAGTTAATTACACATCATGTTTTCTTGCTTAGCTTTATTTTAAATTAGTATATGAGAGAAATGCATCACAGATATTCTTGTTCAATGGTCCCAAGTGAAAAAAATATTACCTTGGTTAACCCTCACAAATTATTTCAGGAAACTCCCTGTGTTGTCTTTTAAGACACAACACACTACAGATAATTCAGTGTCACAATTGCAAGATAGATATTAAGGTAAGTGGAATGGGATAATTTAGCACTGGTGTGTTCAATAACAACTATGTGTAGCGCTTTGGGTCTAAGACCATAATCATTAAAGGTTATTTAACACTGGTCCTTTACATCCCTGCACTGCTGGTGGCAACATAAGAGCAAGTGATGTATCTACGTTTATGCATTTGCTTGCAACCCAGCTAAACAAAACAAATTAGTTTCAGTATTAGTAAGATGTCAACCAGTGATTGACCACAAAACAACAGGATGCAGTAGGAGGAGCCCTCCTGCAGCTCTTTGTGGCTGCATTGACTTGTTCCTTTACTCCTTGATATATTTCAAAGCAATCTACTGTGTAAAATTTTCAAACAGCTGTGTCAGTGTAAACTTTTGATAAATATATATTAAATTAGTTGTGATTGCTTATATACCGGTAAAACCCTTGTTTCTTCATGTTATTGCTTTTAAGGTGTTTCAGTAGAAGTAAGAAATTTTCATTGTGCTGTGAACATTGAACATTGATTGTGAACATTTCCTGTAAATTGCTGCATTTATATAGCGCTTTTATCCAATGTGCTTTTCAATTTGCCACTCATTTACCCATTCACACACACAAATACACTCCTGCACAGATCACAGAAAGCTAGCATGCAAGGTGCTGGTCTGGGGGTTAATTTTCAGGCACCACAACATAAAGCTGGAGTGTTGAATAATAATTGTTAGCTGCCATAGTGCTTCATGTATACAAAAGAGACATGTGAGAAATGTTTCAGGACATGCAGTATTTCATATATATACCATATCTAACCTTGGAAAACAAGACGTGTCTGTAAATCTGCAGTTTGACTCTGATTCTCTGTCTTCTCCTGCTGCCCAGATGGCCATGCTGCTGAAACTCCAGGAGTCAGCCAACTACATAGAGTCTCCAGAGAGGGAAGGCAGCCTGGATCCCACTCTGCAGGCGACACTCTGATCTGACTGTCAATAAAGCTAAGGAACTATGGACTCCACACTACGGCTGACACGAGTGCAGCCCCCCCGTGAGAATTCAAAGACTCAATAATGAACTTTATCGTGTGCTCAGTGAGCAGTTGCAAAGCTAAATGTAAAGGATCTGCAGAAAGATAGAGTGATTATGGACAAAGGGTTTGCTCTGCCCTGCTATCAGAACATTGGAAAGACAATTAACCTGCTTTCATAGGAAGCTGTGATGACCACGTCAAGGAAAGACATCGACTTGTCTTCTCTCTGCCCTCAGTTTGTCCCAGACGGGTTGTTGTTGACTCTGCAAGTGCATGGTGACCGGAATAGTATGATGCAAAATATTACGTATAGTCCTGTTGATCAAGACCCATTTGTTCCCTTTCTTTAGTTTTTTTGTTCGACTGTCAAATTCTTCACTACAACTATTGGTGCTTACAGGTTTTCTTTGAAGCAAAATACTTCATTTAAGAAAAAAAAAGCCTCAGAAGAAACACAGTGTGACGCCTCTAGAAGCAGAACCATCACTCGACAACAGCTAAAATGCACTTTATTTTTTACTTGTGATAATTGGATTTTAGGAGGCTGTGTCAGTGGTGATGTATCAAATAGGGGACCATCAGTTTGGCCAAACCATGCAGTTCATGATTAAATCCTCTAGATGGCAGCATTGATTCCTGCCTCAGTGCTCTTCTTGGTGCATTCAGTCATATCCAAGGTGCTCAGTAGAATTTACCACACACTCAGAAACTACTATGAAAATGGCCTTGAATGTTTTCTTTATCTTAGTTTAGCCAGTTTTGTCAATTTACCATGGATCAAAAATCAGAACTGTGAAGCTGTAGGAGTGACATGCATGAGCGGAACAGTGAAAAGAATCAGTTTTAGGGTGATTCTGTTACAAAAATGTCACCATCGGTGGACTCAGTAGCCAAAGGTGTGCTGATATCATAACCACAGAAACTGACATTAACCCAGCTCAACATGCTGTATTGTACACACACAAAATAACAAAAACTGCTTGTCTGCCAAAACGGCCTACCATTTCTGGCTATGCTTGCGTATATTCTGTATTTAGATATGAGTTTTCAAACACAAACTTCTCTTGTAATAGCTGAGGATGCAGCTTTGAAAGTCTTGATTTTGTAGGATTTTGTACTGAGTCATCTTCAGTGATTGCCTGTATACAGTAAATATCACCGATGTATACTCGACATACCATTGAGTCTGAGAGGCATTAACAGCACCGTCATGAACATTTTTCATTCGTCATCCCACAAGAAGAAGTAGACACCATTAGTAAAAAGAAAAAAAAAACATGTACAAGTAACATTTCCCTTCCTTTTTGCATTTGCTTTTTATATCTTTGATAACATTTCTCAAATTGCAGATCAGTTTCCTTCTCATGCATTGTTTGGCTTCCTCCCATTCCTTTCTTTCATCGGTTTGCACATAAAATATGCTAGAAAGTAGTGCATTACAGTATTTATTGCTCACGTCTTGACTGTTATTGCGATGAAGGAGGAAAGTATTTCAAAAAAGTTGCGCAAGAGAAGGAAACTGTAGGTAGTAGAGATACTCTCAAACCTCTCAGCCCCCTCCACCCTGAAGTACCTCAGACTGCCATATTCTGTCCAGATATTTCTCTACTTTCCGATGAAGGTGCTGGTGTAAAGTAGAGACGTGATGCCTAAGTCTATCTGTGCCTGAAACACAATTTGGCCTGAAGCTGCTTTGGAGCTGCTTTAATCTACCACACGGAGGCCTCGATTTGAGAGGAAACAAGATTACTTCCTCTGACCTACTCTGATGTCACTTTAATGTCATCACCTTGATGCCCAGATTTCGGGTGCAGAGTGGGTTATTGACTTTGACGGGGTAGTCATCGTGACGAGCTGTTGGTAAGATGATGTATGTGTTGGCTAACTCTGCAGTGAATGTGTATCATGACTTGGCTGCTCGTGTGCCATTTGACACCATTTTGAACTTAAGCGTGACATCACCGAGGAGATTGCCTGAGAGCGGAAGAACAGAAATCAGCCTGGAGATGTCGATGCATGTGTCCCTGGTGTGTTCCCAAAGTTTTCTTTTCATTGGACCTACCACGCTTAAACCTTATCATGGGAGGGAATTTTTAATAACTGGATATCTTCCTCTTTTTTGCTTTTAAAGAGCAGACTTTTTTTTTCTTATGCAAATATTTGTAAAGGTTTTCTTCCGCTTTTGTACATGACATCACTATTGTAAACACTGTAAATAGTCACTGCATCTGCGACTACAATCACTAAAGAGAGATCTAAGAGAAAGCTTGGCCCCTAACCCTGTATGCAGAAAATGAGCGTCCTCTGTGGTTTTATCGTCTTCCTCCTGCAGGAAGGAGCACTTGGCTGAAAAAGTGGGCTTCATAATGGTTGTATGGCATGTCTCTATAGCCACATCAAATCCCATATGTCTAACATTGAGCAATGGACACAATAAAGTCATGCCATTCTTCACATCACTACCTGTCTTGGTTGCGTCTTTACATCTTGCCATCCACTAGAGGGCGCTAGTGCTACTGTGTGGAAACACAAGTTAGATTGTATGCTTTTCTTCTGTATGCTGAGGTTTCTGCAGAAGTGTTTTGCACTTCCTTAACTGTAGATTTAATTATAAGGAATGTGTTTGGGGTTTTTTTTGCGCTGAAACAAGATTATATGTGCAAACTCCTGTCAAAGATGAGGATGTGACTGAAGTGGGAGGCGGGTGCAGAAGTCAGGGAATGGGTGGAGTTGCCCACAAGCCCCCCAACACTCCCTGTATATATATTACCTAAGACCCCTCCAGCTCCTCATCGAGAGGACTATCCGTCTGTCAGCGCCATGCCAGGCAAACCTGCCCCCATCAAGAAGTCCCCAGCCAAGAAGGCTGCCGAGAAGGCACCTGAGCCTGCCCCGGAGCCCGAACCAGCTCCCGCAGAGGCTCCACCTGCAGAAGCTCCACCTGTGGAGGCTCCACCTGCAGAAGCTCCACCTGCTGAAGCTCCTCCAGCCGAGGCACCGGCCGATGCAGCTCCCGCAGCCGAGTCAGAAGCTGCCCCCGCCGCCCCGGCAGAGGAAACCCCCGCCGCTGAAGGAAGCCCTCCAGGTATCTCCACAAGTGCAAAAAATAGGTCTTGGAAACGGATCGGACGGTGAAACTAACTTTACAAAGTTTAACTAGTTCCAATGCAAAATTGGAAAAAAAAAGTTTTGCTTTTGTTTCTGTGAGAGGTATAATATTTGTGTTGACTGCAGATTTTAGAGGCTGGCATTTGTGCTGGTGTTGAATTTTATTACTTTGGATTTTCTTTTTCTTTGCATCGTCCATTTTTAAATCACTGAGTGTAGGCTGAATGCCACAGACACCTTTTTGTATAATGCAACACAGTTCAACAGCACCACAAAGTTCTTAAAATGACTTTTATTTTTTATTTTTTTATACTAAACCTGAATTTTAACCTTAATAAGATAAAATAAATTAGGATAAGATAAACTTCATTGATCCATCTCAGGGAAATTCACAAGTTGTAGCAGCTTGATACAAGTGAAGCATATTTCAAAACAAGGCTAGACATCAGAAAAAAGTGCAATAAGGATAAAAATAAGATACAGACCATGTACACCTTTCACATGTACAGATATACATGAGGGTAGTTTCTATCACCCTTGTTGTTATACGCTACTAATTTTGACTAGTCCAGCCAAATAATTTGACAACTAGGTGAATATGCACATTATTTAGATAAAAAATTGTTACAAGTGGCCTCATTTGTTTTTCTTTTTATTTGCATGCACCTGATCTTGACCACCCACAAAGTACAGCCTCTAAAATCCAATAGAATATAAATGGAAAGTGTGCAGTGCATGACATGTTGATGCTATGTATGAACAGTGACGCTACAACACTAACTCAGTCTGCCTAGTTTTGCTAGGAACTGATAAAATAGGTGAGTGCTTTGTACAAATACACTTTGACTAAACAAACCCTAATCTGTAGCCCTTTGACTCCTGACGTTCAGCACTTGACCCCAAGCTATTGCTCATGCAGCAAAGGAGATGTCAGCCACGCCAGGGTGTGAACTGTAACCCTCATCACTCTTTCTCAAGATAAAGACACAACTATTACATTATAAATTTAAGCATGTTTACTCTGAATGTTGTTTATCAGTGTTTAAGGCTTTGCAGATTTAAATTGTTAAACTTAATTAAGGGAAAATCACTGATGACTGCATCAGTAAAGTAGCATTTATTTGCCCTGTTCTCCTCAATCTATTGCTTCATCATCTTTCAGCATAACCCTAACATCAAATGTAATTGCATTTGATGCAAATCACATCAGTATTGATCACCATTTTCTGGCCATTAAGCAAATTAGCCATTGTTAAAGTCCCTGCACCTAGCAGATACATTTCCTGTAAGAAGTAAAGGAATATGCAGTAGCGCAAAATGTGTGGGACTTTTATGATGATTAAATTGCACGACCCACCAGTGATGTCTGCTTCACCACCCAGAAACAGAAACAAACTCATGGGCAAACCAGTTGCATCCATAAGTTTATTCCTGTTTGACCTGCCTTCTCTTACTATTTGTCTACATGCAGCAGAAGGCGTTCCTCCTATCTAGTGTTTAAAGATTCTGTTCACCAGACTTTGGTGGTGAAGTACATCAGTTGATGGGTTTAGTCAAGTGGCATAGCATATGTTTTTTTTCACCTGCTAACCTCGACATGTAACCCGTAACTTCAGCTGATGCCCCTGTGACAGACGAAGGAGCCGATTTGACGACTCCCGCTGAGGATAAACACACACCACAGGTGGCCCACGCACACAAGCTGTAATGCAAGATGTTTGTTTGTGTCCCACTGTGATCTACACATGTTGTGTATTTCTTGCTCGTGGCCTGTTGTGTTCAGTTGACTGGTAATTCTGTCTATAGATTTCACCATGTGAAAGTTTTTTTCTTTCACAGCTGTCTGTTTAACCAACCCATGAAGTTTCTCTTTGTGGACATGTAACGGTCTTTTGCAAGTGTCTCCAAAGTTGTGTTCAGGATTCAGTTTTTTGGCTCATAAAACCATCTGTTGCACTTGTCACTGTGAATGCTCCCACTGCTTTGTCCTGCTACTTGCTTCAGTGGAGTATATCTTTATTCGATTAACTGGAAACTGATTGATTACCTGCATGAGTCAAGTTTCAATGTACATTACTTATTGGCTTCCTAATGGCATTTTAACGCTAGCTGCTGCTCCCGCTGCTGAAGATGATGCCGCTGCTCCTGCTGCAGATACTCCAGCAGACGGTAAACATGTACCACCACACAGACAACAACATTACTTCATAATTACAACAAGTGCTACCCACTGTGCCTTTCCTTCTTTACAAAGGCTAGTGGATTCTTCACAATACCTTGAACCTCCTGGTGTCTTTCCCAGTGCATTGGCATATCCGTATTGAAAATCAAATTGTGAAAGTTTTGAGAACATCCAGGTTGAACTCTCACCATATGGAAAAGATGCCCTGGACGTCTATCAGGTCCTTTTTCGCTTGTGCTTGTTTCTAAAACGATATTAACCTCCTGCTTATTTAATGCTAGCTGCTCCAGCTGAAGCTGCTGTAATTGAGGAGCCACCCAAGGCCCCTACACCCCCACCTCCTGCAGGTAACACCAACATCTCTGCAATTATGCTTTGTCCTACTTTACATAGAGGTATTATGATGGGGACTAATTAAAGATATTCAGTATACTATCATGTATGAACAGGAAAAGCATCAGATAATTTAATATGAAAAGGAGGAAGCTGCAAGTATTTGACATTTATTCTGTATAAATAAATAAATAAATTTTCAAAATAGTATGACTAATTGTTGCAGGTCTACTTCAGGTGATAATAACACAACATCATTGTGTAAATTCACATAATGCAATGTTAATTTACAATTTAATCTTTTCTTTCTTTTAAACTGAATGTGTTTAAGGTTGGGACTTTTGAAGACACCACCTTGGACTAAATATGTGGTGGATTTTTTGCTCTGTTTTCCCATGTTTCACTGCTTAATTGATTACAATCTGCATATTGTTGATCATAAAAATAACCTACATGTAATCATGTTGTTGGTGGAAAGTATGCTGTGTGCATTTTCAGTGTTATTTTAGCTCATCTTGCTTTTGTCCAGTTCAACCCTCATTAATCTGCACTGTTTGAACCTCTTACAGTCCCCACCAGCGCTCCTCTGGAAGTGTCTGTGGATGATGTGAACGACTCCAGCCTCACCATTAGGTGGATAACACCGGAGACCATAGGAGACTCCGGCCTGGATGGATACACCATTGAGTACTGCAAGGATGGAAGTATGTCTGCGTATGTGTATGTGTGTGCATGTGTGTGTTTGTGTGTGAGACTGTGAGGGTGCACCTGTCCACAGAGTGTCAGAGGCCACATAGACTCACAGCCGTATACGGCAGGCATCAGTTCGGCGGCTGTCACCGTATCTCCTGACACCGCTTTTAGAAGCGCTCATTTGCTCAGATGACAGCGTGCCTTCTGAGGTTTCATCATGGTGGCCAAAGTGTACTTCTTATGGGCAGATTGTTTGTAAACTTGTGTCGACAGGTGATAAACCACCTAACGTGCCTCATTAAGGGATGTTTTATATTTTGGAGATTGAAAAATATGAAGGAGAAAGATGTATTTTAAATGGTGTCAATCTGTTTGATTGCTGGCAGGCTGGACCTCTTTTTTATCTTTTCTACTTCACAGCCTCTAATAAAGGCAACAAAAACACCAAACAGAACAAGAGATACAATTTGCAGCCTTTTTAAGCTATGATAAGATGTGTGCTTCACTGTTGAAATTACACTTAAATCCTCTCACTAACCCAAACCCTTGATTTCCCAACAGCAACAGACTGGGTGGTAGCTAATGAGGAGCTGACCCCAGCTAACCGCTACTGCATCAGGAATCTGACAGCCGGCGACCTGCTGCGTGTACGCGTGGTGGCCGTAAACCCTGGTGGCCGCAGTGAACCTGGTACACTCGCTGAGCCTGTGCCGATCCGCGAGGTTGGTGGTAAGTGGAAGTCAATGTCATTTTCTCCAACGTACACCTGAGGAAAAAGTGTTTGCTGAAGAGAAACTGCACACACACTGCAGGCCTGAAAATCTATTTTGTTCCTTTACATTGTGCAAAATTTGTTCCCACCTTTGCACTTTTACACTTTGTTGTTCTTCGTATTTAAGAGGGAACCAAAGGAGCAATAGCATTGTCTTAAGAATTAGAGAATGAGGATTTCCCTACACAAATCTCTATCGAATCCCTACCGTCAAAACAACATGTGTCTATTAAAGTTACAGTCAGTATTTGAAGCTTACGGTGGTGTAAAGACAACTTTTAAAATGTCTGTCCCCAACCTCTTTATCAGGAGACCTCTGATAGTGGTAACTTATGACCTATCCTTAAAATACTCATGTTGCAACCAGGGAGTCAGAGGTGGTATTAACAGCCAGAGTCTCAGATGGACGGCGCAGATGCGTGCACATAAATCCCAAAGGTGCTGACAAGTGCTTTCGTTAGCTGTAAATCAAGCTTTCACTTTCATGTACGCACATCTTCAGCGGTGACTGCTGGATTGACATCACAAATAAGACAGACAACTTCTCCAGCTTTTGCTTCTGCATTTGTCTTTTATTAAATAAGTAACAGCAAACTATGCACCTTTGTTATTTGATGGTGTCATCCTATAAGCTACTTATTTAGCACTTTATAACGAAATAATTATTTGCAACAATTAATGATAAATAATAATGTTATAAATATCCATTGTACATTTAAAATTGTAGTGGGAAAATCATGTACATTGTGGAAGAACAGAAAAATGATCTAAAACAAGCATTGAAAAGCCCTGAGAATGGATGAGAAGAAATTACTGGACTGTTCTGAAGCTGTCCGTTATGGGCCCTGATCTTAGTCCAATCAAATATTTATGGAAAGAGCTGAAACTCACATGTGTTTGAAGGTACCGTCATACCTGCTTGCTGCACTGTCCATCCCCAAAGTGTCTAGTGATGTGCCAGTCTTCAGGATGATTTAATGGTTGTCAGGCAAAAGACTACATTTGGCTAATGAGGCATCTGGCAGTCATGTTATTTATTGACATTAACCTTGTCACTGCAGCCTCATTGCAGCTTTGTTTATGGCACTACTGCTTCAGCTGTCCTGTTGCCTAATGCAGGCACAGCTTAAGGACATTACATGCAGACATGCAAACAAATATATAAAAGTTCTTTTTCATTTAAAATGTATTTTGTTGAATTTTCACTCAAGCAGTGTTGCTCTAGAGATGGAAATGTTGGCCTTTGACCTGGTATGCTGCTTTGGTCCAGAGCAAAATATCTGCGGATAGATTGCCTATCGCAATTTGGTACAATTAGTATTCATCAGAGTCTCAACTGCACAGTCCTGAGTACTAATTAGCACATATTAGCATGCTAACGCTGTTAACTGAGATGATAAACTTTATATCTGACAAGCATCAACAAATTAGCACTGTCATCATGACAATACTGATGATATCATTTAACTTAAGCCTTGCTGCGCTGTAATTTTTCTGAGTATAACGTGAGATAACAAAATACATCTTTTTTACCTTAATAAAAACAATTTTCATGACAAAATAAATGGCATGCCATATAAGAAGTCTTGCCTTTGCTTAAATTAAATACAAAGTAATAAAACTTTTCAAACAATAGTAAATGACACAACGAATCTGACCAGTCATTTGATGTCAATTTTTAATACTTGACTGATTTCCATACTTCATACCAGCCAGTACCAAGGAGTAGTGAGGTTGACTTTCAGTTCGACTGCATAATTAATCTTCTCCCTCATTAAATTGGTGTGTTTTTGTTAAAAAAAAAGAGACGTTTTTGGACGGGTATTTTGCCATAATATTGGCCACTTGTGCTAGTTTCAATGAAGAAGTGCTACTTTAAAATTCATGCATCCTCAGTTCATGACAGCTCTCTATTACTGTCTATGTAAAGTTGAAAATGCCCCAAAAGCATGTTTATGTTTTCATTTGTTTACACCACAGTTGGTTTAGTTGTCATAGCTGCGATTTTCCATCTGCACTGAGTCACACTGACGCAGCGTCGACCTGAGTTGACTTGCCCCAGTTATCCACATCCAGAATTACAGCTTCCTGTCTCTGAGCATACTTCCTGGTTGGTGTTCAAAACGCTGTGAAGAAACAGGAACCTTTGGTGGAGAAATGCGGTCATGCAGTCAGAAGTGGTGGTCAACTGAGGGGAGCGAAACACGAGCCTAATTGATGGATTGTGGGTGGCTTGTAAATTCAGCTGTGTTTCAGTCACGCTGTCCGGACCACACAGCCATCCACATGTACAAGCTTCTGATGAAGACACACTGTCCTACATATGCTGAAAGCCCCCCACAAAGACACTTTATCCAGAGACAAAGACAGATTATAGATTGTTTGCAGGGGGACTTGCTGGCTGCTGGATGCTGTAATGCCAGCAACACTTCAGGGCATTGTTGGGAAGTGTGCTGATTAGCAGGGATTACTGTTTGAGCCAAATCTGGAGGCAGATATGATCTTCTTGGGAAATGATGGTTCCAGGAGGCAGATCACAGCCTGTGCAGTGATATAGTGACAAATGTAAGGACGGAGAGGATCCAGCACGCTGGGCAAGACACCAAGTTAGATTTAGTGCAACTGACGGAGAAAGTGTGAGAGTATGATCCTAGCAGAAGATGGACATGAGGGTGATGGGGATTGAGATAAGAGAACATTTTGAGTGGATGAGTAGAAACAGGCTCCAGGAGGGTGGAAGAGGTGATGGAGGGCAGCAGCTTGGTGGTTTTATGTATCCTCTAAGCCCAGAGGGCTTTTCAGACATTTGCTGCTTATGCAGAAACATGTGAGGGATGCTGTTCCTGATACTTGGCACCCGGCAGGAACGAAGCTATTCAGGATAGTGGCTTGGTAGATATCTGACAAAGTCTTAGCCACGAAGCAGTTTCACCCGTATGATTTTATTCACAGCTAGAACCTACCAACGTTTGGTGCAATTGACTCTAGATGTGATGTTGCAGCTCTCCAGCAGGTTGTAAGTGATGACATCCTCCTGCTGTTTCTTTGTGCATGACACGAGGGAACACGTGTAAGTGTTCTTCCAAGACTTTCTCATCACCAAAGCTATTTTAGGAGCTACTGGCTGCAGGGTCTTCCTCTTTTGATTCTCTCTGCCCAGATACTATACTTTTCTTCAGACACCCAGAAACTTTGTCCAGCCAGATTTCTTGTTTTCTTCCTTTTTGAATTCACAATAACAGCCGAACGCAGCCATGCAGATGGTCGGTTCCAGTGTACTATGACTGAATTTCAAATGTGGCATCATGTAAAAATACTGTAAATATTTTTTTTCTGTTTTGCTTTTTGCATGTATTCTATGACATAGTGTTGACTTTGAGGTGTTTGTTTTTTTCAAATCCAAATTCAAGTCCAAATTAAATTAATCTGGTAATTATACGACAGAGAAAAGCTGCAAATAATCGCATTTTAAAATGTCAAACCACAAAATATTTGACATTTTTGTGTTAAAAATAATATTAATAAATTGTTACTGATCAATTAACTAATTGTTGTAGCTGTAAATAAAACATTATAACCATCATCCATTCTAAAAGCCCCCAAAAAAACATGTTTATGGCATCAGCTTCACTATCACAACTGTTAAAATGATTTTTGGTGATGTGCTTGCATGGTTGGACAGTATGAACTAGCTTGTGGGTTAATTTTAGCTCCTTCAGTCATGTTGTCTTGACAGCTTTGCCTAGCAGTGACTGATCTATTTGGGTCTTGTTGACCTGCCATTTTTAGCCTATGTAACCCCACTTTGAAGGCTGGAGCAGGACCACACCAGTTTGTACACTGTACCTGTCAACTGGTAATGCTAGCTCATGCTGGCAAGTGGATGATTTATTTTGTTGTCCACATGAAGTCATCTATATTTTAGTACTATATGCAAAAAAAAAATCAGCTCAGTCAATCAGAATGTAGAACATGGACAAGGCAGCAGATAAACATGTTTGACTTGACTTTCCAGAACGTCCCAAGATCCGCCTGCCCCGCGCTCTCAGATCTCGCTTCGTCAAGCATGTTGGAGAGCAGATCAATCTGGTCATCCCATTTCTTGTAAGCCGGCACACACATACGTCTGCTGTATAGGTCATGTAAAACATACATCATGTTTTACATTTTACGCTGTGTTTTGCCTTTCTTGTTCCAACTCCTCAGGGAAAGCCCAAACCTGCAGTGTCCTGGCTTAAAGATGGTCAGCCTTTGGATACCAAGAGGGTCAACATCAGGAACAGTGACAAGGACAGCATCATATTTATCCGCACAGCTCAGAGGGAGGACTCTGGCGTTTACGAGATGACCATTAAAGTGGACAGCTTTGAAGACAAAGCCACCATCACCCTTCAGATTGTGGGTCAGTCATAATGTAAACATGTGCTTACATGCAAAGTGTCTGTGTACCATGTGTAAAGTGGGATTTATTTCGGATCTCCCAGATGAATCTGCTCAGCTGGCTGTCCATTTGACTTCTTGGTTTGGAGACTTGTGACTTGCTCCAACAGAAATTCAAAGCATTAGACAACATAAATGACACCTCTAATACCAGTACCCTTTGACCCAGACTGTCTGAATGTTCTATCAGCTGCTGCTGTTAAATGTGTGGACTGATGTTAAAGGCAATATGCCAAAAATATATGGCTAACTTTTGATCTTAGGTGACACCATTGATTAAATGACCGTAATTATTATTTTAATTTTTTATGCAATACATACAATAATGTTTTTCCTCAGAGCTGCCTGGCCCTCCTGCCAGTGTGAAGATGGTAGACAGCTGGGGCTTCAACGCTGCTCTGGAGTGGACTACTCCCAAAGATAATGGCAACACGGATATCAGTGGATACACCATCCAGAAGGCTGACAGGAAAACTGGGGTATGGCGGATGTTTACATAAAAATGCAGTCTTACTTCAACCAATTGTGTTGTCAGACTGTATGAAGTTGCCGATGTAAAGCAGTTGTGACAAATAAAGATAATACTCATGCACGTCTACACAGTATGCAACCATCAACATGGATTAAAAAAGTAAGGTCAGGGTAAAACATGTAAAGAAAATGTGAAAAATTAATAAATATTTCACTAAGGACACATCACAGTATGATTTCCAGTGCTTGATGTACTGAACTGACCAGTCTTGTGTGTCCACCTGTAGGAATGGTTCACAGTGCTGGAGCACTACCACAGGCTAACTGCCACCGTCTCAGACCTCATCATGGGCAACTCGTACATTTTCAGGGTGTTTTCTGAGAACCAAGTGGGCATGAGTGAGACCAGCGCCGTCACCAAGGAAGTGGCCAGCATCCAGAAGACAGGTAACCTTCTTGATGCATATAGTACTTTATTTCTTCTGTGGTCAATTTGTTTATAAGAGAAAGTCTTATTTTAATGAGCTGCTGTAAGTCTGTGAGAGTCTAAAGTGAAGACTTCAGGAGTAGAAATGCCCTTGGCATTGCTTTAAACACCAGTTGGTAACTCTGTTGGCCAGTGCACAGCTACACTGAAATAAATTTTACGAGGCTGCAAAAACATTAAAAGAGGTGGCAGAGCTGTGTTACTGTGTGTGCACACAAGCTTGAGTGCCAGCATATGTTTTATATTTGATGTGCCAGCTAGCCTTCAACAAATGTCAGTGGTGATGTATGATCACTGTGTCTGCATTTATCAATTTATCAAACTTATCAATGGAAAGTTACTTACATCTGTTAAATCTTTAATGATTTTTCATTGTATTGCATAATTTTGTCAATTAAAAAACACATCTGTTAAAACATATTTTAAGTAATATTCCAGTACCAGCCATATTAGCCCTTTTTATTGTTTGTTAGGATTTTCTCCTGCACCCTTTGCTGGTCTTTTATGACCACTAGCTTATGGTAGTTCATTTTAATTCTTCTCCCTCTTGTGGGTAGCCACTACTCCTGTGTCGGTCACATAGTTGCCACCATTCAATGTTGTCAATAACTGCTTGTTACGAACGGGTGAGAGACTCAAATGCAAGGCAGGAAACACAGTGGACAGGAATCGGTGTTAAAGTTATAAGTGAAAAGCACAAATACAAATAAGCACGCTAACCAGGACCAAGTACAACAAAGCTAGGAGATTGGCAATAAACTCATCAGCTATTTACAACAGACAAATGCTGACTAGAAGTAAGCAAGGCGAGAGCAAACATAACTGGCAAACAAACTACTCAAACAAGCCTAAACAATAGTACGCCAATACTAGCAGGGCGTACTGACAAAAAGCTGACTATGGTGCAACAACTTAGCTGAGCACAACTGAAGAAGTGGGAAGGAGCACGGCAGGTCGGCAGAGATGTTCAGGGAAGATGGCGGCCAGGTTTGGTTGAGTGGCATCGGTTGGATGGTGTGGAATGACGGCCAACCTGAGGCAGGTGGTTCCAGCAGGTGAGAATCCAGGTGAAGTGGAGACCGACGAATGCTGCTGACGGCTGGAGGGGCACATGATGACTGGCAGGTGGTCCAAACCGTACACAGAGAGAAAGAGGCTACTACAAGCATAGAGCAGGTAGCAACTGAACATAATTAGAAACGCTCAACTATCTAAATATGACTTCACAGTCCGGCATCAAGGAGTGACTGGAGGCAGCTCATGAGCAGCAGGCTGAGAGCGGGTGCAGCTGAAAGCTCCAATCAGGTGCACCTCATCAGATTATTAATGATCTGCCACACCTGTCCACCTGTCCTCGCCTTCTGCTGTGCACACGCTCTCCTAGAGGAAACTCAGGATAGGGAGAGAGGAAGGAGGGAAAGGAAAACGAGGGAGAAAACCGCCACTAGGGACCGTCAGAGGCAGAGGGCGTGACACTGCTATCCTGTAAATCAGTACAAACTGATTTTGTAATTCTAGGTGTAGTGACCACTGAGATTTTAACCGTGTTTTGTGTATTCACAGGTATTGTCTACAAGCCTCCTGAATACCCAGAGCACGATTTCACTGAAGCACCCAAGTTCACCACACCTCTCAGTGACCGAGCTGCCACTGTGGGATACACCACCAGGCTGCTGTGCTCTGTTCGTGGATGTCCCAAGGTCAGGCTCACAGTCTTACACTTACTGTCTAAATGTCTGTGAGGTTTGCACAGATTCCCATAAATAGGAGTAACAGAATTTAGAAAAGTTAAATATTTTCTTGTCTGAATAAGTGCTGTTTTTCTTACTTTTCTAGGACAGTAAAGTAATATGTCTTTAGACTATTGATTGGACAAAATAGGTCACCTTGGACATTATGAAAGTGTGAGGGCTATGATTCACAATTTTCTAACATTTAACCAAGAAAATAATCAACACGCTCTTATCAAGGTGGAATTGTAACTTGTGATTGGATGTTTGGAGCACTTCCTCACTGAAAAGGTGCAGTCAAACCAAAAACTGCCTGGTGAAATGGACTTTCATGGTGTGACAAAAGCAGTATAGAGGGGAAATAGCCTGGATAGAGTTGTAAACTTAACCTGTGCAACAGCAGCAGTCCACATCTCAAAGTTTTAAATTTCGCAGCAATTTTTCGCTGAACCTTGTGACTGTCCTTACACTAAAACCAAACAGCATCTCTTCCTTCTGCGGCCCACATAATTCTTCCATGTGGTCATGAATCAAGAATACAAACAAACAAAGAAAAGCTTCTCTCCAACCATGCGGACTTTACAGAAACCCGTGACTTCATTGATCAATCAGATTAAACTCTGTGCAAGTGAAGTAGGTGGGTCAGTTCGCGACCAGAAGCAAATGTAATAATATTTCGGTATTGATATTTTGGAACAAACTTCGGTCTGACTGCACTGTAAGGAGAAGCTTACAGTGCAGTTAGGGTGTTATAGCTGTCACCACCTTGGCAATGCCTGACTTCTCCTAACTCTTGGCAAATCCAGAAATAAGCAAAGAGGCAGAGTGGAGCTGAGGTAGCAAACGTCTACGAGTCATGGACTGTCCTGTGATGAACCCCATGTCCCACACTGGTGGCCACACCCTGAATTATGCACAGATTTAAGCCTTGATGCAATTTAAACTAATGAGTTATATCAGAACTCTACTTTTTTAGAGTGTCATTCAGAGGGATTGTAGCTGTAGAGACCAAAACTTTTTTTTTGCCAGGCTGTAAACATGGGTATTTCTGCTGTAAATTTGAGCATTTTAATATGGAGGTTTATGGGGATTGACTTGTTTAGGTGCCAACCTCAAGTGCTAGCTTTATTTTTCACACATGGTTGAAATTTGGATACTTCTCATATTATAGAATGCAGAATGTTATTTTCCTGGATTGAAAAAGTTTTGTTTTTACAAAGGACCCTCGATTAATCATCGGATGTGCGATATACTGTTTCAGCTGAGGTATTATTAACACAGCTAAGAAGATGCGCTGTAGAACCAAGGCAGGGCTTCCTCTGGTATGTCTGTGTGAGGTTTCAGTATGTCTCTCACTGTTCTTGGCTTCCACTGCTCAAGTTAAACTTATCTTTACAGTTGCCCGACCGACGCAGAAAGATTAGGTGGCAGGCCAGGGTGGAAATGCAGTTGATTATTCACCCTGGCTGTCCTTGGCTTCTCCCCAAGGACAGCAGTGGTTGGACGGTCTTCACATGCCAGTATCTGGTAAACAGATGTTTCAAAAACAGCTGAGAATGTCTAGAAACCATTGTGTGTTTTCTGTAATGTGAGTTTAATATTTTACACCATAGTTCATCACAGGCGCCAAAGACAATGTCTGTATTTAAGAATAAAAACCTAATTACTTGGTATGCCTGTGCCTGAAATTAGTATCTTAGACTTGTCTAAATGAGTCTTCCCTGCTGTCCCTGTGGGCCAAAAAGCCTGAGTTCTGCAACCAGAGCAACCAAGTAGCAGCAGTGTTTGAAAACATACCCAGTGATCATCTGTAGGGGACTATGGAAAGAAGAGCTTGTAATACCCCTTTCATACATGAGACTGGCATACTGTGACTGCGTACCTAACCCATGTTTGACCCCATACATATGAAGCTGCTGCCACAGATTAATTCCTCAGTGTTGCCATTCATAAACTGAAGTTTCTTCCACATCACTATAAACCATGTAAATACACATAATTAGTGTCTTGTCAGTTTCTCTCAAACATTCACTCTGTCTGATCCACCTGCTTGTGCACACTCTCTCTCTTTTAACTTCATCATTTATATGGCTACTATAAATAAAATTATGTCCTGCTTAGTGGGTTGCAAGTGTTTTATAGCAAGTGTTTATTGAGCCACTATCTCTTCCATGGCATGGAGTGAGGAGACTGTTGAGGAGGTGCAGCAGAAAGGCATGTTCAGTAGTGTGATAACTTGTCCCGCTGTCTCTGATAAAGAGCTGTCGCATACAGAGGTAGAGACTACATTAGGAGCTGTGAGGGGAAAGATAACCAGGGAAGACAAAGAAGAGACCGTGATAAAGACTATGGCCTGTTGATCTGTCATGGTTAAGTGGAGATGATTCTGTATCGCAGGAGGTACTATTTTTGCCACCTGTCCAGACTGCAGCTCTGGTGTCAGTATGAATGGCTCTCTGTAACATGTGTGGACAAACACAAGACAGAACAGGGAAAAGAAAATTGAGTAACAAGCCTGGGTGAGATGAATGGATTAGTTTAGACTGTCTTCGTTTAGCCACTTCTGTCAGGAAAGCAAGACCAATAGCTTTGAGCTTTGAACATGAACAGGTTAACAACACTATGTAACATGCCGATGTTTAGGGTGTACAATGTTTGTCATGTTCATTGTCTTAGTTTAGTGTGTTAGAATCCTAGCAATTGCTATTTACAATGAGCACAAAGCACAGCTGAGGCTCAAGAACATTTTACAGGTCATAAATCAAACTACTGGGCAAACCAGGTGACAGTGTTAGATGAAAGGTTCAGTAAGGATCGCCAAATTAATCAAATATTCCCAAGGGTTAGGGTTGGGGGTTAGGGGTAAATTTCTCACAAACCCACAAATGTCAAACTCCTGGTGTTGCTATAGAAGTAGTCAGTGGATTGCTAAAGTTAGTAACACTTGTCATCCCAGTAATAAAAATGTCTGTGCAAAATGTTACAGCAATCCATCCAACAGTTCATGAGATATTCAAGTATGGAACACAGTAGGGGACTGACTGATCAACACTGTCGGCCATGGAGCCATGATGCTAGCATAGCTAAAAATGTATTTGCTTCAGTTTCTTTTTCTATGTGTCTTCATGCTTTTAAAGGCTGGTTCCTAAATTTATCTAATACACCAAACAAATATTTTCATATAACCCCAGAATGTGACGTAAAACACGAATCTTCCTATCACGTAAAACCTGCAGCTTTAACATGCGTTCAGCGTGTTGGTTTGCAATGGTATTGTCAGTATTGGCAAATATCAAATATACAGTAATTGGTCTAGTGCCTATGATGGTAAAAATAGTACATGAGCTACATTAATATAGCACTTCCCTACCTTAATAGACAAAGCGCTTTACAATTTTGCCTGTCAGTCACCCATCAGCATTCCAGCAGCCCGATGGGAGCACCTTGGGGTTCAGTGTCTTCGTCACATGGACGAGGAGGAGCCAGGACTGCCATTAGAGAAAACCTAACTTAACTCAAGGACTTAAACCACAGCTGTTCCAGTGTGAAAACATGTCTCTGGTTTTGGTCATATTGGATATGCAGCTGACTCAACAGATGGCATTAGTTTTCATTTTGCAATGTTTCTACAGAATAATTAAGCTGAAACTAAACTTGACAAACTCTTTAAGGTGTTAGAATCTACAAGAATCTGAAAAAGAACCAGAAAAGTGTTGAATTAAAAAAATAATATTGCAGTGCCCAAGATATTTCATTAAACCCTAAGTCCTCCTACAACAAATATATTTCTTTTAATATTAATCTGGGTATGTAATCCTCAAACCCTACAGCTTAGATGGTGGTGTGTACACCTGCAGAGCCAAGAAAACCCAGTGAGAGGCCACTTGTTTCACACATCATTGAGGAATGTTGGAAACGGTTCCGCAATGCATCAGTTGAGTTGCAACTCAGTAATAAGAGTCACCTTGCATGAAGTTGGGCCATGAGGTAATCCTCATAGGGAGCATGCTGCTGAAACCCAATTCAATACATCTGGGGTCAGTAAAAGGTTCATGTTTCTTCCACTTTACCCAACTGTCACACTCAGCACAGATGATCTGAGCTGAGTTGAAGACAAGCTGGAAACAGACACTGCACAGTTGCTGTGTTAAAACCTTGTACTGATAAAAAAAAAAAAACTAATCTGATCAGCAGGTTTGTTGTAATGTACTCGTAATATTGGAATTTCCATGGCAGTTTTCAACTTTAAAGAAAGGAAGTCAGGCATATAGATTAGTTTGGATGTCTAATGTGATTTAGAAAGACTGACAGCCCCTTTGGATATGGTAAAGGAATTGACTGTTATTGAAGCAAAAGGTGTACAATATAGACAATCATATTTTACATAAGTGTTGAAGGCACTTAACAAAATGGTGATCTTCATACATAAAATAAAATGTTCTTCTTCATTTTTTAAAATTAAATTAACCTTTTATTGTATTCCATATATTGTGTGTATAGTACCAGCATTTGTCTGCCGTTTTCCATTCCTTTTATTGTGCTTATGTTTTTTGCTGTTGTGCTGCAAATAGAATTTCCAAGTAAAAACAGTAAAAAAAAAAAACTGAACTGTGATATGATCTAAAAGTTCATTCTAGGTTTCTGCTTCCGTTGTAAAAATCAGCACAGGTGCTAATGTAAGTTCAAGACATGAGCATGAGCTGAGAGGAAATTTTAGAATATGTCATAGCATCAATTTGCCTAAAGACCAAGATAGAATGAGGAAGGTATGTTTGAGGAATGGAAATGTTAATGAGTGTATAAATGTGTCCTCTCCACCTCTCAGCCAAAGATCGAGTGGCTGAAGAATCAGATGATAATTGGTGATGACCCAAAGTTTCGTCAGCTCTCCAACCAGGGCATTTGCTCTCTCGAGATCCGTAAGCCCTGCAGCTTCGATGGAGGTGTGTACACCTGCAGAGCCAAGAACGCCCAGGGAGAGGCCACTGTCTCCTGCAAACTGGAGGTCAAACGTACGTATCTGCAGACAACCAAGCGAGAGAGGAAAATGATATTATCCCCCAAACCATCAAGCAATGTTGTAACTGTAAAGATACACTAGCATTTATGCATGTAAAAATGTAATTTTTAACTATAACTTATATTATTCTCCCAACAGAGGTTATTCTTCCAGAGGGTGACAAGGAAAAGGGAAAATAAACCAATAACTAAACCTCCAGAGGTAAGAAACACAACATTAATTGGTAATTAATTTGCTGATTTTACCAAATAATTAATATAGTCAACTGTCCATTGATTCCATTAAGCATGTAAATCTTGTACTTTCATGAATGTGCATTGAAACACATACAAATTTAGCAAAGATGTCCTATAAATCCATCTAAAGACAACCCTCCTACTCTTATCTGCCCAGTGTTATTTTGTCATTCTTTCCTAGGAGTTTCAGTAGGTAGCAACTGGACTCTTCTTTTTGGTTCTTGAAGACTTGGCTTGTTCAATTCTGACTCAAGAACTCAGGGAGAAATCAGAAACGAAGAAGCCTCTTGAGGTGAAACATCTTCAAAAACCAAAAAGAAAAGTCCAGGTGCTCTCCTTTGAAGCTCTTTGGATTACCATGATGTGGATGACTGAGAATCTACACAGACATGTTGTTATTCTTCATAGCTTTCCAGCTCACTTGGCAACTTCTAAAAGAAGACCGAAACAGACTTCTTTCTTTCCATATATTTTGGATCCTAGATGATCATAGGAACAGAACAGACTTCTCCTGAGCCCTATAACATGCTGAATATCTCATCTGAGCAAATAAATGGACCAGTGTTTTAAAGGAAGTCTGGATGTGTCACTTGTGGGAGTATATTTCAATGCTACATATTTGTCTCATGAGAAAATTTGTTTCTTATTACCGCTTTCACACATAAACCTTGTGTTTGAGAGATAATCACACAGTTGTCTGAGATTCAGACTGAGAATACTCCCACGGCTGCTGACCAGCCATGAATGGCAGCAATCTTAAACTTAATGCATTACATTAAAACCAGTTGCAACTAATGTTCCCGTCCCTCTTGCTCTCCTCTTTTCTCCTCATCTCTGCTGTCTTCTCTTAACCTTTCTCCTCTGTACATCATGTCCATTGCAAACCCTGCATTTGGATGTGGTAATGTACCAAAGATTAATGTCAGTGCAAAAGAAATGCCAAACTTGATTGTTTTTACAGCTTTCGTCTTTCCATTTATACCCTCGCCATTAGTCACATTCATGTGTTGCTATTGGCGTTTTAAATGCTCGAGTGGTGTAGCCTTTCAAGGAGTGCCGGGAGGCTTTGCTCATTGTGTCGCTTCAAGTGTTGACAAGAGAGGCCCCATTAAAGTCTTTTAAATAAGCATCAAGTGGTGAGAGACAGGGGCAAGATGAAAAATACAGAAAGGAGAGAGAAAGAAAAAATAGAAGGGGAGAAAACATTTGAGAAGGTAAGAATGACAATATATGTCTAAACACTCTGGTAAAGACATGCACCGGATGGTTGAAGGTTGTAAAGGAGTCAGAGTGAAGGATAATGGTTTAATTCTTACTGTAAAGGACATGCTACTGGTTCTTTTTACAGGACTGTGAAACACTACCACTTTCCACACCTACTTTACATTCAGAACATATGAGGAAGGAGCCAGTTACATTAAATAATTTCTAAAAAATAGATGTCAGGTTTAAAAAATAGATGTCAGGTTTTTTGTCTCTCCTAAGTATAACAATCTTGACTAAAGTCTCTCTGGACTAATAGAATACATAACAATTTAGTTAAGAGAAGAAATTAGATAGCACATTCATATGGTGTGCTTTTAGCAGGATTCTTCTATAACTCATGCCGGCAGTTTGTTTGTTATTTCCATTTTCAACCCAGTGAATCAATGGTAGGGTTGCATTTTTTGAGATATGTTTTGAAGTAAGGGTGCAGTATTTATTTTTTGGTGAGTTTAAGCTGCTGTTCAGTTGAATAGTAAACTGCTACATTTATAATGTGAAATCAGTGGAAAAAATTAAAGTAGCTGGTCAGTGTAGTTTAGCAAGCATCTTGTTACATCAAGCCTAAGCAAATTGCATGCTTAGTGGAAACTGTTTTTATCAGTAAATCATGAGTACTAATGAGTATTTACAGCGCCAGGACATTCTCCTGCTCAGTCCTTTTATTTTCTCCTCAGAAAAGATTCATATTCACATACAGACTCAAATTTCTGTGTTTATTAGTGACATTAGTAACAAGTCAATGAAACTGAATTTCATAAGTAGATATTAATAATGGGACAAGTCTGAGAAAACATTAAATACACAGAGTTGAGACTTCAGATTTTTCTGATATTGCGCAAACTCATTTATGTGTCAACTCAATTCAGTTCAGTTTTATTTTTGTAGCTCCAGTTTACGTCACGTCACGCCAAAAGACTTAACATAGTAGATTAAGACCTTACATAATTATACAGAGAAAGCCAACAAATGCAAATTTCCTTTGGATTCCTTTTAAGCAAGCAATCGGAATTCGGTTACATCAATACATTAAAATAATTTCTAGTTGGTTAAGTCTTTTCATGGGATTTTTTTAAATTATAGTTGACACAAGCCATCAGAGTGCATCTCAGAGTAACCACTTTTAATGAAATGTTGGTGTCCAGCTCACATTTTATTTTGTAATAAGAAAATATTAGAGAAAATGCATTGGTTAAGTCAAATGTACAGTTTGTGAAAAATGGTGTCATTTTGCAACTTTACCTTGAATACAGGGCCTCAATTCCCTGTCTTAGTTGTTGACACTGGCAAATAAACTGGATGCAGTTGCTGTGCTCCATGCACACTGCAAAGTGACCTTCAGTGTGGTCAGGGACACAAGTGTATTCACACTGTACTGTAAATGGGGTCACATGCCTTCCTGACCACCCCCCAAATGAAGCTCAAGTGATCAGATCTTAATGCATTCTCAATGTGTTTGGATGCATTCACACCTGTATTTACAGCTGTCCTCTTGCGATCAGATTACCAGAAGTGTAAACTGTGCTCTATAAATGACGTGATCAGGCTAGTGAGTCTGTGCAGAGAGTCAGGATGTGGTCCCATAAGGTGTAGCCATACATGGGAGGGCCCCTTGAGGGGGAAAACGAGGGATTAGGCAGGGAGCGCCTTTGGGCGGGAGGTAGCGGTGATGTCAGCATGGCACTCCACAGCTTCTAAAAATGACTCCAGATGATGTGACACACAGCCAAACTCTTCACATTACCATGAGTCAACAGGCCAAGTGGAGTGCTGTGAGAGGAAGGAAGAATGGGCTAAGAGGGCAAAAACCGAGCCAGATAATCCTTGATGGAAAATACCCAGGGGATCTCACCCGCACACAAGCACATACAAGACTTTAAAAACATCAACACACACTTTGGTGGCTGACGTGATTAACACCTCATGACCCCTTTAACCCTCCTCTTTCTCTAATTATCTTTCCATCAGTGCCTTTAAAGGACCAGCAGAAGTCCAGGTCTTATGCTTTAAGGTGAGTATGTGTGTGTGTGTGTGTGTGTGTGTGTGTGTGTGTGTGTGTATGCAGTGTTTTCTGTTTTGCGAGGACATACTTCTGCTTAAACAGTCACATTGTAGGGACCCATTTCCCTTTTGGGGACATAAGCAACATAACTCAGCATAGTCAGCAAGTCATAAAATTTAATGAATGTAAAAGTAATGTAATGTCCTGCAAAGTGGTGTAAGCACAATAATTGTTGTGTGTCTCTAATATTCTACTTTTTTGGGATCATTATTCAAAAAAGTAGAATATTACACATTACTTGTTACTTTAAAAAAAATAATGTATTACATGTTCTATTAACACGCAATTATTTATAAGTGTTTATGTTCATATTTATATTGCTCTTATTTTCTTTGTTCTTTTAGCTCATTTTTAGTACTTAGTTATTTTTTTCAATTACTGCACACAGAGAACAAAGATTCACAGAAGTCAAATTCCTTGTTTGCGTATACAAACCTGGCCATTAAAGTTGATTCTGATTCTAAAAAGAAAGTAAATGATCACAGTACTTGTTGCATTTCTTTTGCATTACTCCGTAACATCACCTGAGATGTCACACAGTTTTTAGGTAGCAATATAATGTTAAACTTTACACTTACCTACATATTAGCACAAATCCTTATCGTAACAGAGAGGGCATACACAAGATCTTTCTTTGTGCTTCTGATTAGGATGTTACCACAAAGCCAGCCTTGTATTGTCAGACTGTCCTACCGCACATAACCTCATTGTCATTCTTCTGTAAGGGAAAGGTGCTCTGGTTTGTTTGCACCTCTTCCAACCAATCACGAATGTCTTAGGCGGAGCTAAGCAAAAGATGCAGCAACAGTGTTCTCTCAACATTAAAAAGGGAGAATTGTTTTGGTGGACTGTTTGCACAAAGGGAGGCAAACAATGTCATTAAAATAGCTTTGAATTGAAAAAACTAGCAGGGCTGCCTTGCTGCATGACCCAAATAAAATACTTTGCAAAACTTATCTATGTGCTAGGTTGCTACCCTGGAAACTATTATTGCTGTTTTGTAGTAAAAGGCTTTCTAATAACAATAATATACAGACAGTAGAAGGAAACGAGAAAGCGGCATGAAATGCATGGCCGATGGAAAGCTTCCGCCTGCAATCTGCATTCTGTGAGTCAAACTACCACTAAGCCAACAACAGTGTTGGTGAAAAGCAACCCAAAGAGCTCTTCGCAGAAAAATATTGCAGCAACAAGCCTCAATTGCATGTCTAAAGCCCTTTTTAGTCATGGGATGTGTAACATTTTCAGTTTCATCCGTCTGTTAAAGTGATAGGAATCTATCAGATGGCACTAACAGTAGACTATAATGCCCCAAAATGAAAGCAGTAGCTATAACTGATGGGTAACTGAAATGTGATTACTCAGTTTAGGAACATTAATGCGCTACATTACTGCACTGTAGACCAATGTAATGTGATTTTAGTGATGTATTACTTTTTAATGCTTTACCCTTATATACAAAATCCCTCTAACCCTTTGTGTATGTCTCCTATTTCTTCCAGAGTGTTTGAGGAGGTGGGAAAAAGTTGCGGCAGGCTGTGCAGCATTGTGTACATAATGAAGAAAGAGACAAAAACAACACACCGACATCTCCATATCTATTTCTACTCACCCATCCTGACTTTCTCACTCCTTCCAGTGTGCAGGGAAGACACACACCATCCCGCCTATCTTAGTTTGCCAAATGTTGTATGTTATTTTAATTGGTGAAATGTTTGTAAAGCTATAGTTAACACGTTTTTTTCTGTCTGTGCCCATTTGCTGTTTGTTACAGTATATATATGTACAACTCAATAAAACTGAATCCTCTGAGATGGTATTGCAATGACTGTATGGATGTTTAATAAAAATTGTATTTTATTAAATATTATGTGGATTTCTGCACAAATTCCACTTGCAATCAAATGCCACACATGGTTTTAGGCTAGATGTAGTTTTGAGGTTTGTCAGATTTATATTTATAATATGATATATAGATTTATAATAGATATATATTTATATTTATAATATGATGTAGCCTTATCGTGATGAAGCAATCTATGAGACACAGATCTGCTGGCTTTTTGAGAAGTAGCATGTGTGAAGTAGTTGGAGATTTTTTAAATGTAGTAACTATTCACTAGGTTTGGATTTATCTAAAATTTCTGTTACCACCTTGAGTGGTACTTGGTGGATTTTTTCTTGTGCTATTTCTATCATTGGTCAATAAAATCCAAAAAAAAAGTATCTACTGGGCTAAGTTAAAACACAATCAAATGCTGTACAAAATAGGCGGAGCCCCTGAAGGGACATTGGCAGAAAAAATTTTTAAAATGTAAGTTTCTTGAGCACATGGCAAACTATCTTGTGCGCATGTGCAAGTAATGCAGCAATATCCTTATAACTGAGTCCAAGATTGAAGTAAAGCTCAACTAAATTGTGTATTATCATTTTCAGATAAGCACGCTGAGATGAACTGCTGGTCTATGGTGCAGTGAGTACAAACAGGAAATTATCTTGTGCACACGCAAAACTTTTCGCAAGTTTCGCCTGTGCACGAGATAGTTCCTCATGAGCACAGGACAGTTTTGCGTGCGCACGGGATAGTTTCCCATGCTCATGAGAAACTTAGATTTTAATTTCCTTCTGCCAGTGTCTCTTTTGGGGCTCCATTAAAATGCTTTGTCATTGTCAGCAGAATTTGGTCAGTGTTGGGTAGCAGTTTACTTTCTCTACCCAGTTTTTCTAAGAATTTCTGTACTGGATCATATCTAGTCATATTATAATTCAGGTAATCACAAGTTCTTATCCTATTGAGAATCTTATCCTATTGAAGTGAAAAGAACCTTCCATTAAAAGGAAATAAAAATTGGTTTATATTAATGTTGAATAGGCCTGAGCAGAACCTGCTGTTCAAGGCTCCTTATGCTGGTCTTTGAGTTTTGTTTTGTTTCACTGAATTCTTTCTTGTGTGTTTTCCTTTTCTGTGTCTCTGTTTGTCAATGTGAACCTTCCACGTCCCTTTCAGCTACCTCCTGTTTTATTTTGAAATCACCTTTCCTAGTGTGTCGCTGCTGTTTTTACTTCTCCCCTTTGTCTTTTTCTCTCCTTTTTGATTGCACTCATTAGTTTCACCTCTCGTGACTCATCTGTGTCTTGTCTCCCCGGTCAGTTCTCTGTGAACAAATAGTCTTGTCTTTGTCTTTTCCTGCGCCACTTTGCCTTGTCTGCCTCCCTCATGTTCACCTGCCTGCGTTCCCTGGATGATTTCTTCCTAATGATCTTTGTGTTTTTGTACGTTTTGGGATTTCAGGTTTTGATTATAGTTTCACTGGATTCCTTTCAGAGGCTATGGACTGTTTTGTTAGTTGATACCTATATCCAGTTATTCTATACATTGCTAGACTGAAGTATATCTATATTTCAGGTAATCACATGTTCTCATCCTACTTCCTCACACTCTGTAAGCATGCAATGAATGGAAGCCTACACTTTCATGAGAAGGAATGAAACTGTTAAAGTGGTTTGATATTACTGCTGAATAGGGCTACATCGAACCTGTCTGTAAAGGTTCATTTCCTGTGTGGTGCGCAATCTCCAAACTGCAAGTCATGCAATACAGAACATGTGTAAAGATTTCTATTACACTCAATGCAAAGCATTCTTTTGCAAAAAAAACTAACACTATGAGTAATTCAAGCCAAATAAACACTCATATATCTTTTATTGAAGATTAGGCTACAAAGTGCTTTATAAAGGTATAACCATGAATTGCTTATGGTGATATATGTTGTAGTAACATCATGTGTAATGGAGTTAAAAATGCGTTTTATTAATTATTATTTCCAATTCATGTTTGTTGATGTAATGTTAAGTATTTGTGAATTTTGTCTCAATGAGTTACTTTTATTTGTCATTGTTTTATTGATATTACCCGTGGGAATTGTCCCTTCTGCATTATGCCTTGTCTGTGACTTCTGTGCTTCTGTAGCTTCTCCATATCCATGTTGTTTTGCATTGCTGAGGGTAAGTTGTGGGAGAGGGTGCTGCTGTGATGTGGTGTTCTTTTCCTTGTAGATGTAACCATTTTTGTTGAAGTCTCTGGTGCATTTTGTTTACCATTGTATATTATTATGTTGTCAAGCTGTTTTGTGTTGTTTTTAATGTTTTTAAAGTTGTTTTTAAGTTTTATAGATGTTTCTGTTTTCACTATTTTGGCTGGATTTTTCTGTATTGGTCCGCCCTGTGACCTGTACTTGTGCAGCACAGCTTGTGTAACCATTGTTCTTGTTTGCATGTTTAGGAGCAGAGTGCATGAGACAAGGGGACCAAAAGGTGATTAATGTATATTAATTCTTCTGTAGGTATGTGCTTTCTTTTAAGTTATAAATTAGTTTCTGTTCAGTCACTCCACCCTGACACACTGTGTAAACGTGGCCACCAGGTGGCATTGTTCTTTCTCTTGTATTTGGATTGCTTTCATTGTTGTGAGGAGAATTGTTGAAAATTGACTTTTTAAAATGTTTTTCAGTGTTTGGTAGTGTTGTTTTGCATTGCTGAAGGAGCAGAGTGCATGAAAAAACTGGACCAGAAGGTGATTAATGTATAATAATCTCTTCTGCAGGAGAAAATGAATGCTGGAAAACATTCAACTGAGTTCTCCTTGAAGCTCCATCCACGCACATTGACTTCTCAGGCATGATTGGGGATACATGTAATTTTCTGTATTATACTGACACCTCATGGTGAGTGTGGTGAATAAAGACTGACAGAGGAACAGAAAACTGGCATGCAACATCTCTGCAATAAAGGAAGTCCTGCTTTACCACAGTAAGTAGGCTGTAATACTTCAGTACTTCATGACTGTGATAAACAGCAAGTCGTATGACCTTCATGTCTGCATTTAAACTCGTGCAGTGCCTGTAAAAAGTATTCACCGTCTTGGAAATGTTCCTTTTTTATTGCTTTTTAGTATTGAATTATGGTAATTTGACTTTTTGACAAGAAAAAGACTCTTTCATGTCAAAATGAAAACTGATTTTTACAAAGTAATGCCAATTGACTAAAAATAGAACATAGAAAAATAATTTTTCCTCTCCATTAGGTCAGTATTTAGCAGATGCACCTTTGGCTGTAATTGCAGCATTGAGGAATGAATATTAGGCACTGCATGTTTATGCATTTCAGTATTTTCAGCAAGAATTAAGCTGTCAAAAAGCTTCTTTCCATTTACATGTCAAAGAGTGACTGTCAGCTGAAGACGGAAGCATGTGCCATGCAGTTGTTGGTTAATACGCTGGGTTCAGAAAAGTTTAAACAGAAAGCCTATGGCTTCCCCTCATGCCCCACAATCACATCACATGTAGTTTAAAAAAAGATCTCCTGTGAAACTGAAGAAAAAAACATGTTAACTTTGGTTTTAAATGTAATTTTGGTTTTAATTCGACTCACTTTAAATTTTGGTATCAGTACATAAGCTAATCTCTCCTTAAAGCTATGTTTTACATCATCTTGACATATTGTAAATATTTTTAAACTTAAGGGCAAATCCACTTTCACATATACTCATCTTCTTTTCCCTACACACACATTGTCAACAATAACAAACATTTCGATTGGTATTCAGCACAACATCAAGTCTTGCCAACATGTAACATTTTTGCAAGTTCTTTCAATTCCTTAAACCCTCCGTCGCTTTTCAGCACAAATCAGCAATTCAAATTCTTGTTGAGAACACGCACATCTGACTGTGGCTCACCAACACATTTCCTGTTGCTTCAACAAGAAAAAAGCAGATGTCAGAGACACAGGAAAGCTGTTCTCCTGAGGTGAGTTTAGAAACGAATTTGTCACACACACGCCCAACTCGACTGCAGTTTATTTCCTTTAATGAACGTCGCTGCACAGCAGATATGACTCAACTCAGCAACACAGTCTCTACATGTGAGGCTCAATGGAAAATGTGGCTTTTCAAGGTCTTCGGTGTCATATGTAAGCTTTTAACCTTTTCCATTCATTTTAGCAAGTTATAAAGAATAATTTCACATACATTCAAATTGTATTCCTACTTATCGTTTGTCATTGTTTAATTTGACAGATTTGACTGCTGTTTGTGCTGCTGAGGATGTTGCGGATGGTAGGGAAAAAGTCTGACGCTAAAAAGGCATTTTGTATTTGAGCAAACTGCATGGATTTGAAAGTTAAAGCTATTTTAGTACATTTTTATTTTAATAAAAACAACAGTATTTTCTTGACTGCAAAAACCACATTCAGTGTCCGAGTTGACTGTGACTGCAAACTTATTCATTCAGTTCATATTTAAGAATTAAATGGGTTTTTTTTTTAAAAAAACAAACAAAGCAAGTCAGAGTCAGAACAAAGCAATGTTTAGGAAGCAGAACATGGGTAAAGTTAACATAAGGAAGTATTTTGTTGTCATGCTGGCAGTTCCTACAATTAGTTGTCTACTAGCGCAAGTTCTTCTCAGCATTCTGTAATACCAACCTTACTTGCTTATGTGGTTGTACTCTAGAAAGCACAAATATGTAACGTCCCTGTTCTTATGTGGATAAAATAATGTGACAATGTGCTGTGCAGTCCTGTAATATGTTGTTTATAATGTTAGTTTTTGTCGAATTTCTTAGAGGTGTTTCATTTGAGGAAATGTCTACGAACACAGTCTGTAGCTTTTCAGGTGTTCCTGTTATTTTTTTCCACTGATTATGTCACTCATGCATTTTGCATACGCTATTTTGATTGCAGTGTCATCAAAATTTTAGTTTATTCAATTAGGTTTAAATACAACAGAGTGTTTCATAATTAGTCATTCATTTAGAGCTTCCACTGATGATTATTGTGTCTATAAAGTTCAGAGATGTATGAAACAAATTCCAATTTCATTATTTTCTGATCTAAATTTTGTTCCTCCATCTCTCCACTCACCCACTAGTCACCCTCATTCCCACAATCAATCCTCCAACCACTGCTCTGCCGAAAGTGATCACAACTGTCTATGGTGAGATTTTAAGTGCTGATCCTTTGCTCTACATCAAAATCTGAAGTGAGACTGATCATGTAGCTCCTTTCAAAATTAAAGGGTTTCATTTAAAAATTCCCATAGGTTTCATGGGAAGAGATGTCAGTATTTCAAAAAGCACAGCTGTTGCTTTTTCATTATGCACATTTTTCTCAGTAACCCTTATTAGTATTCACATTATGTTAGGAGAGAAATGAGAGCATGAAGAATTGAATTCAAATAACAATAATTTTACTTTTCACTGTCTGGTTTGTTCCACAGAGCTTCATTACTATAGTTGCATTCCTGTAGGACAGTAAAAGTAAAATTTTATTATTATATTTATATATTAATTATATTTCAATGTGGAATTTGCAAGTATGTGTTTTGAATGAGTAGAAATCAAGTGTGCTTCTTATCATGTCACATATGAATCACATTCTTTTACTCTTTTAATACACTTTCAGTGCCTCCGGTGCCAATTCTGCAGCAAAGGCCAGCCTGGTTGGATGTCTTCCCCTCTGAGAAAGTGGAGTTTAGTTGTACTGTCGATGGCAGCTCTGACTGGACCTTCACCTGGTACAGAAATGGAGTCAAAATAGATCCAGATCCAAATTTGGCTTTCCCTGGAGATAGATTGGTGCTTACAATTACTGCAGCAACACATTCGGGAAGTTACTCCTGTAAAGGTCTTCACAAAACAAAGGGTGTCATGACTCAAAATAGTAACTCACTTGAACTCAAAGTTTCTGGTAAGTTTTGTTATATTTCATTGCAAATACTTTTGCTGTACCAGATAGAATAGCTAAAATGTTGCCTTTTTTCTTTCTGAATAGAAAACAAACCCAAGCCCAAGCTGAGCCAAAGTTCGAACTATCCGAAGATGTTCCCTGGAGAATCTATCACCTTTACATGCACGGTCGATGTGTCCACTGGATGGGAATATCTGTGGTACCATAACGGACAAGAAATTCCAGCAGCTAATGGCAATACTTATACAATAGCCTCTATGACTCACCCTGACAGAGGACAATACCACTGCAAAGCCAAGAGGGGCACAGACCAATTCTACACGGAGGCGAGTGAAAGTACAACTCTGCTTGTCTCTGGTGAGCAAATCTATGTACTCTGACACCAGCTAGGTCACACTGCAATACAGTCAGTTCATTCACATCCATCTATGTGAGCCTGTGCATTTTTTATATATACTATATGTACTTTGACCTGTTTTCAGACCCACCTACACCAACTCTGAACTTGCTCAGTCCCTGGTTGGATGTGTTTGAAGGTGAGATAGTGGCGTTAAGCTGTGAAGTCAGCAGTTCTGACTGGACAGCCACATGGTACAGAAATCAAACGAAGCTCCAAGATGGCGGGGACCTGATCTTGGATGAAGAGTTATCAATGCTCAACATCACCTCGGTCACTAAAGCATATCAAGGAGACTATGCCTGCCAAGCTGACCTTGCATCCAGAGGCGTCAGCTCTGGATTCAGCAACACCGTTAACGTCAACGTTTATGGTCAGTTTTCAGGTTTTCATCTTCTGTGGAATGACATTTACTTTACATGAATTCAGCTCCTCTTAAAGTGTTGATACAGTTGGTATTTTTTAGAATAACGAAAATAAAGAAATGACAGTGTGAAAGGTATGTGGCAATGTGAACACCACTCATAAGGATTGTTTTAAAGAATTACCCCACCAATTTACCATTTAAGTGTGGAAAGGCATTAATATGTCATTGATCCGCTCACACCTGGTGTTTGCTTCTCTCAGGTGGCCAAACTAAAATTAGTTATTGCAGGTTTGAAATAGTTATTTTAACAATTTGAGTGTTATACTTTTCTCTTCCTAAAGTTGAAAGTGTTGTTAAATACCACTCTCATATCTTTATGCCAACACAACAGTCGGATAGCCTAGTATAGCACTAAGGTCTTGCCATTGCAGAGTTGACAATATAGGCGGGAGATTCTGTCGGATTTGGAAGGAGTCAGAAAGGTTGTTTTTAGACATTATGCTGAGCTAACTGACTGCTGGGCAGCTTCATATTTACAGCATATAAAAACATGAGCATGTTGTCAATCTTCTCATTGCTCCACACTGTCAAACATCTTCTTATTTTTTAAAATACATTATCATTATATCTATATTTCAATATGCCAATTTAATACAATTATAAGTGATCTAAGTGTTCATAATGATATAGTATTTGTTGACTCTATCATAAATGTGTAAATCCAAATATGTGTTCATAAGGTGGTGGTAGTACTGGGCACAATATATCCTTGAGGTGTTTCATTCTTGATATTTACACAAATGAAGGTACAGAAAGTTAAAAACACACCTGCATGTATGTATTCCAGGACAACATTATTTGCATCAAAAAAGTAGACTTTAGGGCAAAGTAGTTGTATTTGATTACAGCATCTTGTACAGGTGTATCACCACAAGCTTTAAAAGTGTGGTATAGAAATAATATTGTGTGAACTGCTTGTCTGTTTCAGATGACCTACCAACACCAACACTGAGCAAGGATGGTTTCAACCCGATGTATGTTGGAGAAACAGTAAACTTCACATGCAAAGTTGCTGTGTCCTCTGGCTGGACGTATGTGTGGTACAAGGATGAAAATGAGCTGACTGACACTAGCGAAACCATCAGCATCTATCTTGGTCTTTCTGACAAAGGGAGATATTCTTGCAGGGCCACCAGAGGTGAAACAACAGCAACAAACCTTAGTGAGAAAAAGCAACAAGATGTTATTGGTAGGTTGAAAAAAAAACAGCAGCGTTGTTGTTGTGTTTGTTCTAAGTACGGACAGTCTTTTAGGAGAAGTTGTCTTTTTGTGTTGTCATGCAAAAAAAATGCTCAAGCTGTTTTAAGTTCAGTGAAAGAGCATCATGAGAGCATCATGCTTCCGTTATTTCATGCATTTTCTGTTGAAGCAGGATGTTGTGGTGTAGCATAAAGCACGGACGGATGCCTCACATCACAAGTGGGCAGTGTATGTATGTTTGTATAAAGGTGGAGGTCTTAGCTAAAAAATCTTAATTTTCATTTCAATAAAAGCTAAAAGGGTTCACTGAACAAAAAATCTCTAACCTCATTTTACAGATTTGACAATGAACATCACCATTAGTTTTAGCTCTACAAATAAGATTTGTAAAATGTGTCTTTTTTTTTCCTTTTTTTTTAGAAATCCCTGGTGCATCTTTGAGGCTAAACACCAGTTGGTCGGATGTGTTCCCCACTGAGAGTGTGAAGTTGAGATGTGGGATGCAAGCAGGCTCAGGCTGGACATATACGTGGTACAAAGATGCAGTGGAGGTCCAGGCTGATAACACTGTGTCTTTTGACTTGGACAGAGCAATTCTTTCCATCAACTCTGCTTCTTCGGGTAAACATAAAGGACAGTATGAGTGTAAGGGACACCTCCGGGACAGGACTGTCAGCAGCAGCTCAAGTTCTCCATTTAATCTCATGGTTTATGGTGAGTTTTCATCCTTTTAGCGGACAACAAAATGTATGTGTCTGTGAAATATAAGAGAATGTTTTCTTAGGTTTAGGTTTATACTCTGGGTGATTTTTTTGTGGGTATGTATATTTAACAGGGCCAACTTCTTAATCTTATGCTCCCTCAGATAAGAAACCAGCTGTCACACTGATGCAGGACCCTGAGTACAAGGTGATGTTTCCTGGAGAATCCGTCTCCTTCAGCTGTCACATTAACGTCTCATCTGGATGGGAATACCTGTGGTACAAAGATGGCAGTCCACTTGTTGTATCAGGAAACAAATATTCAATTAGCCCTGTTGAAGCAACAAGTAGAGGATCATACACATGCCAAGCAAAACGAGGCAGTAAACAGACCTTCACCACTGATTTAAGTCAGGTTGCTCGTCTTGAGGTTGAAGGTAAGTTTCTATTTCATCTACGTGTTTATTTGGGGCATGCAGATGTGTTTCTGTCATGCATCTTTGCTTATAATCATATTTTCTGACTTTGGTAAAATTCCAAACAGAAACATTTTCTTATGTTTTATCTTTTTAGAGAAAAAGCCGAAGCCCTTGATTACTCAACTGCCGGCTGCTGAAAAGCTGTACACTGGAGAGTCAGTGTCCTTTGAATGCAAAGTTGAAATCTCATCTGGTTGGAACTATTACTGGTTCAAAGATGGAGCACCACTAGTTAACAACAATGGCAGTTTTAACATTTTTGATACCAATTTATTGGACAGTGGTAAATATGAGTGCAAGGCCATTAGAGACAGAACAATGTTCAACACAGAGCACAGTGATGGACAGATTCTACACATATCTGGTGAGCTAAATAAAGTCACTTTGCATTGATGTGTTGTGGTGTGTGTTGCATGGACATGCAGAATAGTTCATGTGTCTCTGTTTCTTTAGAAATCCCTGTTCCATCTTTGATGCCAGTAACCCAGTGGTTGGATGTGTTCCACGGTGAGGGTGTGGAGCTGCGCTGTGGGATGCCTATCAGCTCTGACTGGACGTATACATGGTACAAAGATACAAAGGAGGTCCAGGCTGATCCGGTGTCTTTTGGCCAAGACAGATCTACTTTTACTATCCGTTCTGCTTCAGCCTTGCACAGAGGAAAGTACAGCTGCTCTGGAAAACTGAAAAGCAGATCTGTGAAGAGCAACTCTAGTTCTGAACTAGCACTTGATGTTTATGGTGAGATTATTTTTTTCCTCATTTTTGACACTGCTCTTTAGAGAAACCGTTTTATTTCAAGTTGATATCATTTTTATTTTAATAAAAAGTGGGGGCTGCACAGTGGCTCAGTGGTTAGCAGCGTCGCCTCACAGCTAGAAGATCCCCGGTTCGCGTCCGGATTAGGACACCTGGGATCCTTCTGTGTGGAGTTTGCATGTTCTCCCTCCACTCTCAAAACATGTCCAAAATGCTGAGGTGCTTGATTATTCTAAATTGTCTGTAGGTGTGAATGAGAGTGTGCTTGATTGTCTGTCTCTATGTGTAGCCTGGCGACCTGTCCAGGGTGTCCCCTGCCTTCGCCCGAGTCAGCTAGGATAGGCTCCAGCCCCCCTGCAACCCTACAGAGGATAAAGCAGTGTATAGATAATGAATGGATGGATAAAAAGTGGCAAGTTGGAGCTGTGCTAAGCAGAAACAGAAATAGTAATTAGAAAGAAACAGTCTGACATTCTGTAAAATACCATTATTTGCTTTCTTGCCGAGAGTTAAACCATCTATCATGTTCGATATCAAGCTACAGCAAAGAGACAGTTGACTTGAAGATTTGGATCAAGGAATTAATTTGCCTGCCTCCTTCTAAAGGTAATATCATCTCTCGGCAGCCAATACATAACCCCCCTGTAAAACCACTGTCTTTGCTTCTTTCCAGGTCAGATTAAAAAAGATTAGTATAAGTGTTCATATTGTTGTCTTTGCTGTAGCTTCATAAGGATAGAGGAGCATGGTATTGTTTTCACATAATACTCTGCAAGAAAGCAAATAACTACTTGAAGCACAAAGACAGAAGGTGTTTTTTTTCCTTTGGATTAATATTGTTTCTTATTATGGTGAAGAAGTAGACTTCAGCTTTTGAAAATATCTATTTAAAGCACTGTACACTAGTCAAGATCAGCTTCTTCTCACACTGGGCTGTGCAGTGTCACTTACTTTTGACATTTTTTTTTTTTTGTTGTTAACCCTCAGATACAAACCCCAGAGTTACACTGCTGCAGAATCCCAAGTACAGTTTGATGCACACTGGAGATTCAGTCTCCTTCAGCTGTCACATTAATGTCTCCTCTGGATGGGAGTTCCTGTGGTACAAAGATGACAGTCCACTTGATATATCTGGAATCAATCATACCATCGGTTCTGTGGTGACGGCAAACACTGGATCATATAGATGCAAGGCCAAAAGAGGAACAAAAATGGTCTTCAACACAGACCAGAGTCAGGCTCTCAAGCTTGACATTAAAGGTGTGGTTTTTTTTACTATATCCTTTCATTCTTCTGGTGTTTATTATGCTGCTTTAGTTTTTCCGAGCTCTATAAACTATTTTCTGATTCTAATTTCGCTGTGGGGACCATAAAGCATATCTTATCTTAATGTGTGTTATCAGAGGTGTCATTGTGTTTGTTGCAGAGCGCCCACAGGCTAGTATAACCCTGTTAACTGGATGGTCTGAAGTCTTCTCTACCGATACCTTGGTTCTCGAATGTCGGGTGATGGATACCCAATACAAGGATTGGAATTATACATGGTAATACTAGTAATGATGAACTTCTATGAAAATCAACAGCAATCCAGAAACTTCAAGGAAATCATTTTAACACAGGTTCCGAGAGGAGCTGCTGATCAACACGTCTCTCTCTGAGAGATACTCAGTCACACCGCACAATGATCCACAACAGAGCCTGTACACCTGTAAGGGCATTCGCACTGGGAGACCATCATATTCCAAAAGCAGTGACTCTTTCAAGACCAAAAACCTCCGTAAGTATGCATAGAGGCTAGGAGTGTTTGTCCGTCAAATGTTCTGTCTCGCTTTAATTTCTGTTTTTAATTTCACATGTAGTTTTGAAGAGGAGGGTGCTTCTTTCCATCTCTGGCTGTCTCTTCTTTGGCATTGTCGCCGTCTTGCTCGGATGCATCATCCTCAGATTCACCCGCAAACCAGGTGTTGTTTCAACTTTTTTAGTGCACTGATTCAAAGAAGTTTGCAATATCAAAGTGGCTATAACTAACATCATCATGTTCTAGTTATGAAATATCAATGTACCAGCAACATGGCTACTCATAGTTAAGGAACCTATGTAAATGCTCACCTAAATCTGTAACTTCCTTCAACTTGATCTGGAAACCGAATCAGTTTTGGTTCCTTGTCATACCGGCTGCAGCAGGCAACTATTTTCAGCAAAAAAAAAAAAAAAAAAAAAAACAACCCTCCAGGGACCCACTATACACAACTACAGCAATTTGCAGCTTTAAAACAAGACAGATTTTCCCGTCAGGAGTTAGTGGAGTCTAAAAGCTATTACAGGTTAGATGTGACACCCATTTTATCTGTATTTTAATGGGAAAAGGACCACAAAAAAGTCACAATGAGCTGACCTGTGATATTGTCTTTTCACACAGCTGATGATGATGATAAACCAGACGAGGCCAACCTGTTTCTCACCATGGCCCAGTTAAAAGACTGTGCTGGTATGCTGACGCCACCTCTCTTGGCTTTTGGTTGCCCTTCACAGATATGCTACTGTTCAACCAATTCAGTCATGAGCTATTTTTGAAATTAGTTTGTGAAACTACCAACTGACCGTAAAGCTTGGGTTTCACAGTTTGCTCATATTTAAGTTCCTTCCTTCTTCCTGCTGCAGACGCACCCTGTCCACTGGTTGAGTACATCACTGATGCAGATCTGAATGCACCCTCTAAAGGTAAAAAAAAAATAACCCAGAGATGACTAAAACAGATGAGATGCTAATGACTGTCTAACAAGGCTGTAAACTAACAATTATTATCATTATTGACTCATCTGCTGGGTATTTGGTTGATTATTATTCATGAGTTCTATAAATGCCAAGAAATTATGAAATCATTTGTGTCAGTTTCTCAGAAATAAAGGTGTGGCCTTTAAATGTCTTGTTTTGTCCAAAACTCAAATATGTTAAACTGACTACCACAGAATAGAACAGAAACTATACAGCAGGCTGTAGGCAGGGAAGTTTTTTTTATAACGATGTTTGATTGTTTCTTTATTAGACACTAACAGTTTTCTTTTTCGTGGCTTCTTTGTTAATAACAATCTGATTCGCAGAAGGAGATGAGAATGGCACAATTTGCAGCGAAACAACACCGTTACCAATAACCTCACTGGAGGACAAAGGTAATAAAGTTAAATTACAAATACACTTTTCTAGTGAGCGCTTTTTTATGATATGAATGCTGTGCCCGTTTTGTCTGTTGCGCAGACATAATGTTTTCCTCTTTTTGTCTTCAGCTGTGACGAGTGACAACCATGATAAAACAGAAAATGGCGGCGGTCTGGTTTCCTTTCAGCAATGAGTCACTGAAGGTGTCATCACATCATTTTAGCAGATAACTATAAACAAGTCAACACACTTGTTTCAGCCCTTTGAGGCTTTAATCGTCATTTCAAACCAAAGAACAACATTTTTGGATAAGAGAGACTATCTTGATACAGTGCATTCCTCACCACTGTGGCAATCAGTGCACATCTAAGACTCAGTTTGTCCGGCTCAGCTCAGACACGGTCTGTCACCTTGTTTACGTTAGTCTGAAAGTACAGCTGGGGATCATTATTTTATTTTATACTGTTTCAAAGGTCAATCATTTTAGAATGCTTTCTGGTTAGACATGTGTGGACACATGGAAACCTTGGCTTGTCTGCAGTGCTGGATAAAATTTGTGTAAATTAGGATTCATTCTTTGGATAAGTATGTATATACACAGGTACCAATTTAACTGGAATCCATTCAATAGCTGTTGATATATCACACTCTATGCTGGCCAACATCCAACTGTGCACAGTTTTGTTCCATACACAACATTACTTGGCAGCACAAACCTGATCAGGAATTGTACACATTTTAATTCACATCATTGTTTGGATTAACAGCTCTGTTGAATATGAAACATTTTTCGTGTGATAACCATTAATCACTGTTAGTTTTTATTATTGTATGTACTGTAAATATGTTGTGATCTGTAGGAGAACTTAGCCCGATCAGCCACAACAATAAAATCACCAGCCTGATATGTAGGTTCCCTTGTGCTGAAAAAAGGCTCTGACTTGCTGCGATATGGACCTGTACTGGTGTCCGGCACTGGGATGTTGGCAGCAATTTGCCTTCGTAGGTTGGGATTGATCTTGGCTTTCAGCTCTTTGTGGTGTTTCTGGAGCCATACCTGAGCAGTTGTCCTGCTGGGGGAGCCAGTTTCCCTCATGGAGTGCAATTGCCAGTGTTGAGGTAGATGGTATGTGTCAAAGTAATATCCTTATGAATGCCAGAACCCAAGGTTTACCAGTAATACACTGCACTGTAACGAGATGATCTATATTATTCCCTTCAGCTGTCAGTGGTTTTATTATTGTGGCTCATTGGTATACTCAGCCTCCATCAGTTATTCAGTTCTCTGTACAAACACCAGATGTCAGTAGATATAACTTCTCCAAAGCTTATTTAATGCTGTAAATGGTTCGGCAATGAGTGTTACTGATTTCAAAGTGACCGGTTGGATATTGTTTGATATATTTATCTACAAATGCAAGCATCTTGTTTCTCCCTAAGAAATTATCAAAATAAAAGTATAAAATGTAGCTAATGAGTGTTCATTCAAACTAATATCCGCACCATCAGATGTGACTGCAAGAAACACACATTCAGCCGATGGGAATTTCACAAGTAGACCGAAGTGTGGTTCAGTCTGTGGGGAGACCTTGTGCACCTGTATAAAATCCACATGAAAAAATAGAGTTATTATCAAGACATCATTTAAAAGCAAAGATTTTCATTGACCTGATGGCACTGCATACATAATACTTCCTGACTCACGTCTACTTGAGGATATCAGCCAGTTTCTCCACATAGTAGTCATAGTTCTCCTGACAGTCCTCCCATGGTGCAAAGCTCTGGTCTTCCTTCTCCACATACGTTTCCCAAACATGCACGAAGTCAGACGGCTTCATCATTCGCAGTTTGCAGCCGGCCCTCGCCAGAGCCCTAAGCCCTTCTACTATCTCTGGTTGCTCCCACTCAAAGAGACGGGAACAGAATATGCAGAGACGAACCTTTTTGCGCTGCTGGAGGATGTTTGCCAGCTTGGCTGCACAAGCCACACAAGGACTGGAGGATACGTACCATGTGACGTCATACTCTTGGGAGGAGTTGGGGAGCACCTACAAAAGGGAGGAAGTGGAGACTGATGTAGAACCAATGAAGAGTAAACTTACATTACTATATTAAAAACTGCTAGAAATCTGATCTCCTGTGAGAAGTGATGATACTGCGTGTAAGATGATACTACAAAGAGCTGACTGAGAGCATTCAGTACCTGTTGAAAGAAGGCCTCTTCAGCATGTGCTGTGGCATGTTCATCCTCCATATAACCTTTCAGAGGCTCCGTGCTGCCTCCTGCTGTATCCACTCTGAAGCACAGTAGGGTTTTGTTCCTCCCTGATGAGTACTCAACATTCCTGAACTGAAACTTGAAGTAGAACGGACTCATCTGTTCCCTGGTGGAAAGTTAGATTGAAAGTTCTCACAAATCTAATATGAAAGTCTTCTGTCAGGTGAATTCAAAAGCAAGTGTTTCACAAAAAACACTTGTACCAACTGTCATCAGCATTGAGGATAGAGCTATCACCCTGAACGGTTTATTAACAGTACTTTTAAAGTAATCTGTAACTTCTGAGCCACTTTGACAGGTGACTGATAAGACTATCCAGGTGAAAAGGCTTTCGCTTGCTTACCCAACATTGACATCATAAGTCACTTGTCCTGTAATGAATTTGACACTGATCCACAACACAGTACTAAATAAAACAATCACTGTACACTATTGTGGCAAAGTGCATACTAAAAAGCGACCACTGATGTGACTATTAGACGCTTCAAAACCATCCCAGGATCTGTGAAAGACCCTGTATGGTTTGGCCACTGCACAAAGCACACAGCCCCACCTGCCTTTCTTTATTAATCTGTTGTTTTATTGCACATGAAGCTGCAGATGGATCACACAAATAGATCTCTTATAGCTGTGACATCAAGCAGCCTGCACTCAAAGGACAGAGATGGGGGGAACAGATGCTAGGTGGAGTGATATAGCAGGGCCCGGCATCTGTGTTCACCCTGTGACTCATCCCTATTCTTACCACTGGGTTAGTAAGGATGGCATGTGCAAGTCACTAGTATCCTACTATGGAACATGCAGTTTGGGCATTATAAATCATAAAAAACAAAGTTTCAAATAACCAAAAAGTAGACGTTATAGAACAAAAACAGGTGACGCATGTATTCAAACCTACCCTGTGACGATCTCAAAAGGTGGCAGTTCTATGGGCTGAAATTCTCCATTTTCTTCACCGTTGTTCGCCTCTGCTCCCGTCGCTCCTTCGCTTTGCCCGTTCTTCTTCTCTTCATCTGCCTTGGGCTGCTCAGGGGTCTTCTCCGACTTCTTTACAACTTTGTCGGGCTTCTTCACAGTCTTCTCCTTCCCCTTTTCCTTTTCTTTGTCCTTGTCATCGTTTGTTTTGTTTTCCGCTTTCTTCTCTTTCCTCTTAACACTGACCCGGCTTCTGTCAGCCATGATTTTGTGCAAGTGGGTGAGAGCGTTAGATAAAGAGAGGGGGTGAGATAGAGAGGAAAGGAGAGAGAGAGAGAGAGGGAGGGAGGGAGAGAGTTGGTATAAGTGGAGTGATAACCCTAGTGCATCTACAGAAATAGATCCTATTGTGTACTAAGGTTGGAGTCAAAACATGTGCATGCCTGGCCGGAGCAGGGGGTAGGTCACTCATCTAACTCATTCACCCTCTTTCCATGTCCTGGTTATTCAGAGGCCAAAGGACAACACTGAGACTGAGTGACAGCATATTGCATGATGAAGGTATGCCGACGCCGCACTTAAATTTCTTCCAAGGTTTATACGGTTGCCAAATTAAGAAAGAGAAATAACATATTCTGTGTATAAAAGTGCAGCCCCAAACATAACGAGGGGTGGCTCTTTAATCCATCAGGCTTGCTAACTGTCAGCAGTCCAGCAACAGGCAGGTTATTAATAACAGCGCTTGGCTGTGTGTGTGTCTGTGTGTATGGGGTAACCAGGGCTTGCTAGACACTGAACACTTTTGTTTGTGCCAACTCCAATGTCCTGCAGCCCATTAGGCATTAAGAAGGCCAGCTAAAGGGCACCCCAAATAGGGGAATATTTGGAGCAGGGTGACACAAACAAATGCAAACTACATGTGTGAGACTGTGTTTGTTTCTGTGCTGTGAATTAGAGTTCAGGAGTGCAGCGTGGCCTGGTGTGCATGTGCCCGTGAACAATCAATCTATGAAATCACCCCGCATCAATGTGGTGCTCTGCTGAGGCCATTGTGTGGGGGAGGGGAGGAATTGGTTTTATAAGTGTGTGCGTGTGTGTTTTTGAGTGTATGTGTGTGCGGATGGAAAATGGCTTTCTGCACTGCAGATGTAATAACTTCAGGCATAAGGGAGAGGGCGGGAGGGAGGGGGCAGTTCAATTACAATTTCCTCCCCTCCCTCGGTCTCACTCTCTGCCAAGTAATTCATTTCAGAGGCAATTACCACTAGGACTGCATCCCAGCCTGGTCGTCTAACTCAAATGGATGAGCTGTCACAGCCAGAGGGGAGGGAGGGAGATATGCTTCAAGCTGCTCCACATACACCCGCAAATAACAACACACCCATGGAATGAGCCCAAAACACGCGTTTCAGAGACGGATGCACTGACACATCCACATAGATATCCAGCAACACATCTAAATCCACAGAGGCATCCCGGGGTGATAATCATTAAGATCACAGCAATCTTTGATAATTATGAGCTATGAGGGAAATCTCATTGTGTCTCCTGCAGATTAATACACTTGAAGTGTTTTTCAACAACAACAAAAACAGTTACACTGGAATGAAGCGGTTTTTGCAGTTAATGTAAAAAAGAGATGTAAGCCTTTTGATAGTCCTTAAACTCTGCTCTATTCCAGTTCCTTCACAGGTAATCCTCTTCAAACCGACTGCTCACTCCTTATTAATCACAGATCATTAAACGATGCATTGAAGCACTTTGTGCCTTTTCATGTAACATTAGAGAACAAGCAACAGTCGCTGCACAGTGTTGGATTAGGCCAGTTAAGTTTCAGTTCTTGTAAGGTTCTGTGAGGCTAGTTGGCTGTGTAAAAAAGAGCTGTGTAGGATGTCACTGCTGCCTGCCTGCTGACTCAAAATTAACTGTAATGGAATTACTGCAATTACCCTGCCTCCCCACTGGCCCAGCCCAGAGCGACAGAGTCCCCAGAATAAAGGCAAACACACACTGCTTCCATCTCCTTCAGTGATGTCCAGCAACATGGTTTTATAATATTTCTCTGAGGTCAGATAAAGCAGAGTCTCTGTTATTCCACAAGCACTCATTCTCTGCTAGTTTCCTGTGGCAGACACGGGGTCAAAGCCATTTCCATTCCTCAAAGTTCAGCAGTAGAATTGGATGTAAAATTGAAAAAAGAAAAAAAAATGCTGATAATAAAAATGAAATGGAATTGACCTCAATTCTGAATGACAGACAAGAGTACAATATAAACTAGAGTCAAAAATAAGATATGTGAAGCAGATTTCAGCTTATAAAAATGTGTATGGCATGAGTGCACTTGCATCTGCAAATTGCACACACCTCTGTGTCAGGAACTCATTTATTATGATGTCCCAGTGATGAGGCACACATACAGAGAGAAAATCAATAAGTGGATGATGCACTAACATACTGTTTAGCAGTTGATACCTTCCTTCAAAAACAACATCAAACAAATCAATCTCTATGGTCATTGTATATCAGTGAAAATAAATCAGATGCTACAGTATGCAATAACTGCCCATTTGCTTATTGGTGGTTTGATACAGACAGAAAACTGTCTTCTGGCTTAGGAAAGCAGAGAAAAGGGGCTTTCTGGTTATCTGGAGACCCTGATCAGGCAAAATAACGTCAAAGTAAATGCTTTAGTATTGATCTGGTTGAATCCCCCTCAGTGCAAAGCATGTGGTGTACTAGTCTGTACGCAGGCTACATAGTAAGCAGACAGTAATCTGCACCTACTGTAGTCTGGAAAAGCCATCTCTGGCTAATTCAGTCCATCTCATATCAAATGATGTGCAGTATGAGAACTATGTTATGTTGCTAGGTCAGTTTCCTTCAAGAGGAATAGAGGTTAGTATCCAAGAAGTAACTTTACTGCAGGTATAAAGCCTTTAGTTGCTATTTAGGTAAAAGAAATGCTCAACTCTTAGCTCTTAAGTCCATAATAATCTGTAGTTAGCTTTGAGGTAGATGAGTGTCTCCAGGTTCTTTGGTAAGACACAGCCTCTCTCTGGCAGCAGGTAGCGCCCTGCTGTAGTGAAAATGCTGTCCACCACAGTGCCACATGCAGGTACGGTAAACGCTCTCTTGGCCACCTGGGCAAGCAAAGGAAAGTCAATAGCTTTACGTCGCCAGTAATGCAGAGCCTCCTCATCTGTAGGTTCCTCACGAAGGTAGACGACCAACTCCTGCTCTAGGCTCTTAGCCTGTGTCGTGGGTCTCTGCTTGATGAAAGAGAACAGCTTGCAGGGCCGAGAAAGTGAGGAGACTGGTGATGGTGCTGGGGCAGGGGGAGTCTGGGACTGAGGATGAAGGTCAGTGTTGAGGTCTACGGGGCTGGAGGCTGTGGAATGTTTGGACAACTCCTCTACGAGAACTTGTCTGTGCCAGTCGGGGTTGCTGCTCCATGTAAGCTTGAACTGAGGGTCCAAAGTGGTGGCAGTAATGTAGAGGGGGTTCTCCAGGATCGGGGACAGCAGACGCTCCACAGCCTGGCTGAGGCCCACCAGGAGGGAGGGGCAGTGGGGGGTTGACGTCTCGGAGAGGTGCTTCCGGAGGCCCAGGACACAGGGCAGAGCAAGGCTGATGGACACGTGTCTGTCTGTCTGTAGGTCTGCCTGTTTGTCACCGTGAACCATATCCCAGGCCTCGGTGAAGGGCTCCAAAGTGTCACTGAGCTCCCTCAGCAGGACTCTCTCTGCTCCGCCCAGCGCCAGCTCCCCCGGACCGCTCATCTCCTCCAGGAACTCCACCGAGTCCAGCAGCCGCCGAAGGACCTTTATTAAAACAAAGAACAAAAAATTAACCTATTTTAAGGCTGTGGAGAAGTACTCTTGATTTAGATTTTTGCGGAAATGCTATCATTTCTCACTAAAACCGCTACAAGCACGTCTATAAATTCACATTACTATGTATGTATATTTTGCACTATCAACACTTCATTTACATCCCTCTGAGCATTACAGTGCATATACACCAATCAGGCATAACGTTATGACCACCTGCCTAATATTGTGTTCGTCCCCCTTATGTGCTCAAAAATGCTCTGAACCATTAGGCATGGACAAGAGGACCCTTTCAGGGTGTCTTATGGGGTCTGGCACCTGGACGTTGGCAGTGGATCCTTTGGGTACTCTGGCTTGTGCAGTGGGGCCTCTGTCTATTAAACTTGTTCCACTGCATTCGAGGTCAAATCATCATCTTGGGCCATTGTCATGTTCCTCAACATGTTCCTGATTGTTGGATGTTTTTTCCATGTGGTGGGGTGCATTTTCCTGCAGGGGTAGGCCAGTGACTTTTGGGATTTCCATTTGCATGAGGGAGTGTGTTTGTTCTGGGACAATGTTTATTTTGGTGTCTAAGTCTCATCAACACAGATGGCAAAATCCAAGGTTTTCCATCAGAACACCACATAGTACCAATATGATCAGTGTTATTCACGTCACCTGCCAGTGGTCATAATGTTGTGGCTGATCGGTGTAGAATCACACTAATGTATTATTACGTACTTGTAAGCACATATAGGAAATGCTATTATTCCTGTGAAAAATCTAAAACTAGTGCAACTGATGGTAAAATGGTGACAATGTAATATTATATAATAATATGTCATGGCTGTAATCATATTAAATTGAGATTCATGAATACACACAGTCCTTACATCTGTTTGTAGCTACCTTTTAGTGTGCAATTAATAATTTAACTGTCCATCTACTGCGTCCAAATGCTAGAATGGGTATTGTAATGTATAATATAAACATTATACATGATTATTGATGTTATTACGTGCCTTAAGCTGAGCAGCCCAATCTCTTGCTGTGTCGGGGAGATTTCCCGGACCACCCATCATCAGCCCCGGACCATCAAACACCTGGTTGAGCTTCTCAGGTGGGACGGCAGAGGTGATGTAGTTGTAGAAGCAGGCAGCCTTGGCCAGCGTGGAGGAAAGCTGAGGACAGGAGCGCAGCCCCTCTCTGACACACTGCTCAAGACAGCGGGAGAAACAGTCCACCCGAGAAACGCCCAAACCCTGCTCCCACGAGTCCTCCCACTCTCCTTCTTCCCCACTGTCACCGTGGCCATTCCTTACCCCTGGCTCCACGTCACTATTGCCGTTGTCCACCGCTTCTTCGTCATCTCCGTCCTGACTGTTGGCAAGAGGAGTTGAAACCAGGAAGCCGGGAAGACAGCACGGCTTTACGGTTGCTGTGGTGAGGAAAGGGTCAGCGACTACGCGGAAGGCTCTCCCCGACACGCCGTGGGAGTGACACACTTCATCAAAATCTGAAAGCACGCGACTCCCAGAGCTGCCACCTGTCAGTGGAAGGCACGCCAGGAGAGATGAGCGCATCTGCCAGTCCGATGTGAGAAAATGGCAGGTGACACCAAGGTACCTGCAGAAAGAGAAAGAGAGAGAGAGATAGAGAGAGAGAAGTCGACTCTTCAGCAAGGGATTCAAACCAAGTTGCCATGTCGTTGTTTCTGGTTTATTTTACCTCCTTACCCTGAAGTGGCTCCAGATAAGCCCCTCCAGAGATCCAGGCTGAGACTAAGGGCGTGTGCTGAGGCCAGTGCCTGACGGGTGGCTAGCTGAGCCACTTCAGGAATAGGCACAAAATAAACCAGAAGTAGAGATTCAAACCAAGTTGCCATGTCGTTGTTTCTGGTTTATTTTACCTCCTTACCCTGAAGTGGCTCCAGATAAGCCCCTCCAGAGATCCAGGCTGAGACTAAGGGCGTGTGCTGAGGCCAGTGCCTGACGGGTGGCTAGCTGAGCCTGGTAAGCATAGGCTGGGAGGAGCTGGCTCTGGATGTAGTGCTGGGGCTCGGGGGTGTAGCGCGGCTCCAGGAGCTGGAGCAACTCTCTGAAGCCTTGGTTCTCCACGATGGACACTGGCTGCAGATCACGGACGATCATCTTAGCGATAGCCTCAGAGATCAAAACCTACAAAAAAAAACAACACTTATTATTGGTGATGATGGGATTTCATAAATAGTAGGACAGCTGTTTTGGAATTTCAAGTGTTGATGAACTTTTGCTCACACCTGACGGGGGTCGTGTCTGTCAAACTTGGTCACCCCTCCTCCAGAGCCTCCTCCTGCTGCTCCCTCAAGAGCTCCCATTCCTCCAACATTTCCTCCTCCTCCTCCACCTCCTCCTCCTCCTCCTCCAGCACTGATGGGGAGAGCATAGCGGGCATTCCCTCCGTTGGTGGTGAAACTGTGCAGGGAGCTAGAGGTGTAACCCTCTCTCTTCATATCCTTCCTTTTCACAAAGTCATCATACATAGCCTGGTGCTTCCGCTGAATGGGAGAGAGAGAAACAGATGCACGAGAATGTAGAATATTTAATTTAGGTGTATTCAGCTCTGCTATGTGTACATTTCTATGGAAGAAGGTTCAGTATGGGTAACCCCCCCACCCACCAGCCCCCTTTGCAGAGAAGCAACAGACTGTCTGTTCATTCGGCTGACCCTCCAACATGCACACATGGATGCGGCAGAAACAGCTGATGCTGACAGAACTATGAGAAGACTGATATTAAGAGTTGATCAGTGGTTCCTATATGTCAACAGGCTCATGTAGCTTTACATTTGGAGATCATTACCTTGAGATGCGTTACGAAGTTGGACGTGACGCTCCGCTTCGCCTGGATTCTGGTGCCACAAGCCTTACAGTTGGACTCGATTTTGCCATTTTCGCCCTCGAACACAATATTAAAGTAATCTAAAATAGACACCTTGGAGACTGACGCCATTGAAGCGATCGGCTCCTCCGCTCCCGGAGTGAAAATCAACTTGCGATCAAGGGCAATTGAGTCTGAGGCATCAATCTCACCTCGCCTCCGATCATGAGCGCAGGCCAGAGTGTTTACTTCCCAATCCCCTTATCAAGACATCCAAGAAATGTTGCTGCGCAGACAAAAGGGGGGGAAAAAAACTGAATTTCATGCAGGAGTTGCGTCGCTCGCGGGTCCAAAAAAAAAATCGACCACGATCGGGCTACACGGGCTGCTGCGGATGTCTGGAAACATCAATAATATAATAGTGAGGCCACATCCGCTGCTTTCTGCGCTCCCATCCGCCGTTCGGACGCAAGTGACGGGGAGGCTGAGCGCTGCGTTTCATGGAGGCACACAGACGGTCCTTCTAATTGGAGCAGGAAGTACACACAATAAACGGGACTTTCGTTTCCTATTTCGACAGTTCCCGGTAACATTCGGCTGTCCCCAGTCAAGCTGCTCCGATCGGAGGGTGGTGGCGCCCCGGTCAAATGTTTTCAATTATCTCATGTCGTTATAATGAGGCCGCAGAGTTTCCTCCTCATGTCGAGGCTGTTCCAGATAGATTTCAAGCAAAGACTGGATTTCTGTTTTGTCATCAGTTTAAAAATATCGATGCTTTAAGTTGCAGATATTCAAAATCAAGCATTTCTTTCGTGCAATTCTTCAGACAGACAACACTGACACATAATGCAAAGATTGTTTGAAAGGCTGGAACAGCAATCAAAAAGGCATCCTGCTTCAAAATAAAATACTTGTAAGTAATGATTGTATTAATGGTTAAAAAGTAATATACTGTTTCTGTTGTAAATTTTGCTATAATCATGAATAATAAGAATAAGGTGTGTTTTTTTGTGAGGCTCGAAAAAAGCCTGGTTGATTAAAAGTTCGTTTCCACAAAACAAACACTAGAGACAATGAAAAAAATCCAAAGTCAAAAACCAGCCAACAGACATATTGTTAGAAAAGCAAGTTCTGACATAAATGTCAATATTGACATAAAACATTATCCAATACAAGTTAGGTATGAAAATGAATGGTAATGATAACCCTAACCGTAAAACTTTGGGTTCCATAATTCTGGAAACACAACAACAAATGAATGAAATTAAAAGCCAGAAACCTGCAGATTGACATAAAAAACTATATAAAATTATAAATGTTACAGATTATAAGTGTGTACAAATTAACAGTTTCCTACAAGCTGTCATTAAATGAAAGCAGACTTTTGAAAAAAGCATTTTTGACATGTAATGTATACTGACATAAAATATCCAATGAAACTGATGAAAAATAGATGATCAAATGCAGTGTCATTGTAGTGACTTGAGTTTAAATTATGTCTTCAGTTATTTCACCATCTGTTGCTTTATTTAGCTATATTTTACAAAAATTACTCATGTGATTATTTCTTATATAACATTTCTTTCATTATTTTTAATATTGAACATATTGGGGTTCTATAATTCGGACAAAGTGCTGCAGAGAACCTGGGCCAAAATGCATTTAGTAACAACATTTAGTAATGGATTACCAACACTTCTAACTGCAGAATTATCAAATTAACAGCTTTCAACACACTGCCAACCCAATTAATTTCATTTATAGATTATAACTGATCTGCAAAGGACCAGTAAATGATTTCTTGGCAATTAAAAGCCAATAATTACAACTTATAGAAGCTTTATAAAGTGGTAGTCCCAACCATTTATTTAAAAACATTCTGTTAATATTAATACTATGTTCTGTTAAATTCTAGCACACAATTAATTCAGCATGGGAAATCTTCAAATACAGCATTTACAAACACAGGTAAAACAGACCACACAAATATCACAAGATCAGACATCATCTATTACCAATCAATCATGCAGCAGGAAATCCCACATCTGAGGTGCCCACTTCCAATTCTATCAGGAGGATCACTGTTGAGTTCATTGGACCCTGAAGCTTAATCTACCGACTTTCTGAGGCTGAAAGCTCTTCTCCAGTCTCTGCCTGTTTCGACTCAATAGAGTTATTTAGTCTACCACCTTGTCCAGCTGAGCTGCTGAGGCTTTCTCCTGCAGTATGTTTGTTTTTCAAGCAGTCCTTCAGCTCCCGTCTGGTGTTTAAGACTGCAATCTGGAGCGTCGCAATCTCAGCAGACATTTCTATCACTGAGAAAAGATGAAGAATGACAAATAGGATTTACTAGCAGCACACAAACAAATATTCATCTTACACACATGTAAGAAACAACCATCATATAAAAAAACTATTGTATTTTCACATAGCAAAATTGTGTTTTTTTAATTGCGTTTATGAATCATGTAATCTTCTCCTGTTTAGACTTCAAATGACTTCAATGAATTTCTTTACCTGTATCTAAGCTTAATAATCACAATGTCATTCTCTGTATTAATCTATCATTGTGAGTATACAAATGCACTTATGTATACTCTATCGTATGTGCTGATTACATATACACACAAGATCCCAACATGGATGCAAGCGCTCAACACACTGCAGCTAAGGAAAACTCTCGCAAATCACATGCAAATAAACAAAAAACAATCAAATGAGGAAAACAACAACAGTTGGGCAACTGATGCAGCTGCACAAATGCTGCTAATATGGTTTATTCAACCAAATACAGCAATATGCTTCAAATATGGACAACAATGTACGAATTGCATGAAAACAAATTAAGGTAATATGTGCACAGCTGTTACAACACAGCCATTTTGCTAAATTTGGTTTGGTGCTGTGCAAATCACTGGCAATATCTAGCACCCTAACTGCCCTGCTATACCCAGAAATAATCCCATATTAGTTTAACCAGAGTAGTTTTTAACCAAAATCCCCAAAAAGTATAGTTTTGATTGGACCTGTAATGTCATACCTTGCTTGAACGACGACTGTGCTTGTTTAAGAGATTGTGGCACCAAAATCCCAAACCATTTCAGAGGATCTTGCTGTGGATTCAGGTCACCTTTTCTTACTGGATTTACTTCAGGAGCCTTCTTGCTACTTGTATCCTCACTTGCCTCTTTTTCTGTCTTTTCCTTCTTTGGTTTGTTTCTTCTTCTGACACCTGTGAAATCAAATAGCAGGATGATTAAAAAAAGTAATAAGATTGTGATAGATATGAGCAGCATGCAACAACACGCCATCACCTTCTTCTTGAGGCCCAACTTCCTCTATGGGTCTTAGATCAGCCTCTTCACTACACTTTTGTGTTGATCGTTCAGTGCAGAACTGGACCTCACCATTTTCCTGCAGTCTGTCACACAGAAATGCAATCATAAAAAACTTTCCAACATTTAAAGAGCACAATATTTCACTTGGAAGCAATAACCTCCACTGAAAAAGTCTTATTTCTTACCTAGCATTGACACAGACCAGTGGCTCAATCTCACTTGCATACTGAAGTGCAGAGACTTGTTTGTTTCCCATGGAATACCGAGCCTTGGACATTGAAAACCAACCCTTTGGGAACACAAAATAGAGATTTAGCATTTTACATTGGCATTAAAATACAAGACTACAAGGAAAGCACAAGCCTTCAAACTTTATAATAATGTGACAGAATCAGAATTAGTCAAACCATCAGTATAATGGCTGATAAAAGGATGAATACCGGTTTGAAGGGGCAATATGTTTCTGACTGAAGGTAAGAAGACACAATTTAAGATAACCGGTGTAGAAAATTAATCATAACCTGGCTCTGATAAATAGATTCACTCGCTTTCAGAGAAATAACAAAAATAAGTAAGTACTCAATTCTATTCAGGTGCCAAATTGACACAAATTTGAATAAAACAAAACAAAACAAAAAAAGAAATCTGTTAAATGTCAAAAAATACTGAGAAATTGCAAAAAAAACAATATTCAATTTAACAGAAAAGCATTAATAAACTGATTAATCATTTCAAGTATTAAATCTGACTTTTTCATTGTACTTATGCTTACTTTAACTTACTTATTTTTATTTCCAATAATGTATTGTACATATATCTTATTGCTCTTCGATTAAACAAAGCATCTATTCTCATGTGAAGCAAGATTGCCACAAGATTTTCTTCGAGATTAATACAGTTCCATATTATCCTAACTGATACAGCTGTAGTCTCAGGGAATGCATCTTTAAAACCGTTTTTGTGCAGATTATATAAATTCTTAAAACACACAATAACATAGATGTATATCTGAAGCTGGTGGTAAGCCTGCTAAAAAGACATTACAGATCCAGTCTGTACTGTTCTCTGCGCTACCTGCTCTATGAGAGAGTTGAGAGCGGCTCGTTTCTCCTCCAGCAGCTCCAGCTGGTCCATGAAACGCATCAGCTTTTCGTCCAGTAGCAGAGAAGATTCCTCCTCTTCAGACACACCCATCCTTATTCTTTATAGTTGTTCAAACACGTTTTAAAACAGTCCTTACCGCCGATAAGCAGTTCGACACTCGAATAAACTCGAAACAAACCCCAATAGACGTTTAGTACTTCCGTATTGCGTCATGTGACAAATGTCACGTGGTTTTCATCACATGTTTATAAAATTATTTCTCTTCCAAAGAACAACGGATACCACAATGACTATATATCAGTATTATAGGCTTGAAAGCATGCCATTAAATAATTTTAGATAATTTCTCTATATTATCATACAAATAATAAAATAACTAAACTGGAAATATAACTGTACTTCCCAAACAGTTATTTGTCTCATTAGTTCAAGTCACCGCCTTCAAAGCCTTCCTTATCATAATCGTTAGTTCTTGTAAATTTTATAGATGAGATATATAACGCTGTCATGAGTAAGTTAGGCAAGTTACCATTAAGGCAAAAAAAAAGAAAAAGAGTCGTTCCCATACCGGGAGTCGAACCCGGGCCGCCTGGGTGAAAACCAGGAATCCTAACCGCTAGACCATATGGGACCACTTGCATGCATTTCAATGGCTGTTATTTTTAAAGGGACAGTATGCCATTTTATACAATACTTTTATATATGTACCCTAAGCTATGACAGACAATTTACCATTTTATCATTTACTGCTGTAATTCATGTCATCTAAATACAGTTTTTAAATAGTAAAATTAATAAAATGACTATCCTACGGTTACATTAAGCCCATTACTTACTTCGGCTAGCTGACTGCAGACTGTTCTTACATCTCACTTCATTTTCAGACTCCTAACGACACTTTGGTGTCGCTTGTTCAGTGCAGAGAGTGACTCCTCTAACAGAAATACAACTCATAAAAATGCTTTCCAGAAGTCCACACCTGGAAACATTAAATTCCATGGAATAAGTCTGATTTCTCACCTTGCATTAAAATAGAAAAGTGTCTCACTCTCACTTGCATGATGAAGTGCAGAGAAGTGTTTGTTTCCAGTGGAGCATCGTGCCTTAGCCGTGAAAACCACACCTTGGGGTACACAAAAGGCGCCAACATGTATGAATAGCGTAAAGAAAAACATAGTCTCCTTTAAAACAACGTGACAGAGTTAGAATAACCCCAAATAAAATGAAATAACTAAATAAGACCATACCATGTCGAAACCAGACCCCTCCACGCAGCTTCTTAAACCCTACCGAGCCCATCGTTCACATGTCTCCCAGTAGCTCGCCGTGATCGTATAGTGGTTAGTACTCTGCGTTGTGGCCGCAGCAACCCCGGTTCGAATCCGGGTCACGGCAGGGATAAAATCCCTGGCACGGCTTGGGAAGACTCTTTTTTTCTCACTTGACGATAAAAAAGCTGGTACAAACAAGGAAAAATCAGTTAATTAGTGTAGTATGTGTAGCATACTGATAGTTACAGCAGGTATTATTTTAAATAACTAGTAGCTTTAGGTGTGCTGCCTGTTTAATGATGGTTGAGATTCGACCCATGACGGCATTTTCTATATAAATTTTCTGTCTTTTTTGACATAATACAGCTAGATGAATCTTTATGAAGTTTATTTTCACTGCGCTTACATATGCACAAATTATGTTGTTTTAAGTAGATGTTACTTAAAACATCTTATTTTACCTAAGCTAAGATTACAACTTAGGTAAAATAAAGTTCTAATAACTGTAAAATAATTTCCAACTCGGGTATCTTCATATAAGTTGCTGTAATTCACCCTTCACCGAAATATTGTATGACTTGTTCCATGAAAAGAGGGGCGGGTCTTTAGGGGTACGAGAAATACGTTCATTGGTGGTTGCCAACGACAACGTCCATGTTCCGAGATGAAGAGCCAATCAGTGACTCTACGGATCGCATGTGCTACTAGCTCTATGCATGCAGATATTTAATTGGTCGTTGTGATCATAAGAACCCGCCCCCAGCTGTAGGGAGTTCCGCTTTTGAGTATATGTGCAGTCGTGCATTGAACTGCACTGAATCTTTGATCTGGAAGATACACAGATATTTCAATTAGTCTCTATTTAATCAGAGGAAATCAGAGATTAAACTCAGTGCGTCTGGACATCTATTTTGGTTGCATCACTGGTAAGGACGAGAGACTGATTATGGCTTTTGGCTGCACAAAGGTCTTTAAATAACCTTTACACCTACTAACCTGCTGTGTATGACAAATTACTCATTCATTTATAAAACTTTCTTGTGCATATTGTCTTGAATATCACATAGTCACATTAATCAACTACAAGCTTATTGTGTATACTCTGAAACGTGCTGATCTAATTAAATTTAGAACTGGGCAAATAGTGTTCAGAGCAAGCAACAACCTACTCCCTGATAGCATACAGCAACTGTTCAGAAGTAAAATTGAAAATTATGAGTTAACAAGAAATTTTCAATTTAAAAAGTCATTTGCTCGTTCGACCATAAAGAGTAGATGTTTGTCAATATATGGGATAAATTTATGGAATAATCTGGATGATGATCTGAGAATGAGTACAACTATAAAACAACTTAAAAAAAAGAATATAAAAAATAATAGTGTGAAAAATATAATAATGTGAAACAGTAAGTGTGTTCTGGAGTTTCTGAAGAGTAATAAAAGTATAGGGTTTGATGAAGATATTAGATGTACAGATATGTAGCAGATAGGAGCTAATAAGCTTATTTTAGGTTTTGGTCTGGTCGTATGTTTTTTGTATTGTCTATTTATTTTGTCTTTTGTCTTTATGACACAGTGGCATGTCTGAAATAAATAAAAAATTGTGCAAGTGCTGATCACCCTGTCTTCAAACAGATAATGGAAGACACCTCAGCAGTTTTTCATCCTTACTGGCCGCGGGACCTTCTGATTCCCACCTATGTGGCCAATGATCGGTCCATGTCAGAGATTCTGGCCTTCCTATTTTCTGTGTCTGGAGTGTTTCTGCTGGTGACCTGGATGATCACTGGCCGGAGAGGGACCACTGGCAGCCTGGGGACATGGAGGCGTCTGGCCGTGTGCTGGTTTGCTGTTTGTGGTTTCATCCATGGCGTCATTGAGGGCTGGTTCTCACTGTATTATGATATTATTCCAGGGGACCAGAGCTTCCTGTCACAGCTGTGTGAGTATTCGCAGGAGAAAACATGTTTACTAAAGTGTTTTCAAGTGCATTTTGGGTCAGCGTTTTTTTTTGTTTTTTTTAACTTTCTGTCACAGGGAAGGAGTACTCTAAAGGAGACAGTCGATATGTAATGTGAGTTAATTTTTGCACAGAATTATGTTTGAATTTTGACATTAAAAAAGAAGGTGCAAAGCTGTAACTAAAAACTTTTTTTTTCCTATCTAGAGCTGATAACTTCACTGTTTGTATGGAGACTGTGACTGCTTGCTTATGGGGGCCTTTCAGCTTCTGGGCTGTATATGCCTTTTTAACTAACAGGCCATACAGATTTGTGCTGCAGCTCATCATTTCATTAGGTAACAAACATTACAAAGTTCTCATTAACCAATAAAGTGTTGCTTATCATACTTACATGCTGTTATTACATATTCTGTGTCCAGGTCAGCTGTACGGAGCGGTGCTTTACTTCTTCACAGAGCAAAGAGATGGCTACGCTCACAGTGAGTTGGGACATCCAATCTACTTCTGGTTCTACTTTGTGTTCATGAATGCGCTGTGGATCGTTATACCGCTTTTGCTCATCGTGGATGCATGGAGACAGCTGTCAGCAGCCCAGACACACATAGACAACACAAAGTCACACAAGAGCAAGAGGAAATGAGCTGCAACAGGGAGACCAGACTGTTGGACTGTGGGACACTGACTACAGGGGATGCAGGACCACGAGGGAGAGCTCGCACTTTGTATTTTTCAATGAAAACATTTAGTAAAAGAAATCAAAGTTTTGCCACATTGTGCCTGTTGCATTATGTCCCCTACGAATCTGAATATCATATAACTGTCAATAATCTCAGAATTTCATTTCCATTGCAGCTTTGTTCTTTCAGAAAAAAAACATTATATTTTGTTGTTGGGCAAAATAAATCATGTTTTCTCAATACTTTTCTCAGTTTGTTTGTATTTTGGACAACCCCATGACTAGATGCTTCAAGATATATTAAGTTCTTTCTTCACATGGAGTCAGTTTTCCAATGGCTGAGTGCATATAGCTTAAGTATTTCTACGTACATGGCAAAAAACAGGCAATGAAGATTTGCTGCAGTAGATGGCTCCATTTTTGTAGTTCAGTTAGCTAAATATGTTTAATCTTGAATCTTTCAGGTAGGCTTTTTCAATTAACTTCTTTACAATAGAGATGAATCTCTACAGCTGCAAACTTGGAGGTTATAAAATAAAAATAAAAAGACCACTTGAATTCTCATGCCATGCAGACCTTTTTGATTTTGATCATTTTAACTTTGATAAGTTAAACTGTGTATGTAATATTGTTTTCTTTTTAAAAAACCCATAAATATATAGAAAACAGAGCTGTATTTTTAAACAGGTGGGTGAAAAGCAGCCACAGACTGTGAAAATATTAACACTCCATTATGTCTTTGACATTAAGGGTGAAAAACATTATGAACGACATGCCAAGCTTGTCTAGTTACGTCCCTTGTTAAGACTCAGACATGTGGTGTCAATATCAAAATTGTACTGTTCAATCCTGGTTTGGATCCCTGCGACAGCTTGGGAAAATACCTCCACCCACAGAGATAGCTTGTATTAAAGAGCAATGGCTTTATCAGAGTAGCACCCAGACAATTACAACAGGTAATATTTTGAATATGCTGGTACCTTTAGGTGTTGCTCGTTTAATCCGATTCTCGAGATCAAGCTCATTATGGCAATTTTAATATAACTTCTTGTTTTTCATTGACATAATTCAGACACATCGATCTTTAGAAATTTCGTTTTTCATTTAATTACAATAAGATTAATAAACTTTCAATATACTAAACTTCAGATTGTTAAAGTACCTCAACAAAAAAAGTACCATTACATTATTATGTCGAGTAGACCTTTTTTGATTTCCAAGATCATTTTAAGTAAAGTCAAAACAATTAACTGTCCGCGTCACAAAATCAGGCTATGCCGGTGAACGATTATAAAACATACTACGTTTCTTGAACGCCACGCCGAAATAGCTCAGTTGGGAGAGCGTTAGACTGAAGATCTAAAGGTCCCTGGTTCGATCCCGGGTTTCGGCATTTTGTTGCATAACACACACACTCAGCTCTAAACTAAACTGTATAAGCCTGACACCTTGTGGGGGACTGCATGAACTACAACTGCATTATTTTTTGGTTATGACACAGATGCATACAATAATGCCATGTTTGTTCACCTCTCTCTCCTGCATTGTTATATTAATCACGTCGTTACTCCAGAATAAACTATTCACATGCGGGTTTTACTTTGATGTTACATTCAGGAGACTCACACTCAGGTAGCAGCTGTAACAGTGCATCTGCAGATTAATGACTTCACATTTGAATAAGGCAGTGGTTGAGGTTGCGCTCACATTTAATGGTGAATCATGACAAGAAAAATAGGTCTACTGATAAAAATTTAATCTTCAGCTGAACATTTTGCTGAGTCTGAGTCCCAGCTGTGCATTTGTCTCTTTCTCTCTACTTGCTATGTCCTTAAGCGCCTTCAAAGCAGCAGGCAGATCTGGCTGAAGCTCCAGCAATTTCCTAAATGCCCGTTTGGCCTCCTCTAGCTCGTTCACCATCTGGCATGCTTGGCCCAGCCGGTACCAGGCTTTAGCGCCACCAGGTTCCAGCTCAGTGGCTTTTGCAGCGCTGGCCTTAGCCCGCTCTGGTTGGTTCAGTTTTAGCTGGCACAGGGACAGGTTTGAGTGGAGTTCTGCTTTGATGGTTTTGAATTCATTAGCTGAAGGAAGTTGTTGTGTTTCATCAGCAGCGTTTGTGTGTCTCTGCTCCTCTGCTTCATCCTCATGTCCTTTCATTTCCAGTTCTCTAAAATGGCCACCAAGAGTGATGAGGAGTTTGAGGGCCTGGCTGTAGCTTTGTGTGGCTCCCCACACATCCCCACTCCTGAATCTCCCTCCACCCCTCTCCTTGTGTGACTTCACCCACTCCCATTTTTCACCAGGAGACATCTCCCAGGATTCCTTGCCTGGTGTGAAAGCTTGGAGTTCAACTGAGGCACATAAAGGAAGGTTTCCATCTGAGGGCTGTGGAACAGAGGCATCTGGTCCATTCTCCACTTGAGACAGAAGTATCTGGGTAACAAAACACAATAATCAGACTTGCAATATCACTGTCTGCATCATCTGGCATGACCACATCACTCAATGCCATTCTTTCAATCCACTAAACCTTGTAAAGCAATATTCAAAGGACAAACTTCCTCACACCAGTGGCCTTAATCCATTTTATACACAATTTTAGTGAGAAGTATACAGATATCAGGAATATTGATGAGAATATTTTAAGTGTCAGTGTATACCATGCGGGCTGCACAGTGGCTACATTTCGTTTTGTTAAAGCGCAATATTTTCAAATTACAGAAAGTCAACATACAATAACACTAAGTTACCAATTAATAAACTCTTACCTCACATTTCTCTCCAGCTGTCATTCTTTCCAAACATGCTTCTGTGATATCACACTGACCCTCTCCAAGCTTCAACGTTGTCCAGTCGCCCAGTGGGATCTGCAGCACAGAGTCTTGACACCTCAGAAAAGGCGCGGCCACCAATTCTGTAACTTCACTGGCTGACGGGTCAGGCTCGCCTTCCAGCTTCTCATTTTTCCTTTCAGATACTGAACTCTCTGCTTCATCTATGTTAGCTTTGAGTCGCACACGGACTCGGCACAACGAACCCAACCTTGGATAGTAACCAGGAGAACTTGCTAGAAGAGACAAAGAGATAATACGTGAGCTATATTACCGGATAATTCATACATTTCTATATTTAAAAAGTGATGAATTAATAACTTATATTAAAAATAGAGTATGAGATACTCGACACAGATTGTTGGTATTTTGCTAGTTATAAAATACAAATAGCACGTGCCAGATTTTTTGTTCCTCTCGCTACTGCTAACTAAAGTGTACTATATTAGAACTGAATACTCCAACTTTAAGGGATGTAAGGAAAAATAATGTTAGAAAAGATCATAAATGTACCATCTCCAGAATTCAAAACAGTCTGTTGACTCCCATCGCATATTCGCTTTTGCTGGACATTCCACAGGCCTCTGGGACACACTGACACCCAGGAGGTGACACTGTCGGCTTTGTGATCACCATGACCGGGTAGTGTTTTCAGAGGGCGAACAGGTTTCATCGCTGGGTTCATAAAATATACAGATATATAAAAAAAAAGATGATCAAATTTTAGTTGCTTGAAGAAGTGGTTTACAGAAATTATAAATGTCTTACACATGGAAAATAAATACATGCTTTAAAAGAGAAACCTGAAAAAACGTGACAACCATTCCTCTCCAAACTGAACGTGGTTGGAATGGGTGTTATTTTTATTTATTTTTTTTTACTCCTGCCAGTGTTTCTGGTATTTTGTACACCCCATTTACACCATGAGGGTAAACTAACTGATACACGTATCTTTATAAATTACAGTTATTTACAGCTGAACCAACATCTTACAACTCCAACAAAATGGAAACCTTAAACATTACCAAATGTGGACATATTGCAACACCGCAGCAATAGTATTTTAGACAGGTGTGGCTACTAAGCTAGCAACAAGGTGCATCTTTAATATAGTGGAACGTGTTAAAACTTATAGCTCTAGCATGTGAGCAAGTATCAACATGTCTATTACATCTATGTTTTGCACTCAGACACATACTTAATACTGACCAAGAAACTAGGAAATAGCATTTTTTTTAGCATTAGCGTAGTTACAATTATGTCATTATTGCCACGTTATCAAGCTAACATTAGCAACTATTTTTATAAACGTTATAACAGCTAACGACAGCTAAAAGTCTGTTTTTATACTTCAAGCGTAACTGTTGCTACTACAGATAAGTAGCTATAGCCAGCATTAATTTAGCTAACAGTGCTTTAATTATGAAATAAGATTAGCAGCGTCGTCGTCTAATATTAAATAAACTCGCGTTAGATAGCACCAGATAGCTATCGTACCCAGACAAAACACCTGTATTTCATTATTCTACATATAAGCCACATTCAAATGTCGTGTCTAACTTAAAAACATATCTTACCTCATTGACACGTATGATATTAAATAGCAGCGATGACACTGAGCACAAAATAATTTTGAAAAGGCGAGCGTTCAGAGAATGAATATAAAAACAAATGCTAAGTAGTTCTTTTTCTTCTTCTTCTTCTTCTGCTGCTGCTGCTTCTACTACTTCTTCGTTAGAGAAGCTAATGGACGGAAGCCGGGGAGGAGGCGCACTACCGCCACCTATAGTACCGGAGTGATAACTCACATAATTTATACTGGACAGCTATTTTCCCGTCCACGCAGAAGAAAATATGCTTACTTATGTAATCCTGTATCTCGAATATAAACACAATATCCTCAAGATTCTATCTGCAAGCTGATTTTCTCAGATAGACCATAATCAGATAATCATTCTACAGTATCACACCACAATATTCCTAGAGGTGTGAGAAGGGAAATGTAAGCAGCCTTGTCCTAACTTACTGCTCTTAACTCTTTCCTGTTATGTTGAATTTTTCCCACCAAAATTCTTTTAATTCTTTTTAATTTATTTTAAATTGCAATTATTCTTTTTTATTGTCTCACTTCATTTGTGCTTATTGTGATGCCTACCACTGTACACTTTGCTCTTAAAAAAAAAAAAACATCTTCTCAACACATCCAGATTTTTATACACTGTATGAGCAAGTCTATTAAACAATTTTATGCCCATATATGTGTGTTGGATGGAGTGTGTGGGTTAGACAATGTATTAGTTTGCATCCTTACTGCTCACAAACACGTCAAACATGATTAAACATAATAGATTTGGTGGCTTTGACTGGTGCACGGGCAAATATAGGCATAAAACTGCAGTGTTGGCCTTTAAAATAAAGTCTGCTAGAAAATATACAGTATTTCATATGTTAAATTACCACACAGACTTTACTAAATGGTTTTGTACCTTGACGCAACTTAAGAGACAGACACACATACAGAAACAATTAACATCTGTGTCTGCATATTGACCTTTGACTTGTACCACTCATGTTTAAGGCCTGTGTGTCAATCTGTCCTGTCAGTATGAGTTATACCCTATCGTTTGAACACGAGAAGCCAATGGATCTATCAGAGGAATACCACAATGGGCAGATAACATGTGTTGTGAGAGTGCAGAGAGGAAGACAGTTGTCAGAGACGCAATCTGTCCTTTTATATGGGGCCTGTTTGACCCTCGATAACGAGACGACGTCGTAAAGCTTCAGCAGTAATGAGATTGCACTGCTGGACAACAAGAACCATGCATGTTTTATTATTGTAGATACAGAATGGAGAATCACCCCTCTGCATGTGCCCAGGAGTTCATGAACCCCTGATGAACTTCAAAACCACAAGAATCTTGCTATTATTTAATTCAGTAAGAGCAGACCAGCATAAAAATGATTCATCACAGCCATTCAATCAGTTTGTCTCCAGGAGCTTCAAACTGGGAAATAAAATGAATAAAAATAGTAAATATTTTCTTCTATACGAAAGTAAATCAGCTGCAGTTATACACACAATTCAATAAAAAGTTATAATATGGTGGAAGACAAAACATCCTCGTTAAAGACTGTGAACTGGAGCTAAACTCCATACTAATGTCAGTGACAGTGACTCTGTGATTGGAAGGTTGACTGAACAGAAAAATGAGGCCATTTTCTGAACATATACCTAAAAAATTTCTCTGTCTCTCATTTGTTTGCAGTTTTGAGTTTAAAAATATAACTTTCCAGAAGGGGTCTCCCTCTCCCCAGCATTACAACACACCATGTTCAACGCAGATCACATTTCTCAGATATATGTGCAGTGCAGGCCCTGGCTGGGTGATGTAGTACAATTTTAGTTGTTTGGAAATAATTGTTTTTGAAATGTATATAAACTGTAGCAGCAACAACTAGACAGTGTATCATGATGACTGTAGCAAATTGTTAGTTCTCAGCTGAAGTCAAACAAAAAGAGAAGGAAAGATATGTTTTATTTGGAGAGAATGAGAAGAAACTCAAGACTTGTATTCAGCGGTGCTTTGATGGTCTGGAATAGTTAACTTGTAGCGGTACTTGTGCCGGTGATGCATGTTGTAACATCTTTGGCTAAATCACAAGCAATGTGACAATTAATACTTTGTGCATATTTAGAAACTTGGAAATATACATGAGGAATATATGTATAATGTAAATCAACACAAAACTATGGCATTTGACTCTGTTAATGGACATACTTGTGGTCATTAAACAGTGTAGCGCAAATCATTATGCAGTACAAACCTAACAAAGTGTATGTAGGTGATGTTTTAAACCTGTTTTAAGACAGTAAAAAACAGACTGTTAATATGGGAAATAGAACAGGGAAGTGACATGCAGTAAAGAGGACTCTTTACCTGACAGCATTGTTCTTCTAATGTTTTATGTTTCTCTCTTTTTATTGTTGTAAATGTTCTTGTTTTTATTTATTTATTTTATGCTGCCTCCACCTCCAGCACCCTTTATACTTTCACTACCCCCAACCCAAACCAGGGTCTGTATCCCCACCACACTATTATTGCTGCAGCTGGTGAGAGGCTGGGGAAGTTGATTCTTTATGTTTTCTTTTTAATGTTCTAAATGTTCCTTTGTGCAATGCTGGGGTGGTAAAACTGAACGTTCTACCTCGTAATATTGTGGATGTTTCTTTGTTGTAAAGCACCCTGAGCTGCAAACCTTCTTTGAAAGGTGCTATTCAAATAAAGTTATTATTATTATTATTATTTGCACTTTGTAGTGACACCCTAACCACTTGGCTATCAGGTCACCCAATATGAAGCACAATTCTCAAGAATATGAATATTTTTTTCTGCAAATGAATGTATTTGATAATTTACAAATGATTGCTTTTCTACCCTGTTGCACCACAGATCCACATCTTTGTATTATTGGACTACTGAATGGAGAATTTTATTTATTTTCATTTTTTTCTTTCATTCTTACAATTGGTATCATGCATTCCAGCCTGAGTTCGGCACAACTGAGGTCAACTGAACTGTTGATCATGTAAATTAACTCCACAACATCTTTCAAAATTCACAAACTGCCTTCTTTAGTTTAGTGCACATTTTTACATTCTTATTTAGGTTCTAAATTAAGGTTACTAACTTCACAAACAAAATTACTGTGAATCAAATTGCAATTTGCTGCCTTTTACATATGAAAAGAAATAAAACTCAGCATCTATTTTCAGTCCTTGCTGAACTCTATGACAAACTTATGTCAAGCAGGAAATGGGGCAGGGGAGGCAAACGATATAACGTTGTGTATTTTTATTGAATTATGTGGTGTGTCACTATTACATCAACCTGGGATCTGCTGTGGTTTATAACACATGTCAGGATGGTTTTACTTTTTTTCTTTCAACATCCTTCTTCATTCCTCAACCCAACAAAGGAATTGTTTTCCTTATGGACGTGTACATCTATCGGCTGTGTGATCTCTGATGATGACTCTCCTGAATGAATCCTCAGTGTCTGGATGTATGTCAAGAGAGGAAACAAGGTGTGATGTTAATGACAAGTTGTGGCTGATCACAGACGACAGCGTTGATGTGTTGTTGTTTTTTTTGTTTGTTTGTTTTTTTTTACACATGTAGCTATGCAGTTATTGGAAAATGGCAATAAAAAGGAACCTACTGATGCATATTTCTGACTACTTTTCATATCATATACTGTAAAATAGCCCAATCAATGCTAAGAGAGCCTTTCTTCTTGTGGCTCTGGTATATGTAAAATAAAAAAAAAGATGAATAAAAGATACTTTCAAGTTGATCCTGAGATGTGTATGACAAGTATTGTTTGCATTATAGATGTGAGAGTAGCCGCTGTGATGAGCGACATGCTGGTAAAGAGAACAGAGTGAAGACATTTGAAACAGTAATTCAGTATTAAGAAATGTGTGTGACCATTTGTTAAAAAAACGAAGCTGCAATTGCAATGAAAACCTTAGCAAATTAAATATATACTGCACAATCTAGTATTAGTTGCAATAGCAGACATGCTTCATAGAGGAGGAATAGTGATAAATCTAGTCAATCAAAATGTAGGACATCAGTAATTGAAAATACTTATATTTTCTATTCACAGTGCAAATAGTTGAGAGTATAACAAAATGAAAAACCCTTAAATTTACTTCAAGCTGACAGGATTGTGTCTGTATTCCCCACCTCTTTCTCTAACTCTCCATTTTCCCCTCTTTTTCCAACACTGAAATCAGAATCTTCACCTCCTTAATCTCTCTCCATGTGTTAACCATATCATCACTTTCTCCTCAGCTTCTGCTATCTACCTTCTCTTTCGACCCCTTCACCTTCCTCTTGATTCCCACTGACGTCCCAGCTGGCCTCTTGTGAAACATCCCTGTGGTTGAGTTCAGAAGCATGTACCCCATGGATCATGGACTGCTCAGTGTTCGCCAGAAGGGCGTTGCAGTCTTTGGTCCAGGGAACAGCTGCAGCATCAGTATCCAGAGCTCAGTGTTGCTAGCGTGAAAGAGTTGGACACAACCTGAAGATCTGAAAAGTGAAGCAACTGCAGAAGTGCCTGAAACCTGCACTGGTTTTAATGACCAGCAAGAGGTGGCAACTCTGGTCGAAAAAAGTCCTGCTGTTTATAATTCTATCAGAAAATGATTCTACTTTTCGTTTAAAGTATTACTTTAGTAATCATTTTCCTAATGCATTTATGGTCTCAATTGTTAGTTTCAAGTCTCCTTTAATATAGAATGGTGTTCACTTCCTAAATTTTGGTCCAATTTAGAGTGAAATAGATGATAAATCAGGGTATGCTTCAGGATGTGGCTAACTTGTGAATGATGTTACCACAACGTTCTGTCAATCAGGATAAAGGTGTGGCAATGCAAATCTATCGCACTACATAAATTAAAATAACTTATTTTAGGGCGTTGTCTGTATTTTCATCTAAGAACACCGACTCTTTCACAAGTGTTTCCAGTTCATGAAACATAATTATAACATTTTGATTGCCTAAAAAGGTCTTGTTCAGTGTTTGGTACCTACTAATAGACACTTTAAAGAGTCAGTTGTACATTTTGGTGAACCTTGTTAGTATATTCATATGGAGTTTTTCATATGCTGGAGGATAGCAGTTAACTCAATGACTGAGCCTTTGCCCACCTTGAAAATACAGCTTACCAATGATCCTCTCAAAAGCATGGTTTCCGATGTTGGAAGCCTCATATGTAACAAGCCCAAGGAGCCAATCCTGCCAACTTGTGGGTTTTTTTTCTGTCATTTTTCTTCTTTAAAATCGATTTCCAGTTGTGTGACCTAAGTACTGCAATATTAGGCTGCAACTTGCCACTGTGTAGTGTGTAGTACCTTTACAGCAATACAGGTGAGCTGGTGTGCTCGAGCGAGAGGACTGAATGGAGAGACAGACAGGGACTTCATAGATCTGCACATTCAACATGGTAGATGTACTTTTCATTTTACGGCATTAACTTTGACACACAGGGATGAGTTTTTAGCTGTTTAATCAATGACCAGAGAGGGACTTAACCCTGTATTTTTCCGGTCAAAGTCAACATCCCAATTAGTATCACAGTTAGCATGAATTACAGATGCACCTTGCTAATCAAACTAGCTATGTAGTGCTAGCATTAGCTGATGACTTGGCATTTTGCTTTGCTAACAGTAGCTGGACTCATGAGGCTGGTAGAATGTGTTAACCACAGACTGTGGAGGTGTTAAGAATTGCACATGACCAAATTGTATTGCATTAGTGTAATGATCCTCCCCAGCCCTATCCTGTCGTCTAAATATGGTCACTTCGGGATCCGAAACACTAAGATGGCAACAGACAAAATGGCAAACTCAAGGTAAACAGGTAGTTAACAAACTAATCAGTGATTTCATGGTGGTAACGTCCACTTCTTTTACATAGTCTTTGTTTGCTATGAGGGTTGGTGTGACCTCGGGTGGTGACAATGGATGGATGGATGGGGATGGACGGACGGACGGGCGGACAGGCAGATAGATAAATAGACAGGCAGACAGACAGATAACTAATCAACAATGTCAATCCCACCACAGAGTCTACCAACACAATGTACCAGCTGAGAGAAAGAATGAGAGGGAAGGTGATTAACAGATACAATTTCCTTTAAGTTTCTGACATGGTAGCCATCTCCTTAGAAGAAATAGACAGCAGGAAACTTTGAAGACAAACTTATCCCTCAACCCAAAAATGCTAAACACTGAGCTCGTCTAACATTCTGCCTGTGTTTGTGTTTGTTTTTGCCTCATGAAAGCGACGGCCAGCTCGCCTGTAATCCCTCTATCACACATTCCCTAACACTCTCAGACACACACATATACATACACACAACCTCCACGACCCTGGCCGGCCAGAGACCAACTCGTAAACAGATCGGGCCACACGACAGCCTGTTTATCCCTCACAGCGAGAGGGACCGCTGCACATGCTGTTGTCCCTGCATGTATGTGTGAGTGTGCCGAGCCCTAACTGGAGCTAGTTTTACTCCCTCTGGGCTGTTTGTTGTTTATAGTGAGAAACACTGACAACAGGCTCAGACTTCACAATGTAAACTCAGTGTGAATGCAGAACCTTTATCCTAAGTGGTTCCCACACTCTGCATTAGGAGATGAGGCAATCTAGATAAATTAAAGGATTATGAAACCTCATTAAGGAGAAAATCATGAAGTTAGATGTCAGACTTGAGCACAAAGCAAACACCCAAACAACAGTGTTACTTGGTCAACGCTTATAACCACAAACATTTGAATTACTCCATCATTTCCTATTGTGTTGTGAGATCTTTGGGGAAATGTTACACTGTACAAATGTGCTACCAGCCAGAGAGGAGTTTGATTTATTGAGGTTTCCAGGTCAAGTGGAGCTCAAGGCTGATCCTAAGGCTGATTAGAGCCACTGAAACGATAGGGGCAAGAGAGACAGATCTAAGAAGGTTGAAAAGGTATCATTCAGCCACTACACCAATATATGTTGGGATATTGTTTCTATCACTGTCACACGAGTGTTGCTTTAAGACCGATCAATAAAAAACAAAGCCCATCTTGGTGCACGGCCTTGTAATTCAGACTGATGGCCAGCAGAGTTGCACAAGAAGTGAAATATGACTTTTCTCTTCCATTAGCAGAGTCTGCCAGGTCAGGGCCATTTATCTACATTATAATGTCATGATGAGATTGCTTCAACTGCAATGGAGAAGACAGGCTCCCAGTTTAACTCCCAGGGTAACAAGACATCATAGTATTGCATCCTTGTGTGGCAGATGCTGAGTTAACATGCACAGATGCTGCACATTAAGTTATGTTCCTCTGGAAATGTTACGTTTACTGGAAGTTGTGACGCATGCAACAACTGCCACTCCAATGTATGTAAGTTATGCATTTTTTTTGTGATGACAAAGAGGGAATGTTGATGTTTCAACACTTTCTTATGCTCACACATCAATGCTTTAAGCTTTCTGGCTTGAAACAGGAGCAATTTCAGCAAATGATCCTGGGAGGCTGTCAGAACAGTCAACAGTATGGCTCTTGTCAAGGATTATTATTATCCCTGAAATAGACTAACTCATGTGTATATTTTCTATTTCCTTTCCCTTCATCTTTGCAACTAAATGTCTTCTTCATCGCTACTGAAAAATACATTTTGCAGTTCTTAAAAGCAAGAAAAGAATTTATTCAAAAAACTGTGTTGGTTGTGTATGAGTGGGGTTCTGTATATTAAGTCTGCTTAGCTTTGCTTTAAAAGAGAATTGTTTACCTTCTGTACTGTGTCTGAGATAGAGCCCAACCAACACTGGATTTCTGAGAACAAAGCCAATTTTATTTCATTTTATTGTTATTTTAATCTTTTTTTTTTTATAACAATTCTGATAACAATGTATCAGCCAATAGTATTTGTTTATTTAGGCTGCAACTTCGTTGTTGTTTAATCTGCTGATTATTTTTTTCAAATTATCGATTAATTGTTTGGCCTACAAAATGTCTGAAACGGTAAAAAAAAATGTTGGTCAGCGTTTCCCAAAAGCCAGGATGACGTCCTGAAATGTCTTGTTTTGTCCAAAACTTAAAGATGTTCAGTTTACTGTCATAGAGCAGAAAAACAAGCAAAAAAACTCACATTAGTGAAACTGAAAATACAGAATTTAGAATTAGTTGTCTTTAAAAAAAAATCAAACAAGTAATCGATATCAAATAGTTTTAAATATTTCATAGCTGAAAACTAATCAATTATTCAACTATTTGTTGCAGCTCTATTTTATACAGTATGTATGCTTAAGTTATACTGAAAAGGGTAAAAAGGAGTCATTGTTGATGTACTTTCCAGTGACTAGTTAGCCACTGTTAGACTCCACACCACTGTCTGTTTAGCTTAAACAATGGAGCTGCTCTGCTGGACAAACTATGTGTTGACGCCACTTCTAAATTACTCAAAGCATCTTTTTCAGCGTTATGTTCTGAAATAGATCATTTTCATATTGGCACACATTGGACAACATATGCTACAGTGTCAATATATCTGTAAAAAGCCATTATCTGCCAATAATACTAGCCAACCAATATATTGGGCAGGCTCTAGTTTGAGATACACAGAACTTTCTTTTTTGCTGTTGTTTTGTGTGACCAAGTGAAATGATTAAATCTGCTCCCTCTCTCGCACACACAAACACACAAGTGTGCCACTATGTTGCCATTAATGAATACTTTTAAAACACAGCATGCTAATATGGATGAGGCCACCAGCAATATAGGAAATCTGGCATTGAGTGAGGGTAAATTTGTATTACCTGGAGCATAAAAAGGCTCCTTAACTCCATTACATTGCTTCTCTGGGGACCAGTTATGCAGTTGGACCTGCACAGCTTGAGTAGAAACCCACTGAGCGGAGGTGATGGCTATCAGGAGCCACAGGGCAGATGGGGGGACCGTTTTTATCGATGCACAAGCTTTAACGGGGTCTTCCTGTTTGGGGCCCTTGACAGTACTTTCATGTGTTTGTTTGCTGTGCTGTGAGTGTGTGGTGTGTTCTGTGATCAGACAAAGTCACTGTGGGCCATTAGACCTCTGCACGCATGCACACATCTGGATATACTTCTTCTCACACAGTTATACCTCCATACAGTCTGGAAACCCATGTGACCTTTTTGTGTTTTACAGTTTAAGTACTTTTAGATAAAGCTAATTAGACATTATACACCACCACCACCACCAGGGACTGACTACTACATCTGCACACACACCTGTCACCTGTTCTTATACATCACCATTTTGCACACAACAATTCTCATCTGATGATGCAACCGAACAGGGAGTTTTAATGTTAGAGTTTGGTCGACATATCCATAAAGATTTTACAGCTGTGTTCAACAGAGGCCTCATCTGTGAGTTCAGTCTGTAAAGGTGGGACATGTCCACTTGCATCTCTTCCTTTGAAAGCAAGCGGGTAATGGTTAGGGTGGATTTGAAGAGAACATAAGAGCGAAAGAGAGACAAAGATGGAGCAAAAGACCGGGAGAGTTGGCCAGTGAAAAGAAACTGGGATTCAGAAATCACTTGGCCAGCTGCGATTTCTAGAGGAGTTAGGTTTGGATCAAGGTATGAGGTCCGCACAAGGGGCGAAGGGGCTCTAATTCAGACCAGCCCCGAGTCAAAGTAACAGATAGCAGCTCCGTGGTCTGTTAACTGGTGGACTGGGGCATGTCCTGTCATGTGGGTCTGTCAGTTTCACACACTGTTCTCCACAAGCTGCCTGTCGTGGAGCAAAGTGTGTTAGCCAGACAAGGCTTGTATGTCTTCTACCCGGAGGGTGGTGGTAAAGTGCCCACTGGCCAACATACTAGCAGCGGAATATCTTGTGTAT